>CM074280.1:12566150-13166150 GCA_037194245.1 Opsariichthys bidens | reverse complement strand
TTATACTAGGCCATTGTGGTGGTTTTGTGTCTGTCCTCAATATGCTTTCAGGAAAACTCCAGTTCAGAACCTCTGCTCACAACAACCAAAACATCAGCAGCATGCAGGCACACCCCAACAGTGGCTACCTAGTGACTGCAGGTGCACACACACACACTTCACACACTCTACACACTACAACATCATCACACTGATTGTTAGCATTCACTCATTGACTGATGATAATCTTGATGGTTTTATATTGTAGGTGAAGATAAAACTCTGCTGGTTTGGCATGTGTTCCCATGTTCTCAGCAGTGTTTGAGTCTCCATTTCAGCATTTCAGATTTGTGTCATCTGCCTCCTATTTTGTTGGCACTAATGGGAACCCAACTCACCCTCGCTTTACAAGATCCAGAGAATGACACATATAGCATGGTGCAGTACAGTTTAGAGAGCCAAAGCCGATTTTACCAGCAACCCAATGAAGAGCATTACAACAAAATCACAGGTTAGAGACTGTAAAATCTTCCTTCAAGGTGTCATGCTTCAAGTGAAGTAGATCAATCCTTAGATCCCGTCTAGGCCTTCAAGAGTAGTGGTTCTCTACCTTTTTGAATCTAAGACCTCCCACTGTCGAAGACAATATTTCAAGGCCTCCCATGTATGCTAAGATATTTCTGCTGTAATGATAAAGCCGCTTATTAACTGTTTCTATTTACAGAAAAAAAAAAAAAAAAAAAAAAAAAAAAATATATATATATATATATATATATATATATATATATATATATATACACACACACACACACACAGATTGTATATTCCGTATATTTCCATTGCATTGTCCGATTTCTTTGCTAACATCATTAATTTGATTGGATGTCAAATTTACTGCTTGAATAACAATATTTGCAACAACTTCTTTCTAATTTCATTTAATTTGTTACTGTTGTACAGGGTCAGAAATTAAAAAGAATTTGTGTCAAAAATGTCACAAAAATTAATACAAATGCCCACAAAATTCAAGATATGACTGCAAAAAAGTACTTGTATAAGATATTTATTTTATAACAAATTATATAATTAAGCAATATCACAAGAAAGAACAATTATGAGCACAATTGCAGACCTGATATAGATTTTTATTTTTTTTTACAAATGTGCAATTAAGAAAATTTCATTTTAAAAACCTTAATCTCAACATTATTTATGCGTTTGTAATTGTTAAAAAAAAGAATTGTTTCACCTCTGCAATGTAAAGATGAATTTTCTTGTTAGTACTTTCAATTGATTGGTAACATCTCTATATATGTCTTGTTCTTCTAATTGTAATAATTTATTAAAACTAAGACATTTCTCAGGCAGTAAATGTGGATCTTTCAGATGAATTTGAGGATTGCTAATCTGGTCTTGGTCTTGTCTTGGTTTCAACTTGGTCTCGGGTTAGGTGGTCTTGTCTACAACACTAATTGTCACTCAAATAAAAACAAGAAAACACAATCAATAGGCTAATTTTATAAATGTTTTTACTGCTTTTTAATCTATGCTGATTTTAATTCAGTGAAATGATTGTTTAACAAAAATTATAATAATTTTGGGATGATTTATGATATAAACCGATTTCATGAGATTCATCTTGATTAATTAATCAAAGTATACCACACTCCGACCCTGCTGTTGTGTCCCCAGGGCTCTGTGCATGTAATCAGCTGAGCGTGTTTGCTTCAAGCAGTCAGGATGGGACTGTACGAATTTGGGATATGGAAAATCGACTTCTTAGGTCAGGACAGGTGCTACTTTTTAGTGTCTATTATGTAAAATAAAAATTCCAAACTTTGATTATCTGTACATCTGTGCTTTTGTGGTGTTTGTTTCAGAATTCTTGAGCTGAACGCAGAGCCGGAATGTTTGGCGTTCTGTGAGGGTGGAGACCTGCTATTAGGCATCACAGGAAACCTCTACAGAATCCCACACACACAGCTACTTCCTCCTGACTGCAGGACACAAGTACAGCTTAACCTATGTTCTCAGACAGTAATCAGCTTATATCATTTAATAATTAATCTTTTTTTTTTGCCAAACCTTGAAGCGTTGTCAGATTTGTGATGTCTTTACAAGCACTGATGTTAAAAACGGTCCAGAATAATGGTTGAGTGAAAAATACTTTACTCTTGGTTTACTCCACAAAGGTTTACTCTAGAACAGAGGAGGAATAGTCTGTTCAAATAAAATTAATCATTAATTTTGAATGTATTTACTTTACCACCCGCTGAGAAATGTGATCCAGACTCTCAATTACCCGAATCCTGGATCTCAATCATGAGCCACAAATGCAGGTAACTTTCTACTCAAATAAGTATACATACCTAAATACAGTCTTGGCCAAAAGTTTTGAGAATTACATAAATATTGGAAATTGGAAAAGTTGCTGCTTAAGTTTTTATAATAGCAATTTGCGTATACTCCAGAATGTTATGAAGATTGATCAGATGAATTGCATAGTCCTTCTTTGCCATGAAAATGAACTTAATCCCAAAAAAACCTTTCCACTGCATTTCATTGCTGTCATTAAAGGACCTGCTGAGATCATTTCAGTAATCGTCTTGTTAACTCAGGTGAGAATGTTGACGAGCACAAGGCTGGAGATCATTATGTCAGGCTGATTGGGTTAGAATGGCAGACTTGACATGTTAAAAGGAGGGTGATTCTAGAAATCATTGTTCTTCCATTGTTAACCATGGTGACCTGCAAAGAAACGCGTGCAGCCATCATTGCGTTGCATAAAAATGGCTTCACAGGCAAGGATATTGTGGCTACTAAGATTGCACCTAAATCAACAATTTATAGGATCATCAGCAACTTCAAAGGAAAGAGATTCTTGTAAAGAAGGCTTCAGGGCGTCCAAGAAAGTCCAGAAAGTGCCAGGATCATCTCCTAAAGAGGATTCAGCTGCGGGATCGGAGTGCCATCAGTGCAGAGCTTGCTCAGGAATGGCAGAAGGCAGGTGTGAGCGCATCTGCACCCACAGTGAGGCGAAGACTTTTGGAAGATGGCCTAGTGTCAAGAAGGGCAGCAAAGAAGCCACTTCTCTCCAAAAAAAACATCAGGGACAGATTGATCTTCTGCAGAAAGTATCGTGAATGGACTGCTGAGGACTGGGGCAAAGTCATATTCTCCGATGAAGCCCCTTTCCAATTGTTTGGGGCATCTGGAAAAAGGCTTGTCAGGAGAAGAAATCAGTCCTGTGTCATGCCAACAGTAAAGCATCCTGAGATCATTCATGTGTGGGATTGCTTCTCATCCAAGGGAGTGGGCTCACTCACAATTCTGCCCAAAAACACAGCCATGAATAAAGAATGATACCATAACACCCTCCAACAGCAACTTCTTCCAACAATCCAACAACAGTTTGGTGAAGAACAATGCATTTTCCAGCACGATGGAGCACCGTGCCATAAGGCAAAAGTGATAACTAAGTGTCTCGGGGACCAGAACGTTGAAATTTTGGGTCCATGGCCTGGAAACTCCCCAGATCTTAATCCCATTGAGAACTTGTGGTCAATCCTCAAGAGGCGGGTGGACAAACAAAAACCACTAATTCTGACAAACTCCAAGAAGTGATTATGAAAGAATGGGTTGCTATCAGTCAGGATTTGGCCCAGAAGTTGATTGAGAGCATGCCCAGTCCAATTGCAGAGGTCCTGAAAAAGAACGGCCAACACTGCAAATACTGCAAATACTGACTCTTTGCATAAATGTCATGTAATTGTCGATAAAAAGCCTTTGAAACGTACGAAGTGCTTGTAATTATATTTCAGTACATCACAGAAACAACTGAAACAAAGATCTAAAAGCAGTTTAGCAGCAAACTTTGTGAAAACTGATATTTATGTAATTCTCCAAAACTTTTGGCCACGACTGTACATCAATATTTTTACTCTTTGCTTTTAACACCTATCACCAGGACAGAGAGTTGCCATGTTGCTAAAAAGGATGGTCCTGAAAGGCTTGACAAGATAAAAGATTCAGTAAGTATCAAATATATGTAAGATATGTATTTGAGTGTCAGAGCTCATCCATATATTTATCTTAAAGGATTTTGGGGCACTCATGGCAAGACATAAAGATCTGCAATCCTTGCGAAAAGGAGAGGTTGCGTTTAGAGGGAGAGAAAAACTAGCCACCATACAAACCAAACAGGAGGCTTTCAATAATTACCTGCATCTGATTTACAGGCAACCCCCCGATATAAGAGTACGTTGATCAAAACCATTCACTTTCACTGTCTTTTCAGTCAATATTTTCCAAATAAATAACAAAAATTACAACTTAAAATTCTGGTTTTGTGTGAATGCACAGTGTATAATTGAATAATAAATATATATATATATATATATATATAAATATATATATATATATATATATATATATATATATATATATATATATATGTGTGTGTGTATACAATTTTTTTTGTTGTTTTTTGTTTTTGCTTGCCATGAGCAGATCGAACTAGATGATGTGCAGTTCTTGTATACTGAAGAGGAGGATAAGAAGGGGAGGGAAGAGGCTGACATTCTTACAACCATCATAGAGACTACAAAGAAGAGCCCTCTTCCACCCACACCAGCAGCAAAGAAACCCAGAGAAAAAATATACCCTGTTAGGATGTTTTAGTGTTTTTTATTCTAGTCTTTGAGTAAAATAACAAAACGCATAAAGTGATTGTGTGTAGAGCATTTACTGCTGCTGACTTCATTTGAAATGTCCCGTTGTGTGGATACCAATTAAAATGACTGTTCACTGTGCAATGGTGTGGCATGCAGTGCGTGGCGAGAGCCGTGATGGAACGGTGAGAGGCCGGTGAGAGGCCGATGGAACGCGAGTGATGATGAGCGCCAACTGTGCGCTTCACCAATCTCGTATCTCTCACGGAGGAGCTCTTGAAGCCTTTCTCGTCCTTCACTGTAGCTGCTTACAGAGCTCCTCTGTGAGAGATACGAGACCAGTGCAGCGCCCAGCTGACGCTCATCATCACTCGCGCCATTCCCTCACAGCTCTTGGCACGCCCTGCTTGCCACAAATGGTAAATGTAACCGCACTAAGAAAAGTATGGAATGATATCACTTATAACCACTTCATTGTTTGCTCTTTTTTAAATTTGCTCTCTCATAATCACTCTTCACAGCCACCAAGGCCCCTTCCACCAATAGATCATCCTACACCCCCTCTGACTCCACCCTCCGAGTCTATACCACCTTCACCACCCCTTGCCCCACCTTTACTCACCCCTGTACCACCCACACCCATAATAGAGACTCCATCTACACAGAAGAGCCCTCTTCCACCCACACCAGAAGCAGAGAAACTAATATACCCTGTTAGGATGTTTTTATGTTTTTTATATTCATTCTAGTCACCCATTCTTAAGTAAAATAACAAATCTCATATAGTGATTTATTGTGCGTAGAGTTTACTGCTGCTGACTGTTTTGCATAAAGTGCGGTTACATCGGCAAAATTTTGCAGGCAAATAAGACATTGCCCATTGTCATTCGCATAGCTATTGAAGCAAAACTCAGACACAAGTCACTTTCAAACCATGCAGCTTTCTGTTAGAGAGCATGGTGAATTCATGCTGCTCAAACATGAGTGAAATCTGGATGGGGAACTTTTTCGCCCTCATTTGAAATTACTGATTGTGTGGATTCCCATTGAAATCACTATATTTCGCCTGCAAAATTTTACTTTGCAATCGTAAATGAAACTGCACTTTCAGAAAGGTATGAAATGATGTCACATTACCACTTCATTGTTTGCTCTTTTTTAATTATTTCTCTCATGCTCACTCTTCACAGTCACTGAAGACCCTGCCACCAATAAAGCGTACTACGCCCCCACTGACTTCACTCTCTGAGTCACCACCCCTTGCCTCACCTTTACTCACCCCAGCCCCACCCTCTCCACCTAAACAACCCACATCCTTGCCTCCTCCACACTTGTCATCATATCTGCCAGAGTTCCTCCTGCAGTTTATGGATGAGCAGTGGTTTCAAAAGATGTTTCCTGATCTGAGTGTAAGAAAAATTACAGACATACGATAAGACCACAAAAGAACTCACTGATATCAGTTTCCTTCTAGTCTTAGTCAATTTCTGCATTATTCTACATTAACATGTGCATGTGTTTTCAGTGTGTTTCAAGTTCTTTAGGCCCCAAGGAATTCTTCATGCATCTGTTGGACTTCATGATGTCTTGCAGCATGGCTCAGAAGAATAGCATCATGAATGCATTGCTCATGTTAATTCAGCAAGAGGTGTTAAACAAAGAATCTCTCAGCAAAGAACTTCTGGTTTGCCTGCAAAATTGCATTCACAAAAACATGGTGAATCAAAATGTGACAGTAGATTAAATACGTACAAAAATGACTGAAATACATTTTTGTAACAACTTCTAATCTTTCTCGTATGAATACAGAACATGTAAGATGTACGAATTCTTTGTGAAAACTACAGATAAGTATTCAATATAAAAATATGTATTAATTTGTGAATGTGTTCTGCAGACAAGGGAGGGACAGCATTTTGCCGGTGAGCTGCTAAATTTAATGGTGTATCTGAGTCCTGACAGTTTTGACACTATTGTGGAGCTACTCGCCATGTTGTCAGATAAACAAGTTGATCTTAAGTAAGGAATAATGCAATACAAAATATAATGTAGTTTTATATTCCATTACATCCAATTATTGAGCAGCGGTTTTCATGTTTGTGTTTTTAGGGTGACCTAAAAACTGTTCCCACCACTTTCTAAATCAAAGTGACTCACTCAGTTGCCATTGGACTTCTCCTGTATGAATGTAAAATATACAAAATTAAAATAAATATTTTGTGGGAATTAACCATTATTTCATTATATCTCTTGCAGGGCTTTAGTTCTGTGTGTATTACAAAGGTTGGGTGTGGAGGAGGCTGAACTATGGTTATGTCCAGAATTAGATTCCTGGGACTCTCTGACGGAGCATCAGTCTAACCAGCACTGCAGTCTTCGAGATATGGCCAGCCACTGGCTGCTTACCTGGACCAGAAAATACAGAGTAATGAGAAAATATCAAATTGGTAGAGATATTTTTGAGGAAAGCAGAAGGTGCATTTATATTGTACTTCACAGGTGCACAAAGGGTCTGTGTTCCTGAGCAATGAAGAGGCAAAGAGTCTGTTCGCTCCTGTGGAGGTGCTCAGATATTTCTGCTCTGTGCAAAGAAGCAAACAGCCCCGACCACAACCACCTCCACTAGAGGACAGGAAAAACGCTGTCATTGTGCCTTCAGGCTTGGCTAGGTATGTCATACTGATACAGCAACACCCTCTATCATTTGGTTTTGTTTGTTGTATATTTTCAGTTAGCTTATCTACATTTAAAATGAACCTCAAATTTATCTAAGCAATCTTACATGTAAATCCAAACTGTTTCTATAGTCTGTTTAGATTTAAGTAAATTATTTTTTACAAGTTGTAATACAATACAAGCCTCAGGTGTCCCCAGAATGCATCTGTGAAGTTTCAGCTCAAATGCTCCAAACATCATTTATTATACCATGCTGTAAATGCCCCTTTTTGAGAGGGCAGTATGCAGACAGGAAGAAAAGTTGGAGAGAGTGGGACGGGATCAGGAAAATCTTGAACTCGGGTTGCCCAAATCACAAAGGTGCTGTATGTCTGCTTGCTGCCCACTGGGCTATTGGGATTATTGAACCAAAGTCAGTTTCATAAATAGTAGGGCCTCATTGTGTAAGATCCATGGGGGGAACGGAGTCCAATGACAAAAATCCAGCTGTCGGAATGCAAGTTTCCCAACAATATGATGAGAGATGTTGATGTAATAGAGACTTAAAAGATGCTCGTTCTTTTTTGTGTGTGGATAGAGCTTAACAGCATGGGTTTAAAGATTTATTTTTTGTGTTTTTGTCTTTTATTGTGATAGGACAGTATGTAGACATGAAGCAAAAATATGCTATTTTCATGTGTGTAGAGCTGCTACTTTCCAGAAGAGGGCGGAGCCTTTACAGTTTGTGCCTCTGATACTCTGCCAACAACAGCAACAACAAAAAAAAAAAACATTTGCTTGTTTTTGATTACCATCTCTATTGCAATTACACTTGCATGACATTGCAGTTTTTTTGTCATCATGAAGTTTATTATTTGTAAGCCATATCAGATGAAATGTTACGTGCACACATCTGAAGCACATTCATAGAAAGCTGGCTTGTCACCTCTCTCTTTTGCGTTTTATTGCGCTTATACTGTCAAATACACACAAAGTTCACATAAACACAGTCAATTATGTCTGTGAGCGTAAACAGCCAGGAAAGAAATCTTTTTAGATCTGTGTATTAAAGTGGCAGCAGCGTGCTATTCTCTATGGCATTAAAGAAACAGTAGACCCAAAAATAAAAATACTTTCATTTACTCACCATCAAGATGTTCCAAACATGTAAGAGTTTCTTTCTTCTGTTGAACACAAAAGAAGATATTTTGAAAGAATGTTGGTAATGAACAGTTTGACCGGTGACTTCCATAGGGATTTTTTTTTTTTTTCTACTGAAGTCAGTCAGCTGCTACTGTGGGGAATGGAGGTAAATGATGAATGATTTTATTTTTTTTTTTTGGTGAACTTTAATTAATGTTAATCAAAACAACAAAAAAAAAAAAAAAAAAAAAAAAATCAAACTGCTTCACTGGAATTTATTATTTATTTATTAATAAGATAAGAATAAATTTATAATGCTGCTGCTCGATGCTCGAGTGCTCGATAATCATAGATGGCGATGGCTATTTTCTATGCCAGGAGACAGTCGTGGGCAGGGACTGTTTCATTGTGATTTCACAATGAATGAAGTCCTATATGGCCTAGGTCCTAGGTCAAGCTCCACCCAATACATGAGGGGGAGCTGGACATTTGACTCTGCAGTGAGCCAAATTTTGAGACACTGTTTGTGATTTATGGGGAAAACAACATACAAGAGTGGATGTATTTTTACCATAATTTGGTGGTTGTATACACACACTGTGGAGACATAATACAGAAATTTCTGTATTTGTATTTAGATTGAAGCCTATTCAGCGCCTGGGAGAGACATACAGTATGTATAGGATACGGAAGCCTCAAGGTTAGTAGATTTTCAGAATTCATTTCTTGCATACAACTTATATCAATCCATTGTGTCTGTGGCAATAAAAGATGTTATGGAGTTAGTTTTTAATGTTCAGTTCAAGTGGAAATCTAACCAATACAATAAGCAGCCTCAAATAAGGAATATGGAAATGATTCTTTCACTGCAGTTTTGAAGTCAGTACTATACTGTAATTTAGTGTGCTGTTTTGTATCAAAGGTTTTGTTAAGTATTTTTGTTATAAACCAACAGGACGTCTGCTGCCACCATTGCCATACCGACCTGTGTTGATGGGTTTCACTCAGTTCCTCTCTCTACCAATGGCCCATGTCACATTATCTCCATTCCCCTTTTCCCTGGATTTTCAGAACTTCAAAAGCCCTTCACCTCACAGACACTTCTTCCTGGAACACTCCTATGTAGAGTACTACAGATAGAACCCAGTTACTACCAAAAGCATTGCAAGAAAGTTTTGAAAGACAACTATACCTGATGCTCTCTGTGACACCTTAATGACACAAAATAAATAAAAAATAATAAAATAAAAATATTTAATATTTAAACTAAAAAAATTATAATCAGCTTTGTTTCTTCAATATACAGAAACAAATCCTTTATCATCTTGAAAACTTGCAGCATACAATTGATAGTTGAATGTGTGAAACATAAGTCTAGTTTTAATATGGAAGGATACAGAGTGAATGCTAGTGTTTTGAAAAGCAATCAGTTAACTGAGACACTGAGAAGTGTTCCAGTGTCCTAAATTATATATTATGACATTGTAAGTACTTTTGCAAGATGAGCATTCCCTGAAATTTAAAAACTATGTAAAATATGGTTCCTGGAATCACAAAACCATAATGAATAATTCGATCAATAATTAGAATCTACATTTAGTTATGACTTGGTTAAACAATTTACTATGGGTGTGACAAGAAAGATCTCATGTCATGAGATGTCACAATATAAAACATGAGGTAAAAAGTCAAGTCAATATAGTAAAAAGTCAATATGAGGAATGCAGAGTTGAGTTTGTGGACAAACCTTTTACAGTACTTGTTTTTCTGTTCAATTATTGTCTTTTACCACATATACTCAGCTAACAAAATTTTGTTATGAGAACGTTCTCTAAATATTCAGTTTTGGTTCTGGGAACGTAAAAAATATCCAGTTTTCTTGATGTTAGAGGAACATTTTTTTATAAGGTATGTTAGTTCCAGAAACATTCTTTCAATCACAAGCACTGAAAGAAAGAGAAATAAGAACACAAACAACAACTTTCTTCAGCCACAGCCTTACATGAACTGAAGATAAAAGACATTCAAGACCTGAAACTCTACAAACAGCATTACCTGCTTCACTTATTACTAACCAGACTGACTTTATTTCTGTCAGACGTCTTTAGAAGTTCTTATTGACAATTAACTGAGGTTTAGATGTTGAAGTCTTATTGAAAATGCTTCATTTGAGGTCACCATCATGTAGATCAGTGTTTGCTTCAGTTGGGCTCTTGACCTTTGACTTTTGTTGAGCTGCTTCTTTTTCAGCAAGTGCAGATGTCAGAAAACATTTCTGCATTGATCAAGCAAATCAACTTGTCTGGTTTAATAAGAAACAAATGACTGCATATTAGTGGTTTAAAAAGCTACTATTATGAGCGTGCCCGATCTCGTCTGATCTCGGAAGCTAAGCAGGGTCGGGCCTGGTTAGTACTTGGATGGGAGACTGCCAGGGAATACCAGGTGCTGTAAGCTTTTTGTTTTATTTAAAAAAAGTGTCTAAATGTCTTAAATGGCCCACTCTTGACTGCTGATTTCACTTATGGCCATAACACTGTGAGCGTGCCCGATCTCGTCTGATCTCGGAAGCTAAGCAGGGTTGGAGCTGGTTAGTACTCGGATGGGAGACTGCCTGGGAATACCAAGTGCTGTAAGCTTTTTGTTTTATTTTTATTTTATTTTTTAAAAAGGGTGTCTGAATGTCTTAAATAGCCCACTCTTGACTGCTGATTTCGCTTACGGCCTATACCACTCTGAGCGAGCACTCACGATTATGAAAAAGAAGTGTTAAGGGTTCTGGAGGGAGATAATGATGAATAATGATTTTTAAGTATTTATTATTCACTCTTTTAATGATTTTAAGTTTTCAGAAAATTTAAAAAAGTAAAAGAAAAATGTAAAAGGGAAGACATTATTGCACTACAAGAAACGAACTGGAGAGAAAATGTGATGAATGATTATAAAAAGAGATGGGAAGGAGGTATTTTATATAATAATGGAGATGGGAGGTTTAGGAGAGAAGTGGCTTTTTTTTTAAAGAACTATGATGTTTTTAAAGTGAGCAAAATTATATACAAAGACAAGATGGGGAAATGTATGGTAGTTGAGACAAAATACGAAGGAAGAGATTTGATTTTAGTTAATGTACACGCACCAGTGGAGGAGGAGTAAAAGAAAGAGTTTTTTAATGTTTTAGGAAATATTTTAAAGAAGTATACAGAAATAATAATGATGGGGATTTTAACACAGTTTTTAGTAAGCAAGACATGGCAGAAGGACTGGTTTTTAAAACTGATATGGGAAGAAAAGAATTAAAAGCATTAATGGAAGAAAATATGATAGATGCGTGAAGAGAAAGAAATGAGAAGAAAAAAGAATTTAAGGAGACAAATAGTGGGGAACATTGTATGCCAAACTAGAATCGACTTTCTTTTATGTACAAGAAATGCGGACATTTTATAGAAAAGATTAAGTATGAGGAATGAGCGATCACAAGTTTTTATCTTTTAAGTTGGACTGGAGTAAAATGCAAAGAGGGCCAGGAGTATGGATTTTAAGCATACAGATTTTAAAGAATGAAGACTGTTTCAAAGGTGAAAGAAATCATAGAAAAAAGAAAATGAAAATGGAATGTATGAAGAGGACAAGAGAATATGGTGGGAGAACGTAAAGTTTTTAATTAAAACATTCACGATCAAATATTGCAGGTTAATACAGAAAAGCAAAAGATGTAAAGAAAGAAATAAAAGAAAGTTTGGAAATGGAATTGAATAAAGAGAATAAAAGACATACAAAATATAAAAGAAGTGAAGGGAAAATCGAAAGAAATAGAAGAAAAAGAATATGAGGGGGCAAGGCTAAGCAGCAAAGCAAAATATGTGGTGGATATTCACAAGATTCACACCTCTATTGCACAGAAGAATGATTAATACAACGTTTTCCAGATTTTCCAGAAATTGTGGACACCCTGTAATTGTCTTTGAATGTTAATTGAACAACATAGTAATTAAAGAACAGTTAACCTAAAAATATATTTTTTGTTTGAATGTTTGTATGAAACCATAAAATCATACGTTTGGGGAAAAAAAGGTTTTCATCAATGGGTACACTATCCCATTGACATTAATGTTGAATTAGAGCGGAGAATATTGAAGCTGAACATCAATCTTCAAACAAAAAGAAAACTGATTTTTTTCTGGACTTTGCCATAAAACTAGTTAGGAAGGAAGGAAACACAGCCCTGTGAGAAAATCAAGTTTTAAAAAACTTTTAAGAGGCGTCTTAGTTTGTTCCATCAGTGCAGGCCATAAACATGACAAGTCAGTAAAACCATATCTAATGCATAGCGAAACAAACAAATCAAAACCCTGTTATATGTGATGCTGCAAACAATATAATACTATGGTTTGTTTTTTATAAGACTGTATGTCTAAGCTAAGGTTTGCTTTTCATGAAGAAGCTTGGCAACCACAAGGAAATTCCCAAGGAGTGGTTAAGCTGAGAGTACTAGTTTAAGCATAGATTTGATTGTCAAGTGTCATCCACAGTTAAGTCTGGGCTATAGTTCAGAAGGTCAGAGGTCACAAGAAGGTCCTGGGAGCGTCCTTTCAAGTTCAGAACCTCATCCAGCAACCTCAGCGTCAAGTCCCTGCCCTCAGGGTCTTCTAGTAGAGGCCAGTCCAGCAGCTGAGCACTGGAGGGGAGAGCTGGCAGACCAGGCTCATATTCCTCTAGTGGATTGGGATAGAGCAGCAGACGAAGAGAAGGGATATCTGCTGCTGTACGGGCCAGGGAAAGAAGTCCTATCCTAGATAGCGGGTTTAAGGCTAGTCTTAAGCTACGTAAAGACCGACAGCAGGACAGGGAGGGGAGAAGAGCTCCCAGGAGAGTGTCTGAGAGGCCACAACCACAGAGTGAAAGCTGGGACATGGAGCTTTCAGCTTGACCCAAGAGGCGGCGCAGAGAGGGCAGGGACGATTCATCAAGCCTGTTCTCGCTCAGGTCAAGTTCTCTCAGGAATGAAGCATGCTGACTGCAGGAGAGGTAGGCCAGGTCAGTGGAGGTCAGGCACAGGTATGGCAGCTCCAGCACATCCAGGGGCTGGGAAAGAGAGCTGCAAAAAGGAATTAAAAACATGCTCATCATACACTGTATGTATTCATCATTGTATAAATGATGCCCTTTAAAAAAAATTTAAAAAAGTATTCAAAATGCAATGTCACTGAACTTCTGACTAAAATTATGAAAGACTGTGCGTGTAGTAGGAGTGTATGAGTGGATAATCCAACATGTGCGTGTACCTGAGCAGCAAGCGCAAGTGTCCTGGAAGTCGGAGTGCAGTCAGGCACAATCTTTTCAATCTCTTCAGTGAACCCAGTCCTTTAGACATGTCCTGTAGGGCCTCCTGCTGGCCAGGCTGTGTGCGTTGCAAGTCCAAGTTACAGTAATGCAGTCTGAGAGAGTGAAGCTGTGGGAAGGGAGCTAACAATGGAAGCAGCATAGCCAGGCCCGACACCCCAAGGCTGGAGTAGCGGATGTCCACACCAAGGAGATCCTGCTGAGGCAACAGACCCAATAAGGAAGCTATAGAGGGTGCTGAGAGTTCCTCCACACGAAGGTATCGGCAGTGGAGTTGCAATGGGCCCAGTTGACTAAGGGCATCACGGACGCGCTCCCAGGAACGAGAATTGATAAATAAATCAGCCCTGACATGGACCACAACTACCTCGTCCCAGTCTTGGACACATAAATTACTGTTATTACCGCTATTGTTCAATTTCACCTCAGATGAAATCTTTCTTTTCTGGATCTCCATCCTCCTTCTGACACCCTTCACTGACTCAACTTCTTGTAATGTTTGTTCATTAGTTCTGGACTCCATCATCACCATTTCCACTCCGTGTCCTCCCTGAATCCCTTCACCAGTATTCCTGCAACCTACACTGCCCCGGTCTCGTTTGATAGCGCCCCGGTCGCGCTCTGCTTCCAGCCCTCTTTTTCGCTCTCTTTCACCATCTCTCCTGTGAGCCCTGGCGGCAGCAGCTCGGGCTTGTAGCACCATTGAGCAGAGGGCAACAGTGAGGGACCATCCACCTATCGAGTCCTCAACTCTCACATCCTCACACTGAAGTCCACTGAGATCCAGCACCTGCAGGCAACACCTGGTAAGGGAGGCATGTATAGAACTAGTAAATTATGTTTAAAAAAGAGAAGAGATATGAAACACTTTATATAAACCAACACAGAGCAACAGAGAGAGCAAAAGCCCTAGTATCAAAGGTGACAATGCCATTTTGGTTCAGGTTAACGAAATGCAAAATAGCGCCACCCTAAGCAGCATCATTGTCATGACAGAAATGTTTTCAGTTTGCTCAGAAATTCATTTTAAATTTCAGATTTGTATTTATTTCTAATTTTATATTATTCATTGCTTATAGAATTCTTTTTTTTTAAACTAATTTTAAAATTGTGGTTATTTTCAAATGTTGTTTACCCCATGAATTGAATTCCTGTGTAAATGCATTTATGCCGGTTCAGAACAGGATTAAACGGTCTGTGTAAATGCACATTTCCATGGTTCTATGCCTTTATGCTCACCAAGGCTGCATTCATTTAATTACAAAAAAGCAATATTGTGAAATATCATTACAATTTAAAATAACTGCTTTATATGTTAATAAATTTTAAAATGTAATTTATTCTTGCAATAGCAAAGCTGAATTTTCAGCATCATTTCTCCAGTCTTCAGTGTCACGATCCATCAGAAATCATTCAAATATGCTGATATCAAATATGCTCAGTTTACTATTATTATTATGAATCTTTATTTGTAACAAAATCTTTTGCAATGTTTTTTGTTATTATAATGATGTCTGAAGGAACATGTGAGCATAAGAGGCTTCTTTTAAAAACATTTAAAAATCTTACCAATCCCAAACTTTTGAACGGCAGCGTATACATTTTACAATAAAAATTCAATAGCTAAGGAGATATTCCTCTTTACTCCTAACGATATTCACAATATTACCACTATATTCATGTATTCATAAATGTTCAGCATCATTACTTCAGTGTCACATGATCCTTCAGAAATCATTCTAATATGCTGATTTGCTGCTCAAGAAAAATGTATTATCATCATTGTTAAATTTCCGATGAACAGAAAATTAACGTAACAGCATTTATTTGAAATATAAATCTCTTCAATGTCACATTTGATCAATGTAATACTTCCTGAATAAAAGTACGCATTTCTTACAAAAAACAAAAACAAAACAGTATTTTGTTTTAGAGTGTTTATATTAAAAAAAATTAAATTAGACAACAACAACAAAAAAATACTAATTCAGATGTATTTGTCATGCACACGCCTTGTTAACTTGTTTACTGCAAGTGTGATTAATGGCTTTTTTAGCTATATTTATCCATGCTGTCAGGTCAGACACATGTCACATGAGACATGCTGTGAAGATGAAATTGATTTCTTTGTATACCATCTGTACTGACCTCGTCTCTTTTGCACATCTTGTCATGAAATGATTATAGATCCATACCTCTTGTCCGTCAGTCCCCTGACCACAGCGAGCAGCAGAGCCTGAACGCAGAGGCGGTTCGGGGGGCACTGGCCCGATTTTCTGCTGCCTCCTATAGTCAATGTTCGCTCAGGCCACCGCTGGACGAGCTCACCGACGGCTAGAGGACGGCAGTGAGAGAAAGCGGCGTCCAGCAGCGCTCGGTAGAGCTCCCTCGGCACACAACTTAACCAATACGGCGAAGAGCTGTGGTCGCTCACCACCTCCCGGGCGCACAGGTTCACCAGAGACAGAACCATCTGAGGACGGCATCCGAGATCATGACTTGACATGCAAACGAAATAACAGATTGCAGTATCTTGATTAATTACTCAAAAAAATGACCAAACCTTTATCTTCCAAGAACGAGCCCAAAAGCACCTCAGTGTTTGCAGCTACAAAACCCCCTCCCTCATCACACTTGCCTGCATGTTACATTCAATTACACTCGTTTAACAGGCATCTGAAATGTCGCGAGCGTCTTAAATGTCTAGTGTGCCTAAATATAGGATTTAAAGTCCTCAACCTTTAGCGGGTTGTAGATGATTAATGCCTGCTTTATGTAAGTGGAACATCGGTAACGGCAAGTAAAATACAACACCGTGGGATTTGTATGCATTTTACAAATTGTTTACATCTCTGTAGTGTTTCTCCAAGCGGTTCCGACATCCCGTCCGATATTTACGAGTGAGTATAGTCACCCTTTGATGACGCAAAAAAACCCCCCCCGCATTTAAGTCATGACTACTCCTGGTAAACAACGAAAAAAACAGAGGCTGCGTCCGAAATCGCCTAATCAATGAGTAGGTACTTAATTTCACTTAACGAGCGCTAAAAGAGTATGAAGGGAATCTCGTTGAGTATGAATGCGATCCGGAAATCATCCGCCATGTTGACGTTATCATGTGATCAACGGCGTTAAATGATCATAAGCACTTGTCATAAAATAAGATGGCAGTGTTATTCAAATAAATAATTATATATATACATAAAGTGTGAACTTCAATAACACATGAATTTATAGACAATGATTTCTTGATGCATCACTTGAAACACCGAAAATTTTAGTTCAAGTTCATTTTAGGAAAATCAATTGTCAATTTATGAAGTCAGCTTATGTGATGTTCTCTCAAATTTTTCAGATGAATTGACAATTGAACATTTAAGATGACTTTGGCAAATCAGTGAATGCAAACAGAGAAAGATAACTGCAGAAGTGGGGGAAATGTGGGGAAAAGTCTATTAAGAATAATCCCGCCTCAAAACTTTTTTTTTTTTTTTTTTTTTTTTGTCTGACTAAGGGGTACTCAAAACACTTAGTAATTAATCATTACTTGGGGTTTATGAGTAAAAAAAAAAAGACACATTTTTTGGACAGGACTTCCCACTATTGATTGATTGCAGTGGTATAAATACTTTATTTTTAAGAGTGTATAATATATATTTAAAGGTTCCAAAAGGGAGTTTTTACATAGAATCCTTCATAGAACCATTATTTTTTTTTTAGTGTGTGAAGCACATTCTAAAACAACCTAAAGAAACTTTTTTTCCCCCCCCACAGTAAAGAACCTGTTGTGGGAAGGTTCCATAGATTTTAAAGGTTCTTCATGTAACCAGAGTGCATCAGCCTATATAAATCAACTGCCAGTGAAAGAGAGAGGCAAACTACTGAGCAGAAATATTTACTTCATAAAATTTCTTATTTTTCATTAAATATAACAAAACAATTTGTTTTGAAAACTGAAATGAAGTATTATGTAAGATCAGTAATGTAAACAAAAGAATTTAAAAGATACAGAGGTATCCATCTATAAACATTAAAAAAAAAAAATAGTCTGCTGAAATATACTAGCTCTTTGACTTTGAATACAAACTTTGCTTTTACTTCAGTATCTTGCTAGTCAGCTCCTGACACAATGTCAATATTTTACAATATTTTCCTCTTTTGATGTAATTTCTATATAGAAGTAACTAGTGTAGTAATTAAATATTTTAGTTCTCACCAAAGCCTGTGCTATTCTGCAGTAACATTAGATCATAGAACTGTTATGTTGACTCAAGTCTGTCCGAAATCAGTTTCGACTTCAGAAATGGGAATTATTAAATCTCTGATAGCACGTGAAGGCAGCATTAATCCTGATCAAATTGATTTGGCTTTATCAACGTGAGATTGAGTTTTTTTTGGTTGATAATTTATGGAATATAAGAAATTGTGTTCGATCCATCACAATCCTACACACTTTGCCATGCTACTTTTTGATAGCAGCTTTAATAAAGTTTGAAATATTTTGGAAGAGCTATTATTAAACATTTGTTTTGAAACCCATCCATTAATTCAAATTCAGCATTGCTTCTTAAATGGTAACTAAATTGTTAAACAAAGCTTCTTGGGAATTCAGTTAAAAGTTGCTTTTTGTCTTCAGTATCAGTTCAGGAATGGTCAAATCATAAGATTCAGGTATCAAACAACAAAAAACTACTTTTATTGTTACAGATGCTCAATCATCCTTAAAATCTAAATCCTAAGGCTACAAGAGGTCGATTCCATTCACATTTTTTTTATATTCCCATGTCAGCACTGTTATTTTGAATGTTCACATCGATATGAAAAACGAACCAGATTAAAATATATTAGCCTTAAAAGCTTAAACAATTGGTTTGTACGTTTACCTTTAAACTATGCAAAAGTAACAACAGTTTTCATAGCAAAGCCAACATTATAGAGCCAAGAAACAAATGGCAGCCTGCAGACATTTAATAAAAACAACAATCAGTGCAGTCAATGTATACTAAAATAGATGAATTTCAGATAATTAAGCATACAAAAAATAAAACAACTCTTTAAATTCAGCCATGTATATTTATCTAGAGCATGGTGCTAACGCCAAGGTCGTAGGATTAATTCCCACGAAACACACAGAAGGGAGGATTATCCGTTAGTTGCTTCAAACCTTAGTTGACCCGACCCGACCCCTCCCCTCCCCTCCCCCTGCGTCTTTACAGTCCAAAGTGCTGGTGTTTGAATCTCACCAAAACCTAAATGAGTCCATGTCAAACCTTGTCCAAACAGCTCTCTTGGAATTCTTCTCAGCCACAGTCTGTGAGATCTTCTTTAGGGGTAAATGGGAGGGAGGTATAATTAAGTACATTTAAGAAAAATCGCCAGAAAATAAAGTTTGAAAGTTTGTTTTTTCTTGGAAAAAAATAAGAAAGTGGGGTGCAAAGTTATCGGTGAGGCCCTTTGGCTGAAGCTCGGGTTGTCATCCCTGAGGAAGCTTTAGACGCACAGAGCTCGGGGGACCCTGCAATATAGAGCAAAAGAAACCATTTTAAAAGACTATGGCAAACAATTTATCTTAATATCTTGACCAGGAACACTGGAACATGCCATCTTGTTTACTTGTAATTGGTCCTGCAAACCATCTCTGATATACAAAGTGTAAAAGCACAATTGTTTTCTTCCGAGTCCTTATGGATTGTGTGGTTGAGCTAACCTGTCTTCCATGAAGCTGTCCACTTCCTCTTCATCATCATCCAGCTCCATGTCCAACTCATTGTCAAAGCCACTGCAACCATAACTACTAAGGACACTGAACAGAAGTAGAGGATTTTAAAAAAAGAAAATGACTAGCAAGTTATTTTTCTTTAACGTGTACAGTGAGTGATTACTGACCTGACTGAGCGGCAAGTGAAGAATACAATGCGTTTAAGTTTCTTGTTGTAAAAGAGGTAGTTGAAGGACCACAGGCTGCCTTCCTCACCGAAGGGGTCAGAGTCAAGGTCTGGGTTGTAGCTACAAACAAAATAGCAATGACTTCGTAGAATAGATGTGCAGAACACATTTAAAGGTTTGAGAATGTTTGTTAAAACTACACCTCTACAACTGGGGCAGGAGAGAAATAACTTCACTTTTCACACACCTATAGATGTCACAGCTCTGTAGGTTTATCTCTTGGTCAATGGCATTCCACAGATCTGGGCCTAAAGAGTTAAACTGCTCCCCTACAGCAGAATAAAGGCTGCTGTTGACAGAGTCAGCCACCTGGAGGACACAAACAAGGGTGTTGGGAAACAAATCAAACTACTAAACAGCTAGACGAAAAAAAACAACAACAACAACAACAACAAATTGCTTAATAGATTGCACTGTAAAAAAAACAAAAAACACCTCTTTCAATTTATGGGACCTTTTAAATCAAAGAAATGTGAGCTGCTTGAAACTACATAAAATGTTAGACCAAGAACATTCCACAAATGTTGTCCCAACCATTCAAACATAGTTGTCTGCACAAAAAATTTACTGAAGAAATCTGTGATCGACTCTTCTAACTTATCGATAGAAACATTTAGTGAGCAAACAAATTGAAATGGACAAATAGTTTTGCTTTAGACAACTCTTAAAGACCACCATCGAGAGAACTAGAAAAACTGAACGCATTATGTTTTAACAATTCCATTTGACCATGCATTTAAAAACCTTTGCACCTGACATATAATATAAAGCAGCACTTATTTCTTTACCCAAGCAGATATGTTATCATGACAGAATGGAAACTAATCATACTAACCCAGTTAACGCTGGGCTCTCGGCTGAACTCATGGGCACGGGCAGCACTGAAGTCATAATCGGGCCGGAACGACTCGTTCAGGGTAGTGATAAGGTAGAACAAAGTCTTCCTGCAACACTTATCACTTAGTGGGTTCTCTCCATCCTCCACACTCTTCCCTAATCTAAAAGAAAGTGCACGAGAGAGATTGTGTAGTGCAACCGTAATAGCGGAGGTGAAGCTTATGGTTGTGTGTGAAGGCTCACAGGTTAGGGCTCGGAGCACTGCTGGACTGAGGGGGGACAGAGCTTCCAGTACGTGTGGCTCCCCCTCCTGACAGAACTGCTTAAACATGTGCTTGTCATCACCAGCCATCTTACACGAGTAACTCTCGATCCTACAGGTAGGAAAAGTGAAAGGAAAAAAAAAGAAAAGAACGGGATTGATTTGATTCTTTGTTCATTCGTACAACCATTACACACAAAAATATTGCCATTTATAATGTACTGCTTGGATCTTATAGACGATATCAAACATTTTTGTATTGCAGGGATTACTGATTTGACATCAGTAAAATTATTTTTTAATTATCCTGACCTTGACTGCTGGGTTTTTTTTCAAAGCTATATTTAAGTAAAATTGTTACAAATGTAACATCAAGCAAGAGGGCATGGGAATATCGTGCGTGTTTATCTTTCTGGCTTATGCAAGAGAGGTTGTGAAACTTCAGACAGTCCCAGTAACACTCCACAGACATGCTTATTTATAGGTGAAGGGCAAAGGCTATATCAGGGCAGAGGAGGGAGTCATATGATTCAGAACACTAGCCAGCTTCCTTCAAGCAATGTTGAAGCTCCACAAATCAGTGGAAGAAAAAAGAAAACAGTTTAGAACAAAGGTTGAACGGTCACAAACTATAAATGAATGTAGCTGCTGCGTGTAAAGATCAGTTTGAGGGAAAATATGCCACACTGAACTAGACAGTTTGGAAGTAGGGCAATAACAAGAACTGATGGTGGTGACTGTTAGCAAAATAAAGATGGTAACGTTACAAAGACAAATGCATGGGTGACCCGTACTTGACAACCACTGTGAGCACTAAGAAGAGATGTATACTGGTATTGACATCTGTGCTCAGGGACGCCACATTTGATCTCTCAGTCTGTACTGTACTGTACTCCACGCTAATCCAGTAACATGATTAAATGCCAAAGAAGCTGGCAGCTCATATGAAACTCAGCTGTGTTTACATGCACACCTAAATAACCACACTGGTATGTGATAGAGGACACTACAATCTGCGTCATGGCAACAACAATCACATCTCTATTCAGGGTATATCATCACCTAACAGGCCCCTTTTGCCCTTACATAACACCTTGACAAAGTGAAATGAAAATACATTTCCAGGTTTAAACCAAACACCAAATAGCTAGAAGAAACATGTTCAAATATTGAAAACCCAAATAAAATTGGTTCAATATCCCCCATCCTGTGATAGTCTGAAGTTGTAAAAGTCCAAAACTACTGGAATATTAAGAGACGCACAGTTGCCAAAATGATGCACTTTTGCACATTTTTTTCAAGTATTTGCGACAAAAGTTCTGCAACTTACTTTCTTCTGCACAGTGTGTCTATCAGATGCAGGTTCCAACACAGAGGCCAAACACGCTAATGTTTTCAGAATAAAAACTACAAAACTGATGCACATGACGCTTCATTTGACACTACAATAACCACAGGAAGAACGAAAGCATACGTTTCTGTCGACGTGTGACAGGATGTTCACCAGAACAGACAAATGAACTTAAACAAGAAATAAATATCTAAATCAATTTCTTTTTGACTAAAGAATTTATGACTTTTTCCTGTTTTTAATTACGGTCCAAGCATTCTTAATATTACAGTAATTGCATTCAGAAAAAGTCATTGGTACCCAATTCAATATTTTAGAGCTAGACTTCACCACAAAAATGTGTATTATAGACATTTACAAGTTTTAAAAAGGGAGAGTTCACCAAAAAAAGGTCATTTTCGTTTATGGGCACAAAAGTATTCTCGTCGCTTCATAACGTTAAGGTTTACCCACTGTAGTCACGTCGACGGTTTTAACGATGTCTTTAGTACCTTTTGGGACATTGAATGTAGTAACTTCATTGCTTTCAATGCAGGATAAAAAGATTATCTAAAATATCTTAATTTGAGTTCCGAAGATGAACGAAGGTCTTACAGGTGTGTGGAATGACATGAGGGTGAAGAATTCATGACAAAAAATTTAATTTTAATTAATAAAATCTTTTCCGCCCTCTCTCCCTCTGACTTTGCAAAGCCTGCAACTCACTTTTATTTCCCCCCTTTATATTTTGGTTATGGTTATATTATATATATATATATATATATATATATATATATATATATATATATATATATATATGTGTGTGGTGTGTATGTATGTATATATGTATATGTGTGTGTGTATGTATGTATGTATATATATTATATATATATGTATATGTGTGTATGTATGTATATATGTATATGTGTGTGTGTATGTATGTATGTATTGTATATATATATATATATACACACACATAATATATATATATATATACACACATACATATATATACACATACATATATATATATATGTGTGTGTGTGTGTGTGTGTGTGTAATATATATATATATATATATATATATATATATATATATATATATATATAAATAAATAAATAAATAAATAAACACACATATATACATACATATATAAATATATAAATAAAATAAAATTCTTGGACTTGTAATATGTTTACAGAGAACAGAAACACTCCAGGTATTCTCCAGGCTCATACCTGCCAAGGATGTTGGCGTCTCCCGTTTCAACACACAGCTGGGAGCTCAACGCCTCAAAACGGGAATTCTCTAAAAGCTTCATACCTGGAAAATAAAACACTCTCAACATATACCAAGTATCTGCATTTCATTGTTTGTGAACAACCTGTAACAATACAAATAATTAATGCAACCAGTGTATCACGTTCAAATGAAACTGCCGTAGAGATGTGCTAATGGAAACAGTTGGGTTCGTCTAGTGTTGCTTATTTGCATACAAAGTTCACAGACTCCCGCTTAGTGCGTTATGTTAAAAAGCGCACACACATATGGAGACATTCGCAACATTACACGAACGACATAAAGACCATATCTAAAATGTCATTATTGCAACAAAAAAGACGGATTGTTTGTTGACGCCCATCTGACAGTCGCCCCCTCCCCCCAACCCACTTCCTACATTCGACCTGGGCGTAAAGGGTGAAAAAGCCACAAGATTAAAGTGGGGACGTTTGACTGACAAAATAACAGTAATCATAACAATATTACATTATGAAAGGAAATACACTATATCATTTCCATTAAGCGTAGTGGATTCTCTCGCCTCTATAAAAAAAAACCCCACATAAGCAACATATTCTGCCCCAAGTTTAACGAGCAAGTCTGTTAATATTTGTCAGAATATAAACGGAATACCTTGGTTGTGCTTACCTTTCCCGTTGAGTCTAGGCGAAACGGGTCACAGTTGTTGCCCAACTCAAAACACAAAACAAGCCTAAAATGACCTGGCGTCTACGTGCGGTGCGGGGCAGCAATCAAACGCGTTGTACAGTGCAAATTTAGTATATTTGAAAATGACTCGGTCGAGACTGACATATTCTGCAGGCGTTTTCTCTTATCGCAAAGTTTCTTATTTCGATTAAACGCAACATAAAATTCAACGATTGTGTTAAGCTCCAAGACAGCAACTGCAGCAGCATCCCCTTATTTGACCCAGAACAAATTTATCTTCTGAAAACGAGATACGCGTCGCTTTAAATGACGCGAGTTGATCAAACGATGCTTAAATTAGCACTTGCACCTATCGTTAACGATTATGCCTCCTGACTCTTGTATTATGTCCATACAAATCTCGAAAACATCTAACAACAGTCTCTTTATCCCAAAGCAGTGTACATAGCCACGCCTCTCAGCAGTCCGAGTAATTTCCGTTGATGGCCACACCCACTTCAGGGTTTAGCGAAGTAATGAACGCTCCTATTGGCGTTTTAGTCTGTCAATAAAATTTAACAGTCATTCAATTGGCGAAATGTTCAAGAGCGACTGGCCTTACAATTCTCTGTAAATCGTTTATTTTTTTGTCGAACGAAAAAAAGTTATATGTTAAAAAAAAATCAACGACAGTTTATTTAAGCATTGTATGTATAGATAGAAGCTGTTATGTTGTTTTGAGAAGGTGTTTACAGGTGTTTGCTGACTGGTAACTCGATCCTCCACTAGTATATTAAATGGTCAAAGTGCCTAAATAAAGCAGATTTCTTACTAATACTATTATTTATTTTAATTTGTTTTAAACACAAATATAATACAAATATATCACACAGAATATTTTCTTGGATTATCAAAATGAATAAACAACACCTTCCAAACTGTAAATTCAAAGATCTATTTGTAACTAAATCAAGAAATGTAACTGTTTTGTAGCCTTAGTTCTCACTGTTTTAAAGGATTTGTTCACTTTAGAATTGAAATTTCCAGAATATTTACTCACCCATACGTCATCCAAGATGTTCCTGTCTTTTTTCTTCAGTCGAAAAGAAATTTAAGCCACAATATGTAAGATTTTTGGATTCAAATATCCAAAAACCACTAGAACAGAGTTAAATGTGTTTTGTTGACTAGTGTACTTACATTATCGTAAAATGTTTCCAGGAATGTTTAAATCGAGAGAAATAATCGATTTTTAACCAGGAAATGTCGCCTGTCAATGACATCACACCGGCATTACCCTCAGTTCCCATTTTTATTTTGTAGAAACCATGGAAACACCAAAGACGCTTAATATATAATGAGTTTTATTAGACAGGCGAGCAACTGTTTGGATAGATATATTCTTCCCCAGAAAAATAATATAGCTCAACACAGTACGTCTTATTGTTAAATCTTGTTTTCATGGTTTACAGTGAGTACCATGTTTTACCATCCCTAGCTTACTGCAGTGTGCAACAAGAGTCTCAGAGCGAACGCACAGTAGCTATAACAGGTTTCATCACACAAATATATCTAATATGATAAAACCGCACTGCTTTACCCCAAATATGAATGACCAGAAAAAGTGCAAGTGGCAGAATAAAAGCTCTGCTGCTCTCCAGCCGTGTGTCGCGCTCGTCCCTCATTAGCAATCGCTCCAGCGGCCTCGTTTCTGCCCTGCTCTGCTTCAATACTACAGAATGTTAATAATCTCATCCAAGAACACAATTTCTGACCGAGTCCGATCCTGATTCTTTTCCATCGGCTGTAGATGTGAAAACAACGCATCCCATTATTTAGCGAAGCACCAACGTGATTACGTAATGCCCATCACAGAGCTAATGCAAGACTTGCATTTGTGGTTAAAAAGTATATAAATTTATAATTTTTTTTTTTTTTAGAAAACGGCGGATCGTTTCTCTAGATAATACCCTCATCTGGTTCCCTTTGAAGCTGCACTGAAACTGCAATTTGGACCTTCAACCCGTTGTACCCCATTGAGGTCCACTATATGGAGAAAAATCCTGGAATGTTTTCCTCAAAAACCTTAATTGCTTTTTCGACTGAAGAAAGAAAAACATGAACACCTTGGATGACACGGGGTGAGTAAATCATCAGAAAATTTGAATTCTGAAGTGAACTAATCCTTTAAGACACAGTCTTAACATAGTGGTTAACCACGTTTAAGGCCACCAGGTAGTAGGTAAGTTAGACATGGCTGGTTTTTACTACAGTAGAGATAGTTTTTAATTGTTTCATTTTAAAAGCCAAAGTAAAATCATCCAAAATATTAGTGTACTACAGTAATCATGGTTTAACTGTGTTTTTTTGTAGTTATACCATATAGCTCATGAAAGCATAATAAACCACAACTGTATTTTTGTGCAACCGCGTCACTGTAATCACCACAGCTGCATTACACGTTTGTTTCGTGAGATGAAATTTCAGTTTGACATGGAAAATTTGGATATCCCCTAGATGAGAAAGCAGTATGTTTTCAACAGGAGGCGCAGCGTCTCTCAGAGTAAAATGCCTGTCTCTGCTGGAGCCGTGTTTCTTCCTGCTCTGCCCTCCATCTGAAACTAAAACAAAGATGACAAGGCCGCTGCTTCTGTGTAAGTGTCCGGATAAGAGAGCTGTAGGATATCTCCTAGCATCATATTAGCGAACAAAACCTGGCTGGTACTGGGGTGTCAACACGATATATCCCCGCCTGAAGTCGTCAGTCGGCGGCATGTCGCTGAGCTCAGGCGGGTGGACTCACACACCTCCGCCGGCCCAGTCTTCATCGTCTCATCCCGGCCATGAGGCCTCGCAGTCGGCCTGCAGCACTGTTTTGATGTCCGTGAAGGTGTCAGTATGCCACTCTGGTATACGACCACTTTGTCTCCCGGGTGCCGGAGACGAATCTCTCCGTCTTCAGCTGAGCATGGACCCGGGGAAGGCGGGGGAATTCCGCCTTGCGTTACGGGATATCAGCGGAACAGCGGCTGGACGCAGTGTGGTGAGGAAACTTGCCTGAAGTGTCTGTCTGCTGTGCTTTGAACACTGGTTTAAAGTTAAAACAAAACAAAAAAATAGTCTTATTTTCACTCCAGAAGTATCTGCGCCGTCATTATACAGCGCTGCCCTCTGGTTGATATAGAGTTACACACGAGTGAATCACATGTTGTTTTGCTTGTCTTTGTTGTTGAAATTCTCCCTCCACCCCCTAATTCTGTGATCTTGCTGAGAGTTGTGAGTCATAAATAAACTTACGCTCTTCACGCTACCTATGTTTGTGATTAGTTGGTTCAAGTTTACTCGGTAATATTAACGTAATCACTTTCAGTTGCTGTAATGGACTGACAGAGAGCTTGAAATCGAAACTGTCCCTCCTATGAATCTGAAGATATGGACTTATTGGTTTGGGTCACATTCATGGGAAATGATAATAATATGACATTTTAAACCTACTATTTCCCTTAAAATAAGTGTAATGCAATGTTTAATTCTTTATCCCTTTGTTTTACAACAATCCAGGTATGCTCTTTCAAAAATGTGTTTATCCAGGATTGTATTATTTGTGGACACTGTGACCTACAGATCCTGGGAGAGTGTAGGCTACTGCTGAGTTTATAGCAAGAAAGTCACCGCATGTCAATATTACGTTTTATGCCCAGGAAATCTCATTACGTTCATTCTCATCTGTGTTATCTTTGTAAAACAACAAGTTATGATAAAACCAGACTTATTAAAGAAATGACTAAAAATAATAACAATGTAATTAAAATATCAGTAGATGATAATAAGTGTTAAACAGTCTAGGTCATTTATTTGCTTGTGTGAGAGACAGGACTAGAATCAGTAGTCAAATCAATGTGTTTTGTTTCAGTAAAACAAATCCATCATATTTTGTGACTCTGTTTATTTTCGTTCAGTCCATTGCTGAGTTTGACCTCAAGACGGTTCGCTATGAAGTCAAGTCCCCACAGTGCCATGAACTGAGTTTGGCAACACCTCCACACGACCGTATTACTTTCAACTTCCGCTGTGAGCAGGAAGCACAGGAGTGGGCCACTGTGGTAATGTCATCGCTTCGTGAAGCGCATAGAGGTTTGCCTTCCTTCTGCTTTCTTCCAACTGTTTAATGTTAGTTTTGTTCGTTCATTCATTTCCTCCACTGTTGTATAAACACTTTGACTTTTGGTTCTGTGCTTTTATACCACTTTGTCTCTTGCTCTTTATTTTAGTGGCGATTAGTTCCTCCACTGAAGAAGGAAAGCTACCTCCCCAGCCACTGGATTCACAGAGCAATGCGTCCATGCCATGTACAGGTATTCATTCGTTTTCTTGTTTTAATCTTCTGCTCACGATCAGCTTAACCCTGTTGCCAAACAATACACAACTGTGTCAATTGTCTGTTATGTTGACAACTGCTTCCATTTCTGATTCTACCCTCTGTCCCACTGCTTTCCCATCCAACTTTCTCATTCTTCTCCCTTTCTTCTTTTCTCTCTAGAGGAGATATGTGCGGAGCTGGTTAGCGCAATAGAGGCAGGTGATGTTCGGGCGGCATCTGTCTGTGCATCATCTTTAGCTAAACAGAGAGCTGCTCTGAGCATTCAGCCCTCTAAACATAATTACACTGACACTGAAATTAGGTAAAATACATGTTTACAGACATTGACCCATTTTTTTTTTTTTTCTTTAATCAGTTTAACAATGTGTCCTAACCAGATGCATAGCAGCAAGCGATAAAAGATCTCTGTTGCTTGTTAATCAGTGCTTCTGTCCAGCTGCTGTTGCTACAAGTGGAATTACATTTAGTCAGGCACTTATTTTCGATTTCTGTAATGCTAGCTCTGATCCACTGCGTTTGGGCTCTGGTTGACCCGAGTTCGAATCCCAGCTTGAGGTTCTTTCTGAAACCGGCTGTAATTGAAGGTGTCACGTCATGCCTTGTTTTTGCCGTTAGAGTGGACAGATGCATTTCTTGTTTCTAAAATGTTGTTACATCGCAACTGGTTTGGACACAGTTGGAGAGTATGTTTCAGAAATCTGTATTTTACTATTTTATCAGTAATATTTAAAGGGATAGAAATGAAAATACCTTCATCATTGACTCGTTCCAAACCTGTTGACTGTGGCTTTCTTTCTTCTGTGGAACACAAATAAGATATTTTGAAAAAAGGGCATAAAACACTTAGACACTTCTCAAAATATCTTCTTTTATGTTCCACAGAAGAAAGAAAGTCACACAGGTTTGGAACGACATGAGGGCGAGTACGCAAGGGTGAACTATCCCTTTAATTTTCACCACAAACTCATTTGGTAATCCACCCAAGCACACACATTTTTTACACTTACACACATATGTTATGATTCCAAGCCATTCTGATCTCAGCTGATGCATTGATTTATCATGCAGTCTGGCTGTGGTGGTAGAGGATGCATCCTCTTCCTGTTGTGTCACGGTGAACGTCTTCCCCCACTCCACAATTGGTGCTCTCAAACAGCAGGTAGGTGCAGATTAACATTAACCAAATGATTAACCGTTCACCAATCATTCTTTCATTGCCACGTGATTCTCAGAATTACTGTAGTTCCCATTTAGCTTTGTTAATGACACACTGTTTTGGTCCTCTAAGGTCTTCACAGACTATGGTTTTCATCCACGTGTGCAGCGTTGGGTCATCGGCCAGTCTTTGTGCTCTGATCATCGCTCTCTGGCTTCTTATGGAGTTCAGCGTGATGGCGACACTGCGTTCCTTTATCTTGTTTCTGCCCGTCAGGCTCGACTCACTCGGGGGCTGTACCAACAAGATCAGGAAAGCGCTTTACTCATGCCAGCTTTGGCCCCAATGTCTGATCAGCCCCACCAAGAAGCAGGAACCAATGGGCCAGCAGCTCTGAACACAGCCTCAAGGCCATACAGCACCCTGCCTGCGAGACTTCACAGCAGCCATAATACTCTGAGTGTGTATGCACAGACATCAATACGCATCATGACCACAAAAGGCCACCAATTAAATTCATAACATGCATTTGCACACAGACCAATTTTTTGTCGATAAATAGGAATCTCAATATTCTGCTAAATCATATAAGAAATTCCTGATCAATTCTTTTGTGTATGAAGTCTTGCACAACTGACCGATTTGGTGTATAACTCTCAGGTAACAGTGCTGGAGGGACTGAGAGGTTGGGTTTGAGTGACATCCGTGACCTGATCAACCTTGAGCTGCCGCAGCTGAGTGAAGCCCTGGCGCCCAACAGAACAAGCGCACAGGTACTTGCTGTTTAAAATAATGTAAACACACAGAACAGGTTTTTCTACCTTCTAAATTGCAGACATTTCATACTATTGAGCCTTTTAAAACACCTCTGAGACATAGATGCACTTGTATGATGAGATTATGGTGCTGATTTGAATCATTGTTTTTGTGGGTACGTAGCTGGGATGGGCCTGCCCAACCTGTACATATATTAATAAACCGACACGTCCCGGCTGTGAAATGTGTAGCGCAGACAGACCTGAAGGCTACACTGTTCCCGGCAACTACAGACCAGACGCTCTGGAGCTACGACGCATTCAGAAGGAAAAAGAAGCAATAAGACAGTACCAACAGGTGAGGCTCGCAAAATATGCTCATAATTGCCTAGACTCCGAGCTGATAGTAGTTTAAATTAGGAAAAGCATGAGCACATTTTACTCAATACTTATGCCTGCTTCCACCGGAATGTTACACTGTTTTGATGCATTGTGGTAATCGGTGAGAACAGATGAGACTGGCATGTTTCTTTTGCTGTTGGCTTATACAGCTTATGCACACCAACCATTTCACATCTTCACTCACACCCAGGTTTAGGACAAAATCCTCAGGTCAGCATAGTAATTTTGTTTGTTTTAAATGAAAAGAAATGGTAGACCTGTGTATATGATTTTTTTATAAGAGATGTGTCAGTGCAGTGTTGCGTTTGTAGTGAATTTCATTATAAATTGCGATGAAACAGAAGTAACTAGAGATCTTTCGTATTGTGATGTAGATCCAAAGTGCAACGGTTGTAAACATGGATGCAGATTTTCAGGGTCAGGGTTTAAGTGGACTAAATGATTGGAGAAGTCCTGTACACATAACCCAGAGCAGTCACAGTTATAATATTTTGACTAAAAATTGCGAGGTCAAAAAAGAAACATGCAGAAGTTGAGATCTATTATGTGCTTCATTTTAAGCTCACTTTATTATAGTAAAGTACAAGTGTTTAAGTATTCAGCGATTTAATTTTTGCATCTCATTTGTTATCCTTAAGATGTTTTGTTTTTATTTTATTTATTTATTTTTTAAAATAATTTTTATCATATTGCACATTGGCAACCCAGATCTTGAGAAATTGTCATCAATAATTAAAAAACCCATATTGGTTAACCACTATTCAGGAGCTACTTTTACTGATCTCTCAGAGTTTGTGAGCTCTGATTGACTCCTCAGTCTGAATCTCTTCTCTTTTGTCTCTATTTCTTTTTAAGGAGAAAGGGAGAAGAGAGGAGCTGAGGGGCAACAACTCACTACTGCACAACCTCGACCAGGACTACTGACTCGTACACACACACACACATCTGTGCATAGTCTCGACTAACAAACCAGGCGCACTCAAACCGCAAATACAACCTACACCCTCCATTATACTGCACAACTTGCATATGCCTGAACAGTTTATTGCTAGTGAATTTGCTCCATGTCAAGCTCATCGATTCAAATGGTGCCCTTTCAGACCACTTACAAAAGCTAAACATGTTGACCCATTTTAAAAACATCTTTGTAATTGAACACTGCAATCAATCCATGTTGCAGGAAGTCATTTTTATAATAATGTGGCAAATAAATGTATGATGTTGTTACTTCACTTGCTCTAATGAGATGCTCCCCTCCAATAGTTGAGCTGTGTCTCAACTAAAATAAAGTTTACAACTTTATTCAGGTACAGACTATTTTAATGGGCAGATGCTTCAAGCATCAGATGATGTATTGTATATTTTTGTAAGTAGATGTAAGAAACGACTGCACTGCTCTTGCTCAGTGTAATATTGTTTGGCAGTATCTTGTGAAGTAGTTTGACATACTCAAATATTCAAGAACTGAATTATTTCTAGTCTTGGAATTTTTGAAAGGGCAGTTTTCAGTTCAGATATTATAGATCTCTGAACTTGGAGAAACTGTTTTTAACTGTTCCAGAATAATTTTCACGTGCAGAACGACTTGAGTTTATTTGGATTATCCAAAAATCCGCACATGGTACCACGTCCACAGAAGTAACTTATGACTTCAAGATTACAGCTGTTCATGCAAGCAACATGAATTTTCCATCAAAGTTAAAAACTAACATGAAATGAAGAAGAAAGCAAAATACTTTAGGTGAATCTGAGCCTATGTGAACAGTGTCTGACATACCCAACCTGTGCCATAGAACAGCACACAAAAACCTCTGTAAATGCATGCGTCCTAAGAAAACATATCTGATACAGGTTTTCTGCTACAGAACTGTGCTCTTGAGCATAAAGAAGAAGAAAAAATGTAGCTAGAGAGAATTTGTTTGCTCGTGCTGTTAGAAACATACTAATATTTATTTATATTACAAAAAATATGATGAGAAAGCATTCGGTAATTACCCCCAAGTTACTCTATGAGTACTGGCCATTATGGATGTGGTATGTGTTATGGATAAAATGCATCTGCTAAATGAGTAGGCCTACTTGGTGTGAAAGAGAGAGAACCAGAGGAAGACACGTCTTCATTGGTTGAGCTAAGGCTGTAATGTAGCATAACTAGTTTGTCTGAATGACTGTGGGCTTGATTCTTTCCTGTTAAGTCATGTAAAATAGCCTTGAAATTAAGAAAGACAGATGGCTATGCAAACAAAGTATGTGACAAACTAAAATAAAGTTCTTGTAATAGATGCATACCTATCACATCTGGGTGTGTTACATTTTTTTTTTCTATTTACAGCTCTGGTATGTTTTAGAGCCTTGTGTTTTTACTTTATAGTACATATATATAATATGGTTGATCAGAGTGAAAGTGTAAGGTAAGTGATTGAATTGGTGTATTTAATCAAATTTTATGTAAGCTATATTTTATTTATTACAAGTGCATATACTTATATTTAAGTAATTTGGCTAAAATGTTCTTTTACATAATTACAGAGTTATTCTAATTAGCTACATCTATATCAGTGGTGGGGCCCGTCGGTCTGGAGACCGTCAGTCCTGTGGAGTTTGATTCCAACCCTGATAAAAATTCACCTGCCTGTAGCTTTCTAGGAACCCTTCAGGCCTTGATTAGCTTGTTCAGGTGTGTATGATTAGGGTTGGAGCTGAACTCTCCAGGACTAACATTCACCATCCCTGATATAGTACTGTGCAAAAGTCTGAGGCATGTTAGTATTTTCACAAAAAAAGGTCTTAAAACCATTTATCTTTTGCCGTAGTGTGTCAGTAGGATTTTTTTTTTACATTTTCAAACATTGCTTTTGCCATTAACTGTAATTATCTACATATATTTTTGAATGCGCAAGGAGTCTGACAACAGCCGGTATGCTCCACGCAGACATCTGATCTCACCGTCATCGAGTCCATCTGGGATTACATGAAGAAACAGAAAAAACTGAGACATATATATATATATATATATATATGTGTATGTATATATGTGTATGTATATATATATATATATATATATACACACACACACAATGTATGTTTTAATATTTTATATATATTATGGTAATTTTTGTCACAGCTACATTTTATGTTCTCACACATTGCCATTGCTAAATTCAAATTTGCAATATGAACACAAACTCTGTTCTCAGAAGTGGCATCGGGAGTCTGATAGGCATTAGACTCTGTTCCTGTCTCATACATTTTCAAGATCCATTCAGGAGTGACAGCATGTGTTTTCTTCACGCAGTCGGTCTATGGATGCCCATCCATGTGTGCTTCTTCGGTTCTTACCTCTTGTCTTTCTGTGTCTGTAGGCCAAAGAAGCAGAGCGCAGGGAAAACTTTGCACGTCTGGTGCAGATGGACGGTCAGGATCTGATTCCTAATCCAGATAGAGTTGAGTGCAGGATCTGCTACGTGGAGCTTGAGTCGGGCGAGGGAGTCCTGCTCCGAGAGTGCCTCCACTGCTTCTGCAAGTGAGGAAGAGTGCCGCTGTTGCACATATACAGTGACATTTATTGTTCTGTTTTGTCATGCAGTGTTTAAGAAAACTCTGTTTTTCTACGGGTAGAGAGTGCCTGCGCTCTGTGATCCTGATGTCGGAGGACCCTCAGGTGGCATGTCCTTACAGAGACGATGCCTACGCCTGTGACTGCACCTTGCAAGAAAGAGAAATCAGAGCTGTGAGAATTTTCATTTATCCTGCTTTTAATTGGCCCCTTTGTCTACACTACTGTCTGGTATTTCTGGCTAGATCCATGTGCACCGATTAGAAGTGTGTGTAGCTGTCTGTCGTTCTCTCACTCTGCAGTTGAGACACTGTCCGTGGTGCTGGAGCACAGTTGACAGGAGACCTGGAGCAATGCTGATTTGAAAGGCTTTTAAGGACAGTGCTGTTGGCTAAAATGACCAGTGCTCTCAAAATTCACTGCGCTGAGTCAAATCTATATATCTGTGATTTTAGTATAACATGGACAGCTAATTTCTTGTAGCTCCTAAAGGACCATTGAATAAACATCTTTTTCCAAATCATATGGATTTGATGTAATCGGTCCATTTACTCCACTCCAAATTTAAAGAAAAAAATCTTCCCTGGATATTTAGAGTCTTTCCAACACATATATATTGTTTAATGCACAGAATCTGTAGGTGGCTCTGGACATTTTTTTGTAATTAGCCTTTTACTATTTGTTCGTCAAATAGTAAGATTCACAATTAAAAGGAATTGCCACCTCTTTTTTTCAGATCACAGTTTTTATTAATATTCTGAATTAGTTTTATTGCTAGCACTTTACAATAAGGTTCATTAGTTAAGCATTAGTTAATGCATTAACTAACATGAACTAACCATGAGCAATACATGTGTTACTGTATTTACTCTAATCTTCTTTAATGTTGTTCATTGTTTGTTCATGTAAGTTCACACTGCATTAACTAATGTTAACAAGATTTTAATAATGTATTAGTAAATGCTGGAATTAACATTAACAAAGATTAATAAATGCAGTGTAAGTGCAGTTCATTTTGAGTTGTTAATGTTAACTAATCATTTTATTGTATATATTTTCATTTTAAAGTTTTTTTTATGTTTATATAGTTTTTAATTTTTATTTCAGTTTTACTCATTGAAAATGAGAAATGTTCTCTTGGCAACTTGCTGAAATAAGTTTCATAAAGTTTACATTTTTTTCATTATTTTATTTATCTCAGTAAACATTCATTTTTATTTGAAGCGAGTTTTATTTTTAGTTTACTATACAGAAATAACGCTGCTATACATTCGGGCTGTTCTTTTGCGAATTATGTTTTTATGCAGCATCATGCAACATCAGACAAGATTTTTATGATGGTTTTTACACCACTTCTGAGCACAAGTAAGCGAACCAATTCATGCTTTACATTTTGTCCTTCTGCTATCTCTCTCACACAGCTGGTGTCAGTAGACGATTATGAGCGCTGGTTGCAGAGGGGTCTGTCTGTTGCAGAATCTCGATGTGAAGGCAGTTATCACTGTGCTACTGCAGACTGTCCTGGCTGGTGTGTTTATGAAGATACTGTCAACACTTTCCACTGCCCAGTGTGCAAAAAACACAACTGCCTGCTCTGCAAGGTAAAGTATGTCATATTCATAACTAAAACAATTATATGTACAATTTACATCTAGGTTTTTGTGTCCTTATTAGGTTCTCGTTAGAATATAAGATGAATGACACATTGTTTTTCCTTCACTTAGGCCATTCATGAAGGGATGAACTGTAAGCAATATCAGGATGATATAGCAGCTCGCGCCATCAATGATTCTGCAGCTCGAAGAACCAGAGACCTGCTTAAGGTCCAGATCCTTTTTATCATATCAAAACTCATGTTTAGAAAGCCCCTTTGGCATGTTTCTAATTCTGAAATATTCAGAAATATTTTGGTGATTAGCAGAGGATGTTATTTTCATGGATGTTATATCATCGCAGTTGAAAGTGCTAAATATTGTCTTCTCTCACGCATGAACAGACTCTTGTTAATTCTGGAGAGGCAATGCATTGTCCTCAGTGCGGCATCATTGTGCAGAAGAAGGAGGGCTGTGATTGGCTCCGCTGTACTGTCTGCCACACCGAAATTTGTTGGGTCACCAGAGGACCACGCTGGGGGCCTAAAGTAAGAGCTGTTTTCATAAGAGTGGAATTTAAGATTTACTCTTTGGCTCCATTGGGTATCATCCCTCAGAAAACAAGAGCAAAAAAAGGTCATAGGTGTCATTTCTAAAAACTACGCTGCGACATTTAAACCATGCCACGATGGGCAGTTATCATTACGACAAAGCGATAAATACCGCAACCTATAGATTTTGAATATGTTTTAGTTGGAAACAGAGATTCATCTGTCTTTCTCACTTCAGGGTCCTGGAGACACAAGTGGAGGCTGCCGATGCAATGTCAACAAACAGAGGTGCCACCCAAAATGCCAGAATTGTCACTAAAGGGAAGAGCAGCAGACAGAGAAGGAGGTACGAGAACGAGAGAGAAGAGTGTATTTCATTATGATAGACATACACTTTGAGTGTGATTTGACGTATACTGTCCACCTGTTTAAATGTTTAGGTCTGTTGTACAACAAATGTTATGTGATTAAATAATGAATCAAATGAAGGCACAGGAGAATCCACTTGAAAACCAAGGATGGTCTCCACTTATTGGACAACTACTGTATCAGTCAGCGTTCTAAAATTGTGTAATAATTTCAAAAATCCACAGAAAAGCTTTAAGTTCACTCAACTGTATGTTACACATAATGAATATCACCTAAACTATGACAGCATTTTATTTCGATTTACTATTATATATTTAATATTTATATATTTTAATACAAAAATACAAACAATGTCACATGGGAATGTTTTTAAACATTTTTTAATCTACAACTAAAAAAAAAAACGTATTTTTTTTTTATACCAATCTGATAAAATGATCCCAAGAGGACAAAAATAAAGCCATGTGAAGCTGCCGATGATAATGAAAACAAGGGAATAGTTACAATGCACTTACACAAATACGTTTGTATTTGTCTTGTCTTAATCTTAAAGCTAAACTACACTGTTAAGATGTGTTACTGAAAGTGCCTTTTCTTGCCTGTTTTTGTCTCCAAGTCATGTAACCACTAACATTAGTAGTTTTGCAGTGTTACATTATTATTATTATTATTATTATTATTATTTTAAATAACGTATGTTACTGTTGTTGTAGATTTGTGATTCAGGATAATTTATGTGTGCAGTGTTTTCCCTTCAGATTTCCTTCAAACCAAGAGACGTTGTATTTCGTGCATACTGAATGTTGCACATTTGTTCAGTAGGTTTAACACAATCCAGTGTACTTGTTTAAGATGTGATAGTTTGTGTGTGGTTAATATGTAGCCCAATTATTTAGTGTTGTTTTAATGTTACATTGCAATTCTATGCTAGTTAGAGTAGCAGTAATGGTCTACAGCAGGGACCTGAGGCTTGTGTGTGTAGGAAGATCGCAAGCCTGAAATAAGCCAAAGGATCGATGTCACTTCCAAAGCTTTGAATCTATGCACTGAAAAAAAGTCAGCACCAAAAGCATTTACTTATGCATCTAAATGAACATTTCAAGAACGTTTCCATGAGTCAAAGTCATTATCTGAAACTTCAAAAAAGAATTTTGGTTCACTGTATTTTTTGGTTGGTTTGTTTTCAAAGCATTTATACTGACATTGTAACTTAGAGTCCAGTGAAATGATGCAATGTGTTTGTACAACTGCAAAACAGTATTCATTGAGGGGCCTGTTCATCCTTTCTCGTGACAAAGATTAGGAATCGCACTAATGTTCAAATATGTGCACCATGGAAGTTTGAGTAATGTGTATCTGCATGTTCCACAGAAGAAAAGAGAACGACTGAAAATGGAACGGTCCCTGTATGTGCAGTATTCTTTTACTTTTATACAGTAGAATAATCTGACCTCAGGGTTGCAAGTCTTAAAGAGTGCCTTAAAGATTATTGTACTGAGCACCTGTAGCTACAATATTTAAAGCTCTTAAGAAATGCTCATTACATATTTGGACTAATTTAACATGCTTCACATTTTGTTCTTAAAAAATAAAAATAATTACCACCCTCTATTTTATTCAACTGTTTCATACTTTGTTCTTCACTGCTGGAATTAAAATTCTAAAAATAACAATAAAATAAATGCGTTTACGGCCATGAAAGGGAAGCGTCAACATCGACGGTTTTATGTTTCATTCCATAGGGAAAGAAAGCAAGTACCAGATTAATGAATAATGTTAAAACTTTATTAAACAGCTCAAACTAACAAAACCAATCTTTACAGTTAGTGTGTTTGTATTCAGACACGCTGATTAAGTGCTTTTCACTTGATGCAGTGGAGTCAAAAACATTTACATTATAAAGGAACAAGAACAAATGAAATTGAACAAAATACAGAATCAGTTCAACTCTGTCTCTACACCAAGTTTGAGTCTTAATTTCAGAAAGCATCCCGGTGTGTATTTAAAAAGTGTCCTTGTTGCTGGAGTGTGCCATCACTATAGCCAATAACACTCAAGCTTTTGCTCCTTTTCACTTCATGGATGGAAATATAGTTGACACACCAGACGCCACTAAATAACTTTTCATACACAGGCTAAAAAAAGACAGTTCAGCTTCTGGTGCAATAAGTTTGCATCGTATAGAAATAAACAGGTTTGTGTTATTGATATACATAAGCATAAACTGGTCAGAGTAGAGATGCCGTTTTTTTTGGTTTATGCTGAGTGAATCTATTGACCCAAGATCATCAAAAACATCATCAATGTTTGAATCAAACTTGGAAAAATATAGACTGAGCTCCACAACAGAATGTATTAAGACAGTGAACCTGCAAAACATATATTTGGTCAAGACTTCCCGAACTGATTCTCTAGTGTGACATAAGATACACAAATGTCTTTTTCAGTTGAAAACGACGTGTTCCCTGAACCCACCTGAACAACACTGTACAAGTCATGAACTGTGATTAGTGCAAGTGAGAGACCCTCATCCATAAACACTAGTGATTCCAACAGCGAGAGTCCATGAGGAAAAAGACTGTCCGTTCAGACAGACACATTGATTTAAATAGCTGAACCCTTGAAATGACAAAACAAAATCAGTATGCACACAGACACAGTGCACCACTTCTCACACAGTTCTTTAGTCGTGTGAGTGTGAATGTTATAGATATAGATGTGAAATATTAAGAATACCCTTCAGTAAACAACGCTGAATAAAGACAAAGATGTAGAAGTGATCATTTCACGTCCATGTAGAACTCCTGAGTTCAAGAAAACCCAGTGCGAGGCATTTGGGAGGAAACAGTGCACATTTTGGTCTATTGAAAGTGTCATATTTAGGAGGGGCTATATACAGCGGGATCTATGTACACTTTGTTATATATACAAGCCAAACGATAGGGAACATAACCGTGTCCTTCTGTGCCTAATATAGGCTTATACACACACACACACACACTACACCTGACAGGTAGCACATGCTACGCTGTCAATCATCCTGTGTTGACTCCCTGTCAAGATCCGATGGCTGATGCTTCTGAGGAAATCTAAAGTCCAATAAATAAAGGAGCATTTGAATGTAGCTAGCTTTCTCAATGGATTTCAATGATGAACAATGGGATTTGACTTTTTAGGGGGTAATGTTTCTATATGCGGTGAAGATGCCTAAGAAGTTGGGCGATAATCTAATAGATGAATATTTGGCACTGCAGTTCTTGGAGAAAACAGACAGAAATAGGAGCTTATGTCCCAGCCCCATCATAGGGACACCCACAAAAACAATGTCCTGGTCCTTGTAAATGTAAGTGTGTCCCTGATAATTGGGGCAAGTTTTCCAAAGAACACCAAGAAAGTTCTAGCTGTGCTGATTTGACAATAACTGAAAAGGCATCTCATTTTTTGCACCTGCCTTTTAGACATAATTCTAGACATTATTTGCTTGCTAAAAAAGGCAAACCCTTTTTGTCCACATTTCTTGGGTAAATGTAACCAATGTTAACGATCATCTTCGCAATGAACAATTGCACCATAGCTATTGATGTAACATGATCACTAACATGTTGCAGAATCAGATGAAACAGACAAAAATTACTTTACTGCATAGCATATCCACGAAACAGGGCAAAATAATATATTTTGTTATCGATTGAAGCAAAAGATGTGTTATTGCATATGAAAAGTGATGGGTTCAACTAAAAAATGTTTAAAATTGAGAGAAAAGAGGGTGACAGAGAATATCTTAAGTTTCCCTTTGGCTATATCTAACACACATTGCTTCCCCTGAATTAAATTGGTCTCATATCCTGCTCTAAGTGCATTGCAGCACATCTGCACGGCCTTCACTCACCTTTCAGTTTAATCTGAGTTTTACAGTGACCACGACAACTCAGTGGCCTGAGCGAGAAAAAAAACAAAAAAAAAAACTATTCAGACCGAATGAAAAACACGGGAGAGGACACAGAACAAGCCAGTGAAAAAGATGGAAAATAAAGCATTTGTCAATGAGTTTCTCCCTGGGCATTAGAAGTGGGGCTGATTTCATGCTCCTGTGATAAGAGCAAATGAGAGAGACAGTGGACATGGGATGAGACAGGCTGCAGGGTGCGCACATCGACAGTCAGATAGGAAATGTATGTGAGCATACGTGGTCGTCAGCAGATGGGTACAAAATCCACCTTCTGGGATGAGGGAACGGAGGCTGGAAAAGACAGAGAGAGGAGGAAGAGGAGGAGAAGGTTTGGTGCAGGTGTGTTTCTGCTCTCTCTTCAGATCTGGAGAGAGGAGGAAGGCATAGTCTGTTGTGCTCATCACTGGCACCTTCACATTGGTCATCAGCTGGTCAGGTAACTGTGAAGCTCCCTTGAATTTATGCTCAACACCACCCCTGAGTGGTTGCCTGGCAACAAGAACATCAGAAACAGGTTTTGTAAAGCCAGCAGGTGAAAAAAAAAAGTTCACTCAAGGTTGTTGAACAATGTCACACTGAAGAAAATGTAGATGTTACCAACAGATTATTCTGGATCATTATAATTTAGTCTTCGGGTTGTACAGATTTTAATTCAGACATGAGATAAATAGTGATGATATGCAAGTAATTTTAAAAAGCATGTTTATATATATACATTTTTCTTTTTTATTGTGGAATCACATATTTGTTAAATATTAAAATATGCATATTTTTATGTTGGCTAAAAGTGATAAAGCTTCTTGAAAAAAAAAAAAGACTAATAAAGTTAAATTACGTAACATTAGTTAATGCATTAAGTGTTGTGAAAATTGGTTAAATGTTTATTTGTACATACACATAAAAACAATTCTACATATTAAATACAATATTTTTAAGCTTTAACATTATGGATGGACATTAATAAATAGACAATAATAATTTCATATAAATGACCATTATCATGCTACCTGATGCATCAACTAATATTAACAAATAACCTTGTTGTGAAATAAAATAATGGCCCCATTCTGAATTAGTGGCTACTGATGTTGGAGTGGGTGTTTTGGGAGTGACTGATGCTAAGGTTTCTGGTTAGTCTAGGGTAACTGTGAATTTGCTTCTACCTCCAGCGTTACCTAGTGTCTGCGAGTCAAGGTCGTCATCGATGAACTCCTCGCCTTGAATGATATTCTGCGTGTCCTCACTGTGATTGACAGGGCTGGTCATTTCCTGCTCCTTCTCATTGTGCATCTGGGCGTAAACGTTTCGCCCTGGCAGTTTTCTGAAACGCAGCCAGGGACGCGTTAGGCTGCTCTCCTCTGGCCTCAGCAAGGAACCATGGTTTTTGTAGTTTTTCCTGTCACAGTTTTGTAGTTCATGTTCTGTTATATAAGCTGGCTATCAATTAGACATGTGGGGACTGAACATGCATTCTTCTGTGATGGGGTATGACAGGACAGTGAATAGCATTATCAAAAGATTTCTGGTTCCTGCACACACGTGTGTACCATGCAATTCGGTGATGGGCAGCAAGACAAAATGGGTGGGCATGTTATACCTACAAAACGGACAGCTCTGACATGAAGGTATATCAGTTGTTTTCATTCCATTCATTTGGAAATAGGTTTTGTTGAGTAAATAAAATGTTTATCCTTATAACCCACCTCATCAATGACCGGAAAGTCTTCTAAATATGTGAAATATTACTTTTTAAAACGGTAGCATTTTAAAAAGTAAATGAATTGTATTTTACAAATAGAAAAAACGAAGTAAATGACAAACCTTTTAAACTTGAAGAGTATGAATGCTGCTGCCGAGATCAGGCTTATGAGGAGAAAGACAGCGAGAGCCCAAACACCTGGACCTGCCGCACCCAAACGAGAACCTGCAGAAGAGACCAGCTTCTGTCATCGGTATAGAACTATCAAAACTGTTGCTCACATTTGGGATTCATTTTGCTAAACTCTCTTATCATTAGTGCCAGCAATGCCACAGGAACTAAAGCTCTGATGAGAGACGCTTGATAAGAGAATTTTCATCTTTGGCACGAACTATACCTTTAATCATCTCCTGACTCCCTTTTTATAAACTTACCAAACAAAAAAAATTCAAATCATAACCAAAATCACACAAATCACACACAAAAGTACACACCTTGTGTGGATAAAGCCATTTGTGTGGCTGTGATATAGACAACAACAAAACAAACATTCAAATACCTAAAAAACAAACTAAAAATAAAAGCACAACAAATGATCTATAAAGAAAAGTTTACAGCAAAAGAATACTCAAACATGCATATGTCATTCAAACTAAGGAGCACTGTGATTTTGACAGCTCAAAACTCAAACAGAAATGCAAGCCAACAGAAACATACAAATGAAGAGTAAATGAAGTCAACTCAACTTAAACACTAGAGCAGAAAACAGAACAGAAACAGGACATTTTTACATTATTTTTCCTTTCATTTTATAACACTGCTTTAGCAAGACAATATTTTTAAAGTGTAAAGAGGACACTTCTAAAAGCGAGAGGTAAATATGACGCACCAGTCTCTGTTGTGCTGGCAGACACATCCCTAGTTATAGGTCCTTAGAAATACATGGCTTTTAGTAATTAACTGAGTCACTGACATAATTTGTGGCTGTACATGGGTGTCTGTTTTATTTTGCTCACCTGCATCCGAGTCGGCAAGAGTCACCAACACTCGTAACCCTCCTCTCACAATGAAGCTCACGTTATTCTCACTCAGAACCTGCTTTATGGTGGGAACACGCTACAGAAATGAAGAGCAAACACACAAGAACAAAACAGTTTGATACAAACAAATATCACTTCAATACTCATTACTATTACTGTAGCATTCAGGATAAATCTCACATTTATCCAGAATTAAATCGATATCACATTCCTTCCTGATGTAAATAGTATCTCCAGGCTCTGGCAAGTTGTTTGTGGATGTCCATTACAGGCCACCATATCAACAATTCTATTGCTGGGCTAATGTTTTGTTGTATGAGGATGCATCATCCCAGGCAACATGACACACCTACCTTATCCACAAACACACTCCTCTTCTCTGGTGTGCTGACTGGAGGAAGAACATACAGGTCGGCAGTGGTGGGAAGACCAGGCTTCACCATGGTAACCAAAGAGTCCTGAGGAACCCCTGTGAGCTATTAGACAAAGAGTGCGACATGATGAGCACATTTAAAAATGTTTCGCATAAAAACACTCTTAATGCGTGTGTGGCAGTGTTCATTATTGAGACAAAAACCTTAGCGAGAATCTTGGTTACGACTCGTCCCACATCTTGTCTCCATTCAGGGATGTTTGGGTTAAAGCGGTCCAAAATACGACTGAAACTCAATGGGATGACCTGGAAATGATCTGAAGAGAGAAGTTTACGGTATAGTGATGAACATATAAAGGTTAATTGTGCAGTTCAGGCCGTATAAAGTGAGTTTTCATGCAGTATAATGAATCATGGCAACTTAGCAAACTGAAAAAAAACGACAGTTTTATTCTAACAAACAGGATTCAAAAACACTATAAAATGAGCCATAAGATTTATTTGATTCTATATTGCAATCAGGCTCTTATAAAAACTATAGCAACGCATATGGGTTCGGAAGGACATGAAGGTGTTTAAGTTTGATAAATTTTTGAATTTTCAATAGACGTGAAAAATATTCTGTAAAATGACTCACATTACCAATAAAAAGATGTGATCTCAAAATAAAGCAGTGAAAATCTTACAGCCAAGGCTACAGAAATTGCAAAGTCATCCAGCTTAATTTATTACATTTACAAAAATAGCTTAAGGACCAACAATATGATCCAGTAAAGTGACACAGTTGTGCACAACAGTTCTTCAATCTGCATTCAAGCTGAACATTGTCTCTGAGGAAGACTGTCATTTCTGCTTTCCAAGCATGACCTCATCCTATCACACCATACTCATAAATATTCAATCCAGCCCTGGAATCACATGAATATTTTATTTCTGCTTAACGCTGTCATTACAAGAAAGAAATATGGTTAGTCCTCAAGTAAGATTTTAAATTTCACACAAATCAGGAAATTAAACCGTATCTTTGATTGTTCTCAATCTGTTTCAAATTCTCTAGTAATGACATAGTGATCCTCTAAATGATGATTATCTTATGGTGTTTGTGTGTTTAATTAAACATATACAATCTGTAGTTTTCACAAGATCCTTTTGGTCTTTGTTCAGCACACATACTGGGCAGACTGGAACTAAAAAAGTGGCCCTGGACTTTCTGTTCCACGTTTCGCAACAAACCAAACCATAATACAGCGGCTCACTGATGCGCAGAGCTAATACCACTTACTAACAAAAAAATACAACACAATAAAGAAACATAAACGCTTACAGCAATAACCGACTGGCATACTGTAATAATGCTCTCTAGGCAGGCTTTCCAGCATCAACTGTCAAACCTCTGCAACTGATCCAGAGTGCTGCAGCAAGAGCCGTCTTGAAAGAGCCGAACAGAGCGTCACACCTCTCCTCATAAACTTGCACTGGTTGCTAATTGCTAATCACAGAGACTAGTTCAGACTCTCCAGAAGCTTGCGTTCAGCAAATGAACGGCGGTCTGTGGTGCCATCCCAAAGAGGAACAAAAACACTTTCACTAACCTTTGCTCTGAATGTTCCTGAATGTTCGGAATGACCTGCCGAGCTGCTGCATCTTTTTCGTCAACATTTGACCTATTCATACTAACACTTACTGTTCTATACATCTATTACAAAAATCAAAAACTTGATTTTTTAAAAAGGTCAATGACTAGTCACAGCACTTACATATTATTGTTGCCCCATTGTTGGTTTGATTGCTTCTATTGCTCTCCTCATTTGTAAGTCACTTTGGATAAAAGCATCTGCTAAATGATTAAATGTAAAATGTAAATGCACTTCAAGTTATAATTTGTCAATAGTCTTTCTTGGTGCTACCATGCAAAAGCAATTTAGAAAAATTTGTACACAGCTCAGTTAAGTATCACTAATGATTAACTATAAGCCCCTAAAAGCCATGTGGACATGTGGTTTTAGTATTTGTCCATTTTGGAGCTTGACAGATTTGCTCTCCAATTGTGGATCAGAATGTACATTTTCTTCTGTTTTCTTGTCCAAAAGAAAATTAAAGTTGTAAATAATGCTTATTTATTATACAATAATGCATCTGAAATATTTACAAATAATACTTTCACTCTAATATTTGACAAAGTTTTACCATGTTTTAGTTCAAGTCTGAGGATGATAGCTCTTCCACTTTATGAATAATTTTCTAAGAATCAAGCACACATTTTTTATATATATATTATTATTATTTTTTTTATCGTAAAGCAGTTGGCATACACTGTATTGCTGGATTCGACCTCATCGATATTCTGCTGCTTATACATATCTCACATATACATCTTACAGTCACACTGTAATTCTTGCTCTCGGATTCTGTGAACAGTAAACCTTGCCTCCTTAGATTTGATTGGCCATCACAAACATTTTGACGAGTTTGAAAGCCTGGGCAAGGATAGGGAAGGGAAGGATATATATATTTGTGAAGCAGCAGTTGTGGCCCACATTGCCCAATCGCCCACCAGTTCATCCCTGATGCTGTATACCTTCATGGGACGTTTTATCTTACCATAAACAATGACAGTCTTGCTGTCCTGCACCATGGAGCGACCATTAGAAGCCTGAACTATCACAGGAACTTCCCCCTCCTCAGAGAACCTTGTAATCAGGCTGTTCTCCAGCGTCAACTTTGGCTGTCAAGGGGAAAGACACATTATGTATTGGAATGTTTGTATAAAAAAGATTTCATACCTCAACCTTCAAGCATCTCAGGTCAGTTTCTTCAATATTTATACATGGATGAGACTACACACATAAAAGGACTCATAAACATTTACTGTCGTGATGAATTTATTAAATACCCTCATTACATTATATTTTTTTTCTTCATAAAATGCACGGATATTATTGTTATTATTATTACAGCTCTTATTGTTTTTCTGTTTTAAAGTCAGCATAATGATTTTAATACTTAAAAAGTAAACACAAATGCCTAATATAAAACAGAAAAACAGATGGGTCAGAAAATAAGCTTCTACAACAGGAAGCATTTAAAGCAGCCTCCTAAAAACATATTATGTGTATAGTTTTATATATAATATTATTAATTACCACAGAGTACCTGAACGTTATCTCCAATCCACCAGTAAAACACGGTAAGGTTTGCCTCAGTGGGCAGCACTATAGCTGTGAGATTTACTTCTTGATTTCTTCCAGCGATTGGGACCACCTCCAGATGGACATCCTGTAGAGGAGCTGAAGATAAATTGAAGACAAATTGAGCGCTCCAGAAAAAAAAAGTGTTTCAGTTTTTTTCAAGCCTATCTTGAGATAAAGCAGCATATAAGGTATGTGCACAACTTTGTAAATAATGAGCATCCATTCTGAAATCAGAATGGGCCTGATTATTGATTATGATTCAGTAAAACCTTTTCAAACTCACAGTATTATATAGATAATACTAATCATTTTGTTCGGAAATTTGATGCAGTGGCCATCCAGTTCACCCTTGCTCAAATCTGAAGATTTCACTGACCTGTGACCTGAATGTAAAGGGTGGCTTGGTCGTGTCCAGCAGAGTTTTCAGCCTTCACATTCACACGGTAAACACCTGGCTTCTCATAACGGTGCTGAATGGGTTCGTCTGTGACAGTCAGGTTTTCATATATAGCCCTGACCCCATCCATTAAATCTACCTGATATCTGGTGTTGGTGGTGTCACCCTGAGGAGGGAAACACAATGAAACAAATCAACGTTAAAGATGCCTAAAATTTTGTCTGTAAATCTTTAGCACATTGAATATATTATTGAATATATTTATATATATCTAGCAATCAAATTATAAATAGTGTAAAAAATACATGTACTATACCTGTTCCTGATGCACTATAAAGGTGATGTCATCACCAGGTGCCACGGCCAACATCTGTCCTTTGATGCCCAGCTGCAGGCCTTTAGGGGGCAGCAGAGGACAGGAATGCTGCTTTGCGCTCTGTTCTTTATTCAAGCCACCCTCACAAACATTAGCGATGACCTTCCGGTAACTTCAACAGACGACACAAAGCATGTTAGCCTTGACTTGCTTTTACTTGCCTTAAACTGGAAAATCCATGTAATGTTGTTGCCTGGATTTAAACTCTTGGTTATAATGAAGAGTTGCGGAAAAGATGCATTGCATTTGTAAACAACCATAATAAGAGGTGGATAAAACCGCCGTATAATGTGTTCAAAAAGGTCTTGGCTCAGAAAACACATATAAATAATCATCAACTTTTGTGTCAGCTGAGGTTTTGCTGAATGAAGTTCTGTTGCATGTCATGCTCTACTTAACACTGGCTTTGATGCACACAAATCTGTTTTGGTTTACAAATCTAAACTTTTTGACATTCTGCAAGCAATGAAATCTGATCTGTTTGTTCAGTCTAATCAGTCCTCTATACAGTATATCTGCTTTGGTTGCTATAGTAATAATGTCAGGATTGAGAGTATCTGTTAGTATGGAAAAGAGGATAGAAAACTGAACATTTTGCTTCTGCTCATGTCAATCACCGTGTTCAAAAAGCATGAGACAACATTAGTAATACATTCATGCAAAACCACTGACTTGTTCACTCACTCCGGTTGTTCAGTCTGATGTGACATGTAACCGTTTCCAGGTCCGACCACTTAATCACTTGGCAAAATGAAACAAAATATAGTGCTAATATACACTCACGGTGTGCTATAATACTACCAAAATATCATGATCCTAACCTCCATATCGAAATATCAGTTGGCCGATATTTCCAATATCGGTAAAAGATTGATTAGGTTCAATGTAGCAAATGTGATACCATGAGACTGGAGTGTTTTTTAAATATAAAAAAGCTTAACTTAAAGGTGTGTTATAAATAAATAAGGCTCATAAATGGCTGTTGAGTATCATCTCTTGAAACGAAGCAGAGACTTGGTCCCAGAAACAGTTTTCGATACATCATGACTTAACAAGTAGATATGGCGAAAATGAATGTGGACACAGTTCCTGGTAACATCATCCACTATGACATTTACATGTGATGTAAAATAGTACTTGAAATTAAATTTCAAAACAAATGTGGACGTGATACTTATCTTATCTGCTAGACTGAATAAAGCCTGTGTGTACAAAAAATGTGTTCATCTAAAGTGTGCATGCCATGCATGAGTGGGTGTTTTCTGACATTCAGTAAGTGTGGCGATTTTACACTGCATTGTCTAATGTTCAGCCGTGTGTGTGTGTGTGTGTGTGTGTGTGCATTACCCTGTGCTGGACTTATAGCTGTGTCCTAAATGGCAATTTTCAGGTGGAGCGTCAGGATCATGCCAGAAGTCAGGATAGCAGCGATCCCCCTCTAACCTGAGGCTGGGAGCTCGCTCAAAGCCGTAGTCACTGAGAACACACAGAGAGACGTAAAAAGCTCTATTTTTAGCGCCAGATCTAATTCACAATTCACTGCACTGGAGTTTGAAAGTGAAGTAGGGTGTCTGTTACAGCAAAGACGTATGTGTAAAATTGCAATTAGCTTGAAATGTGCAAAGGTTATCTCTCTGTTTCGTACCAGGCAAAGTCTTTCTCTGAGCACTGGCAAGGTTTAGCTGTTAGAGCTGATGTATAGCTCTTTCCTTTAATGCAGAACGATGACTCTTTCCTCCTCCTATACATTCGTTCCTGGCCCATGATGCATTTTTCTCCCTGTAGGAGAAAACATCATGCGATTCCATTTGAAAAGTAGTGTTAACACTTTACAAAAAAGTTCCATTGGTTAACGTTAGTTAAATACATTAATTAAAGAGATAGTTCACCCAAAAATGAAAATCTTTTGTGCTCAACAGGAGAAAGAAACTCATTCAGGTTTGGAACAACTTGAGGGTGAGTAAATGATGACAGTATTTTAATTTTTGGGTGAACTATCCATTTAACAAGAACTAACAATGAAATTTAGAACATTTCTAAAGCATTTATTAATGTTTGTCAACATTTACTAATACATTATTGGAATCAAAAGCTGTATCTGTTAATATTACTTAATTGACCTGAGCCAACATGAACTAAAAATGAAAAGCTTTATTTTTTATTATTATTATTATTAAATAACATTAACAACGATGAAATATTGTAACAAATATATTGTTTATAGTTGGTTAATGTTTCCAGAATGGTAAATGGATTCACAAATAACAGAAAATGTAAAAAACATTGCTGTAGATATGGCTTATATTATTATTATTTTCCTTTGTTTAAATGGTCCTCATATCTTTTCTTATTTCATCTCATGAGATTAAATTAGTTGTACAGCACTTTGATTCAACTTCTATCGTCTTTGAACATGCTGTAACTAGAGAAAACAGCCTGAAATTACCTGTAGGTCAGTGAGTTTCCAGGAGTCATAATCAGCTTCTGTGCACTGTCTGGGAAACGACTGACGGAAATCCACTTTCACCAGCTCCCAATCCGAACGGTAACTTATGTGGCCAAATACCCTGTCCACAACAGTAAATATAAATAAACAATCTTTCGCACATTACAAACCTAATCTTTCGTCCATTAATCCATCCCTCCATCAATAAACATCCGATTATGCTTCAAGCAGCAAATGTTGAAACAAAAGCCATTTATCCCTTTCACTGAAAAATGAGACTATTGGAGTGTAACTTTGACTTCAAGTCATAACACATTCTCTTCTCAATTGTGCATCTTGGTAATGGAGCAAACGGGTGGACAGACACATGAATTTGCTCATCAGCAGTATGTAACTAATGAGCAGGGTCCTCTTTAATGAGGCCTTTGATTCTCATATTTCCTTTCTTAGAAGGGCAGCCTCTTTATAAAATAGAGACCACCCGCTGGGGTCTATGGGAAGATGCTTTCCACTTAATCTCAAATAAAGCACTGTTCACTGCCACAAGGTGGAACCCTGTATCTGTGTTGTTGTTTTTTGAAAATCGGTGCAAAGCTGTCAAGAATAATTAAAAAAATGCATACATGTATGTGAGACAGAAAAATTTTTACATTTTGCTTTACATTTATTATGGTCTGTGTCCGAATTTATGAATATACTTCCCTCAGATAAATTAAGATCTGCAAGGAATATTTCAGCTTGTGATGGACTAAAGTCCTGACCTTAAGGTTGGGATCATGCTCAAACAGCACAAACAAAATGATGGAAAAATATATATTTTGTCCTAAAGGCCATAAAACCAACACAGGCAAACGGTCCTAAATGGATAGTTCCCCCAAAAATGAAGATTACTTACCCTCATATTATTCCAAAACTGTACGCCTGTACATTCTTGATGTTCTTTTATGTTTTGGGTGAACTATCCCTTCAAGGTGGACCAGTAACTGCTGTTTAATTTTCAGAGGACATACTCATACTCACGTCATAACCAGTGTCTCATCTCCAGGTTCGCTCAGAAGTCCATCCACAAACACAGAAGTGCTGGTGAAGTTGTGGATGCTCCATGTTTGTCCTTCATCTACGCTGAATCTAAGACAAAAATGTTTGATATGATGTTGTATTAGCGGTACACATCACATATAAAGAAGTTGTATATTATATCATACATCCTATGAACTACTGTAAAAGTCTCTGCTTTGAGTTGAGACATTTATTAACCAAATATGAAAATCTTCTAAAATTTGCTAAGTGCAAAACATCATTCATTTTTTTCCTTCAGAAACTCTGTGAACATCCTGTTCTCTAAAAATATCATTCAGTTGCCGTCGATTCTCACAGTGTGAACGTGAGAGTTTGTAGGCTACAAGCCAGCATAAGCACTACAAGCTCTTACAAGCTCCTGACAGAAGCGGTTGATTGTACTGCCAAGAATCAACGCCGATGAAAAGCTTCAAGGCTTATGTGAGAGATGGTAATGATTTTCTCTTTGATCTTCACAGGTTTCCTTTTTGTTACATTTGTGAAGTAAGGTGAACTCGCTATCTAGTATGTGAATCACTTCATATTATATAGGTAAAGAGTTGGCTTTTACCAACCCTCTGCAGAGGAAGAGATTTAGGCTGCTAGAGAACTCAGGGTGGTCTGAAGAGCCCTCCAAAGCCAAATGAGCCTCTTAAAGCACTCACTCAAAGGATTACTAGCACAGTCAGGTCAGCAAAAGCCACGGAGGGAAAGTCTTGAATTTTTGTTTTTCCATACAAGTCTGACTGCTACTCTTCTTCTCTTTTTATAAGTTGTTCTGTCAGTCTTTGTTAGTGTTTTGTTTATGTTTACAAATGAGGCAATATCAATTGACCAGACAATACACCACAGAAAAAAATGATCTTACTTGAGTATTTTTAAAGGGATTGAAGTGTCCTTAATGGCCACAATGACACCGCCATGATCCAGATAGAGAATATGATGCTCTTCTTCAAAAACCTGGAGTGAGCAAATGAAATAAAGGCGTTTTAAGTTCATCATCATAAATATCATAATCGAGATTCAATGTCGTTAGAGAAAAATACAGTCGAGCAAATGAGAGGCAGCAACAATCCTGAAAACGACGTAAAGGACATTAAGACAGAGAGATGAGTCTGCCACATAACGAGCAGTGAAGCAGCAGCAAATGAGAGGGTGTCAAATAAAATTGGGCACAACTGGAACAAGAGGAAAAGAGATCTGAATTCAAAGGGCAAACCGAACCAAGTCTCTTGGGAAAGGTGGGTGTTGAATACAAAGGAGCAAATCTAAAGATTCGTGACAAGTCACAGAAGAATCTATGATGAAGCATTTTTCTGACATCAACAGACATTGTAAAACAACTTTGCAGATCATTAGTCTATTTTCTGTGTTCATTCCCACCTGTCTCCAGGTCTTGCCACAGTCAGAGGTGATGTACATCTCTTCTTTATATTCAACCAGCTGAGAGCCAAGGTTACCTGAAGAGAAGATACACACAGAATATCTTCATATGTAACGGAGAGAGAGAGAGAGAGAGATAGAGCAACTTTAATTTTCTTCTTTTTAACTTGAGGCAAAGCAGCAATTTCCTCACTTAGTATGATTTTTAGAGTGAGGGAAGAGTAAACGTGAGTGAGCTAGATATAAAAAGTGAAACTGTGAGAAAACTGGAGGCTATTGGGGATCAAAGGCTGAGAATTAGTTAGATCTGAACATTTTACTGAGAGAGTGGCACAATAATAGCAAGAGAAAGCTGGATTTTGATGGAGACTCTGTATATAAGTTTGACTATGTTCACAGTGTTCTTCTGTCAGTCTTGATCAGTGTTTTGTTTACAATTACAAATGATTACAATATAACACATTGCAGCACATGGTGAAAACAAACTCTTAAAACCAGAGGCTAAAGGGCTCTCTGACTACTCATACTCATACTACTTAGCAAGGGAAATAAGTCAAGAGTGAAGAAGGCAGTGTGACACTGTCTGTGTTTTTGTGTGTGTCGTGTACATGTCTGTAACCCTGAGGGAATGGACAGACTATATGACCTTGTGAACTGGCAACAGCTCTAGCCTTGGATTCAAGAACATTAACGTATTGTCTTCTTCAATTCCCCATGAACCTTGTGGCAATAAAGAGGAAATATTTCATATATCTGTGCCTGCCTCCTTTTGTGCCTCAGTGTGGACTCAATGGCTTTGCACAACACTCAAAAATAGGGGGATGGGGAAGACTCAAAACCAAGGTTCTCTCTCTTTTTTTTCTTTATATGGTACATCACATTCAATTTTCCTTCTAAAACGACTTCTCAGCATTCCTTTCCTTTTTTTGTGAGGAAATAGTCTGCTTTGTACACACTATCATAATTTCTCTAAGCATGCTGCAGTGCAGATTTGGATCTGGACTATAATTATTTCTTGTAATTGAAAAGTTGAGGAGTACAGAGCTTCATCTGATTTGAGTTTTTGGGCTCTTCACCGCTATGGTGACAATAGCAAAGTGTCATAGTTGCCATGGAGACTGACCTGCACCCATTATGAGGCCTGGGGCAGAATCTTTAGTGTGGACAGTTCCAGAAACGTAAGGGTTGTCAGCCCATCGCAAGTGGAGATGGAGATGACATTCAGGCTAGGGATAGAAGCAGAGACAAAAATATTACTCTCTTTTGGTATCTATATGCATAGGCAATCATGCCAATGTGATTGCACAACAGATGCAACACCAATCAGTGCTTTACATAATGTCTGCAATTTGTAGAGAATCTGGACTCACTGACAAACACACAAAACCATTTTGCTTTAACGCACACAAACAACAGCCTAAGTTCTACAGTAAAGAGCCCATCATTTATAGCCACTTCACAAGTCACACTACATAACGTCCGGGATAAATGATGGATCAAAGCATGAATATAAAGCATATTTTAAGTGTCAGAAACCTCAAAAGGGGTGGTAATAAAAAAAAGAAGAAACGGTTAAAAATGGGAGGTGAGCAATAAAAATGAGAGAGGAATGGAGAGTGTGCAGGAGACGAGAACAATAGGAAAAAAGACATGTCAAACGGAGGGCTGAGAGATGGGACCGATGTGAGAAGGGCGGCTAGACAGACAGGAAAAGAGAGAGAAGTCAATATATGTCCTCTCAACTCTGCTAGCTTCTGATCTGTATCTTGTCTTGTCTTGTCTTGTCTCATATTTGCCAGAAACCATATCTGTGTCTTAATTGATAGCCAGCTACCAGTCACAGTGTTTAAAATGGACATTTATAATGATACATATCATCTCTGGCTGTGTGTGTGTGTGTTCGTGTAAAGAGTAAGCCCTGTGGATGTGTGTGTGCATGCGTGTGTGTAGATTGATGACTCAGATTTTTTTTGGTCTCATGAGACAGCAGCAGAACCAGTGCCTGCTCTGCCCACCAACCCACAACCGCAAACAGTGGGAGATGAGTCAGATCCAGGGGTCAATGACTTCACGTCTGTGTCTGAGACAGTTGCAGAACAATCATCTTGAAGAGGAAAAAGCAGAGTGTGGGCTGGATATATATCTGTAGCTGCATATTGAAATAAAGTCATGATTTTGTTTGTATGAATATTCAATGAATTGATGGGGAAAATACATCTGCACAACTATATTTAAATGAAATGTGGTGATTTTTTTTAGTTTTTAGTTCGTAGGTATGTTATTTATACTAGCATTCGTGCTTTTGAAAAAAGTCTCTTATGCTCAGTTCCTCACCAAACTTGCATTTATTTAAAGTGTAATACTCTGAAATAGTATTAAAAACTATTATACTATAATAACTTATTTCTATTTGAATATATTTTGAAGTGTAATTTATTCCTGTGATGGCATTACTCCTGTCTTCTGTTTCACATGATTTTTCAGAAGTCATTCAGATGTTTCTTATATTTTCAATGTTGAAAACAGTTGTGCTGCTTAATATTTTGGCAGAAACCATGGATTCTTTCATAAATAAAGTTTAAAGTAACCTCATTTATTTTAAATAGATATACTTCTTTACTGTTACTTTTGAACATTTAATGCATCCTTGTTAAATAAAAGAATTAATTCATTAAAAGAATATTAATGTTAATAAATAATTTCCAAAGTCTGCTGACCCCAAACCTTTGAATTGATATGTATTTACAGTATCATGTGTAAATAACATTTTTGAGAAATCAATTTCACACAAACAAGGTAAAAAAAAAAGGTAAAAGAGGTTTACAAACAAAACAAAAACACTGCTTAACTTTCACTGTATTGAGAAACTCCTACAGAAAGTCCTACACAAATAAAATGGATACAAAGGCTAGATCAAAGTTAAAGTAGCACTGATACGTAAACAGAAATGCAAAAGACTATTTGAAATGTTGGAACGGAATCTGGAATGAGGGATGAACAGATATATTTACCTGCTTGCAACTGACAGCTTTGCCATTCATATCGGTTGTAGGAGGAGCCAGTGGTTCCCAGTCTCTGCCTTTGTTGTAGGTGATGAGAGTCATCACTTTTCCATCAACTTTTTGATTGGCTAAGAATACGCCCTTGATGCCACGAACCTGAAAAATACACACACATACACAAAAGATGTGGTACTCCTCAGTATCTCAGATCCTGTAAAGCTGTAAAGTGTTATTATTAAGTCTAGGAAACTGTGTAAGATCAAGCTTGTTTTAGTAGCACAGGGACATCAGCTTCCTAGAATCACTTATTTATTAAAGCAGACTACAGGCTATGAATAATGAGTGAGTGAATATGCCTGAAGGCTTGCTAGACATCACAAGCACTTTAATATGTCACACCTCCACCTGTATGTGTGTGTGTGTGTTTGTAGAGTGTTATAAGTAAAGGTATCTATCCATTTTAAAACATACAGTCATGTAAACTTTACTACAGCTGAGCTCTTTTAAGTTCATTAGCATTAAAGTGGGATGTGAAGCCCACACTGCCTTGTTTTACTGTGTGGGGTGAAATGTTGACCTCCAGGATGTCGATGAGGACATTCTCTTCAGGCTGCTTGGTGCTGCGGACGTTCTCCAACACAATGGAGTAATAGACTCCCTGTGGATCTGACTGGTAGAGGTTGTAAGTGTCCGTCTGATACCACTCTTGAAGAGCCAGAAATACCTGATTCTCATCTGTACTCACAATTTGCACATTCTGCACAAAAAGACAAAAAAGCACAAAAAAAAAAAATACCACACAAGGAGATTAGAACATGCGAGGATAAAATTGAAATAAGTTCAATGTAAATCACAGTTTCAGTTTTCTCAGCAGGTAGAAATAATTAACGACGCAATTCTTTACAGTGTGTGTCTCTTTGCGCGAAGAGAGACAGAAAAGCTTGTTGCTTTCACTTGAGCTTCCATAAAACAACAACAAAACAGTGCTGCATATAATTCCACAGTGATTATACTTAGTTGCTTTGAAAAGAAAAGTTTATTTTGAGTTGAAACATAATCTGTGCAGGGACACAATTAGATGAAATGAAAGCAGGAACAATTAATAAATCCGTCCTATAATTAGCTCCTCTGGTTTGCCTTAAAATAGAGAATCAAAACTAAGCTCGTGAGTTTTGGTAGCTTAGCTGCATGCATCCGGGTGCTGTGGCAATGACTGGGTCAGGTCAGGCAAGTTTGCCACCATGTTGTTTTTGCCGATAAAGTGAAAGTGGGTCGCATTAATTTAGGCACAAAGATGAAGGGTACAAGCTCATGCCCCCAGCTGAATTCATTCATAAGAACTTAAGTGAAGAGCTAGCAAAATCCCTGAAGCTTTGAGTAGCTTTAATGTGCTTCAAAGACCAGATTCTAAAGCTAAGTCCCACTTAAGTCCCACTAACAACAGTTTAGAGGTACTGAGTCCCCTCTGTGAGGGGTCAGTTACACAACACCTGTTTACTGGGAGAATTATAGGGATATGAATAAGAATGATAAGGATAGAGTTACACACTTGAAGAGCAACGACATGCGTGTACATGTCCATTTGGACTAACTAACATTATTGTACATGCATCTTCTACATAGGAAATTATGTTAGGCACAAAAAACTGCAAGAAAGACTTTATGAGAAATAAGTCTGCTCAAAAAGTGTATGTCTTATATCTGCTGTCATACCAAGCTAAATGAGTTGTTTTCTGGCAAGCTTGATTGGTATTTATATCGACGCTAAAAAAAATGGATCCAAAAATGGTGCCACAATTACAACTTATTGTGATTAACAATTCTTGAAAATCTTGGCTTAAAAAAAACACCTTTTGAGAACCTCACGAAAAGAAAAAAGAAAAAACCTCTTTCAACTTACCATTATAGTCTTCTAATCCTGATTCATCCCTATGTTCTCCTCCTTCCTAAAATATCTTCCTATATCCGTACACAAACACTTCTGAAAAGTACCAATTTTCCCAGAAGGCTTTTACTATTCTGATGAAATGAAAGCAAATATTTAATTTCAGAGAAGTTCTTATATAGAGGGGAGTGTAAATGTGTACATGGCTTTCTAGACATTATTTCCAACTGAATTTATCCTTTTACTGATCCCAGTTGTCATGAGATTCATGATGACATCTGGAAGCAATCAATCAAAAATTATAACTGCAGAGAGATTGAATTTTTATTTTTTTTATCAGCTTTGGATATGGTACTGAGCACAGCTCTTGTCTAGAACTGCAATCTAAGTCAATGTCTATTGTTTTGGGGTCAAATATGAACAGCTCAACATCTTTTAGTCAGTTGTGAATTAAAATTTTAACGATGAGGTCATGTTTCAACTAAGGCTTACACAAGACAATGAAGTCATCGCTGTGAAACACAGCTGCTGAAAGTTCCCCTGGGGAGAGTGGAAGTTTTAAATGTGGATTATTAGATCATCTACATCAGCACACAAACAGCAGCAAGAACAACAGAGAAATAGCATTAAAACAGAAAGCGCTGTAAATCACTTTTAGTTTTAAATATTATATTTTATAACACTGCATGAACGGATCTGTCCTGTCTTTGTCTATCATGCTGTGTGGCAGGACAGTCAGGCCCCCAGTACTGATAACAGCACTATCAGAACTTAAGACAGCACTATCCAACTGTCTGACAGCAGGCACAGAACCCCTATCAGTCATGACACAGCTGCAGGACATTTGTGTCTCTGCCTACAGCTACAATCCCTGAGTGTATTATTAGCAGGCTGACTGAGTGTCTATGTACAAGAAAAAAGGATGGCATGGGTTACAGGACAATAGTCAGATGGATGGAAAGACATGCAATCCTTAAAGGTCTCTTTGTATTTTATATATATAAACAATTCCGCTGTGTGTGGTGGATTCATTGTGTTTCAATAGAGGTGCATTTGAATTCTGGTCATGCTGCTACATTCTTGAAGCAGAGAAACAGGTCTTAATTGGCTAAAATCAATAGTCTTGTCTCTATTCACTACTTCAGAGAGTAAAAGAACACTGGGTCCTTTTTAAGTGATTTTGTGCGGTCGTGGTTGGGGAGATTGCAATTTGACTGCAATACAAATATTTACCTAGGCTAAAACATTTAAAGTAGGCCTGCAACATTACAGAAGCAACATAAAATTAAATTTTCCGGAATATTGTTTTTCAAGTTCAAGCTCAGTTTCAAGTTCTGTCATCATTTACTCAACTTCAAGTTGTTAATAACCTCGAGTTTCTTTCTTCTGGTGAAAAGGAGATATTTTAAAGAATGTTGGTAATCAAATAGTTGATGGTAGTCATTGAATTCCGCAGTAGGAAAAAAATACTATGGAAGTCAAAGACTACCGTCAACTGTCTGATTACCAACGTTCTTCAAAATATCTTCTTTTGTGTTCAGCAGAAGAAAGAAACTCATGCAGGTTTTGAACAACTTATGGGTGAATAAATGACGATGATTTTCATTTTTTGGGGGGGGGTAACCAACTTTCCCTTTAATGATCAAAAAGATTGAAATAAGTCTCCTGAAAGTTATTCATTTTATATTTACAATGGGCAGAGAACAATGAATGTCATACTAAAACATACAGTGCTATACGTTTTTATCCAGGGATAGTTTATCAAAAAATAAACATTTTGTCATCATTTACCCTTCCTTATTTTGTTCCAAACCTGTATGAATTTTTTTATTCAGTGAATATTTTTAATTTTTTTTTCTCAAAACAATGATACTCAAAAATATATATATATATATACACAGTAAATAATGCCAGGATAGTAATTTTTGTGTGAATTTTGTCTTCAACTTTTTCCACAAGCTTTTAATTAAAAAGCAGCCTAATGACTATCAATTAACCTAATCTTCAAATCTCAATCTTCAGATATAGCAGGCTTTACTTTCTCACAAATTTCCAAAAAAAAAAAAAAAAAATATCATTAAGATGTGCCTTAAAAGTAGAGAGACAAAGAATAAGAGAAGGAAAGATGAAGAAGAAGCAGAAAGTTTAGTGCCGCTTAGCCATTTAGAGCCCTAGGTGTGTTGCAACAAACAAATCGTCCCGCTGGAGCCTGGGACCATCATTAATCCATAACGTAAAGAAAGGGACTTCAGACGAGACCTGCGACTGCATACTGGAATTGGGTTTTGCATTTTTCAAAAGGTTTTCAATTATTCACTGTGGAAAATATGGGCACAACACCAGCCAACCCCATTTCTCTCTCACACACTCCTGCTCTCCTCTGGGTTCTTGAACCGGGTGTCTAAAATTTGACCTATCTGCTCAGTCAAGCGACACGCAACTAAAAGAGCAGAGAAAAGTGGGTCTAGAGTGGGGAGAAACATCAATATTGCTTTAACCCCCAAAAATGACACCATGTAAGGGAAATGATAAATATATCAGTCCAAAATTTTCACAAAAGCCATTGCATATGCACTTAAAGGCACTGAGCAAATAAATCTAGAGCGTGTTCAACATCTACAGTAATTAAGTTAAAGCTTTTATCCTTTGCCATTAAGGCCTGGTTATCTGGAGCATCTTTCTTAGTAATACTCTTTCTCTTACACTTTTCTTTCCTTCTCTCTCTCTCTCTTCTTTCTCTCTCTCTCTCTCTCTCTCTCTCTCTCTCTCTGTCACAGTGAATCAGTGGTTGGCATAGTTACAAATGCCATTGACAGCAGCTGCCCTAAAGCCTCTCTCCTTTCCCTGCCTTTCTCTCTCTCTGAGGTGAAATATACATGAAGCAGGCCCCCCTGGCCTCCACTCAAATCAATGTTATTCAATTACAGTCAGCTAGCATTTTACTGAAGCACTCCCTTGGGTTAGAACCACAGACAGTCTGGTCAGTCATCAGCTGTAACCCTTAGCCAGCTGTCTTCTTTCACCAGCATATTACTGCCATACATCACAGCTCTTCAGTAGGTTAAACCCACATCTGGGTTGTAATGGTGTAGTCTTTCATTACATACATATTATATCATACATATTGTCGCAATACGTCATAGTCACTTTTTGGCTTTAAAGTGAAATCCTCAACAGCTGCAGTTGATAAAAGAACAATAACCACCTTCAAACAGTAATTCACATTTAGTACATGGTTCATGACAAAAACATCAGTAACTTCAAGCACACCTAAGCATGCACATGATACTGCCGCACTACATGTTAATGAAAATGTAAGTAAGTGAATTTCATGCATGCAGGGATATTTATACAACAGTTTCAGGTTTTGTTTCACTCTGCTTGTCAGTGATTGCAATCACTGTGCATTAGTAGAGCACTATTTTTGCAGGTTACATCAGTACACCAGTAGGTGGCGACAAGTGATTGAGCCATTGAATCATTCATTCAACTGAATTATTTAAACTCTCAGATTCATTCAGCAATGAACCAATTGGCTGTCTTTGAGTGAGCCATTGAATCAGTTACTCACCCAATTCATTCACACTGATTCAATCAGTAAGGAAACACCACTGCTGTGTTATTTGTAGATGCACCTGTGTCTAAAATATTACTCAAAATGTACTTAATATTAACTTCTTGTTTATTGAACTGCTGTATAAAAGCAATATCACACATGCAATCATGCTGTTGGTCTTAATTCTGAAAAATTATGATGCATTATTTTGAATGAGAATAAATAGCAAAAAGTTCAACTTAATTTTAAACAAACAATAAGGAGGCACAATTAAATTATTATATATTAAATGCCTAATCACTTTGCTTTACATCTACACTGTATGATAAGCACAAAAAGTGGTTGATACATTATAATTCTGAACTGAAAAGTTTTTTTCTTGTCTTAAACACACAACAAATATTTTTGTAAAAATTACACAAGGGATTTCAGTAAATATCGGTCATTTAACAGGCACATTTTTGAGTACTTTACCTTTGGAAGGGCGTATTTAGGGAATCTCATTTGAACAAATTCATTCCTCCGGTATGAGACATAATACTTGGTACGATTTCCTGTAGTTACCTAAAAAAAAAGAGAAAAGAAAGACAGTGTGTTTATTTTGTTTACCAATGCAGTTTTTATTTCACTCTCCCAATGGTGGAGTCATCTTCCCCGTCAGCAATTTTGAGACAAAATTTCTTTTCTATTCATCCTTTTCAGTCTGAACTCACACTGTCGATTTTACCTGGCTGGTATTATCCCAATAGATTCAGTTTCTACTAGCACTAATCTTTTGGTTTCTTGTATAAACTCTCCATAGTTCACATGAACTGTGTCCAGTCTGCATCAGCGTGCCTCTGACCGAACGCATACATTTCAAACACTGTAGTCTTTCTCAAGGGCATTTTCTGAATTCTTTTTCAACAGCTGCAATCCCTTCAAAAAGCAACAGAACAGGTGAAAGGGGGTGGATGAGTGAGAGAAATTAATACAAAACAAGAGCAAATGCCCTTGAGTTACTGTCTAATTATAAAAGATCAGAACAAGTAACTATATATATATATATATATAAAAAGCAGAAGGGGGATAAAAAGGGGGAAAAACAGAAAAGAGGGGGGAAAAAGCAATACTGAAAGTCAAAGTGATTTTTTGCCAAATGAATTGCTAATCTTGTGGACACTGCATATTAGCTGGTCATATATATATATGTATATATTAGACAAATATACAGGATTGACAATAATTTTCATTATTATTGTTTGTCCTGACAAACAATGACTATAAAAATTTGATAAATCGATTTTTGAATCACATTAATAGTGTATTGTTCACTTCAGCACTCTAATAGTAAGAAACTTTCCTCAAAAGCAAAATGAAAGCCTGAAAATCTCTCAGCATTTGAAATGCTATAGCTGTGGCTGCATTTCCTTTAGAGATGAAAGACTTCATCAGTATATACATGTGAAAATAGTCTGCTATGCTGTTGAGAAAAAAGCCCAGCTTTGCACTTCTGAAAACATTTACCGAGCCGTGAATTGCCCATGAGGTCAAGCATTTATCAGTTCTTTCAATATCAGCCAAAAGGACAAGGTTAATCGATGGTCATGCTTTTAATGTTGGTTAAACACCAAGAGTCCTACAGTGTGTATATATATATATATATATATATATATATATATATATATATATATATATTTGTACTGCAGTCAGTTATTTGTACTGCAGTCAGTTATTTTTGAATAATGATCAAAAAACGGAATAACTGACTATTGTCCATGGCAACAGATTTCTTAGTTGTGCTTGTTCAAAATAACTAAAATCCAATTATTTACATGGCAAGTGGTTCTGTAATAATTGGCATAATATGTATTCAGAAGGTCATTTTCACAAAATAAATCTATTTTAGTGTAATATAAGACCCTGACCAGGGTTTATTTTGCCTGGCTAAAAATATGTTATCCTGTATGTGCGTGTGTGTGTGTGTGTGTGTGTGTATCTATATAGTGACAGTAAAGCAATTATTTAAATTATTTATAATGTTACAAAAAATATATCACAAATAAAGGATTTTCCTTTGAATTTTGAGTTGTCTATTTATCAAAGAATCCAGGATAAGTAATTTAACAAAGACATTAAGCATCACAACACTTTTACAACACTGATAATAAGAAATGCTACTTGAGAATATTAGAATGATTTCTGAAGGATTATGTGACACTGAAGACTGGAGTAATGGCTACTGAAAATTCAGCTTTGCACAATCACAGGAATAAATTACATTTTAAAATATATTCAAATAGAAAAACGATATCTTAAATAGCAGTAACATTTCACCATCATCATTAACCCATCATTTTACCTTTACAAATATGTATTCATCTTGCACTGAGAGGGAATTGTGGTCAATCTTCCCCAAGAATTGTGCTGTCACCATTTTATCAGAGCAGTTTTGGATGAGACATGTCACATAAAGGTATCCTGGTGAAAGACAGAAAAGCATACACACGCACACACACGCACAAACACACACACACACACACACACACACACACACACACACACACAAAGGGTTAGAGGAAAGGTGCGGCAAAAATTTGACTCTCGAAAGTTTCATTTCTATGTCTGATTATATGGCTTTGGATTTCATTCCAGAGGTGAATGGAGTAAAAGAGATCTGCAAAAAGAGCTTTTAACAAAATTAGCTGAAGCTGATCCTCATGGGACAGATTGCTTTGCTCCAGAATGGCAGGAAATTAATTATAAGGGAAAACAGTGCCGAGGTGCCCTGTTGATGTGGACTCTCTGTTTAGAATCTTACACAATAGCTGGCTCAGCAACCTCTACAAAACACGAACACACACAGACACACACACGTATAAATTCTCTAAACATGCATAAAAAATGACAACCAATTGGAAAATGATGAAAAAAGGAGAGTAGAATGCACACCCCAAAAACCATGGCCAAAGGTTAAAAAAGGTCAAATTGAGGAACTTTTGAGGAACTGAGAATGCAATTTTTTTTGGGACAAATTTTAGGCAAACAATTGGGCAGACTACTTCAGTGAAGAGGACGAATGGTTAATCAAAGCAGTACAGCAGAGAAATTCATTAAAAAGCAATTAGAATGGCTGAACGCTTTGCTTCTGTCTTCTGTCAGACAAGGTCAGATGTGTCTATACGCACACGCACACACACAAACACACAGGGGCACACACACGGAGCATGTTATGAGAGGTTGAAGGAGCCACTAAGCTGAAACAAAAACACTTGTGGTCGGCATCTGTCTGTGTGACACTAACCCAACCAATATAGAGAAATGAAAGTTCATTTATCAGGGGAATGGCTGGATGTATGTGTCCAGTGTGATCTTTTATACTGGTTAAACACTCTCACCTCCCTTAGGGCTTGAGTGTATGTGTTTTTAGGTTGCAATGTGGCTGTCTGGCAGTGTTTAACCTTCACTGGCTAGAGTGTGATGGAGCTCTGTGCAATAGTTTGCATCTGTATGGCTGGTCTCTTTTAAAACACACAAACTACACAAAACAGCTCAGCCAGGAGGAATTCACTGAAAGAGGTTTGTGTGAATGAGGCAAAACTAAAGCCTCAAAACATCCCATCTGCCCTCTTTCGTAGTGGTCTGTTAGAGTATGTAGAACTGAATGAAAATGCACTGTTCCAAAAACACATGCGCTCCCTTACCACCGCTGATGTCTTGAATCTCCATGTGAACCAAATCAGGATCCACATCCACGCCCGTCACAGCCCTTAATCAAAGCATACAGTTAGTAACACTGAGAGGATCAAACAAGACCGATTCACACACAGAAGGGCACATTAAAGCAACAGTTCAGCCCAAAAATTGAATTCTGTCATCATCTACTCACCCTCATGTTGGTCAAATGACTTAATTTAACACAGAACTCTGAAAACTTTTTTTCACACACAAAGTCCTCAAATATTGTTCATAACTAATTGTATTGTACTTCACTGTGCTGTTGTGCTTTTTAAAGCTCCCATTCATTGTAATACAAATGTGATTCTTAGTTTTGTATACAAAAGAGTGACCAGTGACAGCCTTCAGAAATTCTCCTTTTGTGATACATAGAAGCACAGTCATAAATCATAGTGTGTAAATGAAGCCAGCCAGGGAGAATGCAATTTTTGGGTGAACTAACCCTCCTCACCCATACAGACACACACACACACACACAAAGTTCTTGGTTTGAAGCAATGCAGACAGCTCACTGTCCTTAGTCCAGCTGTGTTAAAGACAATGATTTTGAAGGTTACTAAGCTGCACAGTGAAGTTCTAGCTCGGTAAACCTGCCCAAAAACTACATTAGCTTACAAGTCACTGATTCTTTAGATAAGGGAAATTATCTTATCTTAACTTATTCTTGAGATAAGTTTAGAAGTTTAAAAAAAAAAAAAAAAAATGTTATTTCATTCATTTCAGAACTTAATTTGTGTCAACTCTGTCAGACGCATTAAAAAGCATGTTATTTTAATTTGATCCATCCAAAAACAGTGTAATTTTCTTGGGTTATTATGAACAATCCAGTTCCTAAATTCCTGAACTCTCTGCCCTCCTTTTTAATATTAAACATATATAACTAATGTTATTAGGTAAATCAGACATGATGTCATGTAGTTCAGTTGATGTTTTTAATATTTTAAAAGAATAAATTGAAAAAAGAATAAGACAGTTCTTTCAAAATTAATAAAAATCTTCACCTGTCAACGGATTTGACAATTACAGGCGGTGTTGACAAAGGTCCAGCTGGGGCCAAATATACAGTATATGTAAATAGAATCATGAGACAACCTTAGAAGAATTTCCCATATGCAAAAAATATTGAAATCCGAGTTGAAATCTGACAAAATTGGATTTTTTCCAATTGGAGTATTTTTCCACCTTAACCACATGTTGTCCAGTTGAGCAATTTTGTTTTCTTTCTCAGTTTTAGCAGACTTTAATCTCACAACTATTCACAGAAACTATTACACCGGTATGACAGAGTTGATTAAAGCTACGTCTGCAGAGACTTCAACATTGTTTGCATAAAATATAGAAAATATATAAAACTTCCAGGACTATGTGTCCTACTATGGAAGCTCGTTCCCGCCACTGTTGAGAATTAAATATTCTGTAAGTCACAATAATGAGACACTTTCTCATAATTATGACTTAGTATCTCATTACACTGAGAAATTTGTAATAATGAGTTACAAAGTAATAGTATTCTGAAAAAATTAATCTTGTAATAATGAGAAATTTTCTCATAATAATGACTTAACATCTCATAATAATGAGAATGTTTCTCATAATAATGACTTAACATCTCATAATAATGAGAATGTTTCTCATAATAATGACTTAACATCTCATAATAATGAGAATGTTTCTCATAATAATGACTTAACATCTCATAATAATGAGAATGTTTCTCATAATAATGACTTAACATCAAGTAATAATGAGAAAGTTTCTCATAATAATGACTTAACATCTCGTAATAATGAGAACGTTTCTCATAATAATGACTTAACATCTCATAATAATGATAAAGTTTCTCATAATAATGGCTTAACATGACATATGACTTGCATAATATTTTTTTTTTCTCAACAGTGGTGGGAATTGTTTGATATATTACAGATCTCTGCCTCTCAATTTAAATACAGCCTATGTTTTTGAATTTGTTGCATTTTTAAAAACTTTGTTTAGCCATTTTATATTGTGACCTCATGCTGAGGACAGGTTAAATTACACGTGTTTTACAAGTACAGAGCATGCATTTAAAAAAATCCTCATTGGCTCTTGTGGAAGCTTCTGTTTACCACAACTGATATATTCAACAGATTGAATTTATTGTTCTAAATCCCTGTAATATTTCTAATCTGGTGAAGTTTACAACATAAAAATATTTGCAGCCGAATAATGTCTACATAATCTTGCGCCACATTGATTTATGGCAGATTACTTGACCATCATGTCTCAATATCACATGATGACTCTTCTTCTGACCATACGATACGGACCACCCTGCCAGACAGCATCCCTGTCCATTAAAGCCACACTGATTTATGCCCTATCCTCTCCAGACTTCCCCTTCTGTTGTTTTATGAGTGAGGCAGCAGACGGGGAGGACAAGAAAGCCACAACCCTCACTATAAACTGATTCTGTCGTGTCTTCTGAGCCAATTCTCTAAGATGTTTTAAAGAGGGTTGGAGACAGCAGAGAGGGAAGGGGTACGACCCTTATCAAACCCCCCTGCTGCTGAGGAATGGAGCAAAAACAGCTTCAGATTTACAGTGTCATTGTAAAACCTCCCGCCAAATAAAATGTGCTGGATGGGGTTTATTATGGCAGATGCTGACAGGGAGCTGACTTTTTCATCTTTTATCACTATCAACCACACACAAACTATACAGAGAAGTGTAAGTGAATTTGGTAAAGTGCATTGGGAGGATGGCACACATGCAGGAGAGAGTGAAAGATCAGGAAGGAGAGATCAAAAAAGAGAAAGAGAGGGTCAGACAGTTGGGGTGGAGAAATAAATCACTTCTGTCCAGGATTTCAATCCCAGCTGTGGTTGCAGTGAACCATAACCAAGGAGTGAAGGAATGGAAAATAAAATAAAAAAGGGTTTGAATTCCACTAAGAAGGTGGAAGAAGAGAAAGAGGGGATGTACGGGGGAAAAGATTAAAGAAAAAGTCTTAAAGGGCAAAGTAAAGTGAAGTATAGTAAACCAGTACTGATGCCCAGAAAGACCTTACTTTCTTCTGTGAAATACCAAAGAAGTTATTTATAGCAGAATGTCCAAGCTGCTCTTTTCCTTACAATGAAAGTAAATGGTGATCACAGCCATCAAGCAATATTTTCAGTGAACAACAGATTATGTTTTAGACTATGTTTTCAATGTTTTTTTGTGGTGGTTTTGGTGCTTTACACTGATCCCCACTGTATGGAAGACATCAGTTCAGACATTCTGCTAAACATCTGATTTGAGGTTTCACAAATAAAGAAAGAAAGTTGTACAGGTTTGAAACAGAGATTCTATTTAAGTAGTGTAGAGTGTATTTTAGAAAAAAAAAAAAGTCACCAGAAAACTCTGTCTTTAGTAACACGCTCCTGAAGCAGATTCCATTTATGACCCAGATCCGTAGAGATATATAGCTGAAAAACAGAGAAAGACAAATAAATCACAAGTTATAACATTGATTTTTAGGCTGGATTAGATTAAAGCTCACTTTGCAAATTCTCAGGATCACCATAATTAGATGAGTGATTCATTGCATACTGTATTTAACGATCTGGTTGTGGGAAACTGTCCATATATAGCAAATAAAATCACAAACGTTGAGTGTGCTTTTGTGTGTGAATTTGTTTCCAATTGATCATCTCTATAAGAAGATTATATTGATCACCACTTGCATGGAAAATACAAACCAAACTGTACCATGACAACACAAACAGACAAACACACACGCACAGCCAAAACAGCGAACCCGCCATGTGCTTTTTCATTGGCCTTTACGTTTAATCTCAGAGATGATGAATGCAGCATGTTGCAAGCAGTGTCTAGGGGTTTTAGCAATTCATCAACTGCACATAAACACACACACACACACACAGTTCTTGCCTCGTTGCTCACCCAGCCGTTAACAATGTAAACATGCTCTTTAGTGAGAGACAACCATGGCCTGAAGGCCAAGCAGTGCTGCTCATAACGCTAATAATGAGGATGCCAATATGCTGGAGAGCAAAAAGCATTACCATAAACAAAGCTTGGTGAGAAATGTGTGTTGAGAACAGTTGGTCAAGTCAACAAGCCGAGACCTAAATCATTAATACTGAAAAAGCCACAAAGACTAATTCAAGCAGTTGAACCTGACAATAAAAGCTACAAACATGCAGCTGGAATTAACACATATTATGGTCTTGTGAGTAATGGGTTTGAAGCAGCCAAAAAACACTGACTTCGATTAGTGTCATTAATAATCATTTTCTTGACTGCATTAATCTGTGTTGGCCAACACTTTCATGACTGACCTTCGCTTCCTTGCTGTAAGCTAACAGTTTGTCTTCCTCAGATGGATGGAAGAGGAGTGTTTCCACGCTGAAGGAGACAGGCTGCCGTTGAAAGGACGCACCCTCATCTGTGCTGATGAAGAGCATCTGGTCACGTTCATTGATGCCGGAACTCACCAAGATCACCTAAAAAAAAAACACAATGTCTTTAGCCACTACATGTCATGATGTATGTCGGGTAGTTTACATATATTAGACAGTGAAGTATGCTTTCCTGGACCCCGTTTTTATTGTGTCAGATTTTATACTGACACAATGAATTTACCCAATGTAAGGCCTTTTATCACTTCTTAAAGTGCATTAATTTGTTCCTTTGTTTATTTTGTTCAACAGATATAGCCTAAGACAACCATATAGGCCACAAATAAAAGATAAACAGGAGACATAAGGACAATATAAATCAATCTCTTTGAAATGATTGCTCCTGAAATGACACCCATGATTGACCCAGAGAATCTACTGAACTGCCTGAACTTTTTTGTAAGCTGCAGTTCCTTTAACCACCTTTGAGTGGTGCTGTTGTTCAAACAACTGTGCAGTGAAGCGTCTCTAACAGGAGGCAAGTTCACTCCCTGCTACCAGTTCAGTAAAACAAGCTGGAATCCTCATGGGGACTGCCAAACAGAGAGACCCTCAAAGGCATCTCTGTGAAACAAGTTATCCATCCCAAAACAAAGACTCTCGGGGAAAAAAGAAAGAATCTCCTCTCAGTAAAATGTCCCTCTTAAAGCAATAACTCGTAGCATTTAGCACAGAGCCTCCTTTGTGGTCTGTGGATAAAAGCCATTAAACAGCATCCTGCGCCTGTCCCAGAGGAGTACGACGAGCTGGCAGGGCTGGAAGAGACTACAGAGGCCGATACAATAACATGGGGCAGAATGTGGTGGTCAGTGGCACTTTAAAAGCATAATCACAAGTCTGCAATGATGTCTAACTGACATTTTGCAATGATTTTAGTCAATGTCTGTAGGTCATGTAATCGGTTACGAGATAGTCTACTTAAAGATCTCTAACCTGATCCTCTCTAGCAATATTCAAGTTATATGGTGTCATTTAGAGTAAAGCTCTGTATGCCCATTCATGTTTGGATGAAAGACACTGTGAACCGCTTGGAGGATTTACCCGATAGAACATCATTCCGCCTGTCTCAACGTTGCTCTGAAAGTGCCATGTTGAGATGCTTTACCTACTTAACCATGTGATTGTTTTGACCTAATTACTCATGCTAATGAACAGCGGTTATATTCATCACGTGACAAAACTCTGCGCGAGTCGCTAATTTAAATATTCCTCTGAGTCTTTCCGTGCAGTGGAACTTTGTAAACAGATCAGCCAGCGAAAGGGACAAACATATCTGTGTGTACATGTGTGTGTAACTGCTTTTACTCAATGCAGCTCGACTAATTTTGCTTTCCACCCAATTTCATATGCAAATTGGTCGTTTTTATATCTAGTCTGAGCTGAGTGGGAAAATGAGAAGCAAAGAGAAATGAAGAGGGGGGGAGGCAGAGTTCTGTTCTGTGCACCTGAGCTCAGCCACTGAAACAAAAGACAAACTTGAAGAAAACTGACTGCGGCAACTGCAAATTTTCAATACTCAACCACACAAAGCCGAGGGGAGAATTGTGGAGCGCTGTTGCTGAATGCTGAAAGCTTCTCCCGAAACAACAAAGACTTGCTCAGCTTTGCATTCCAGCTTAGCTGTACCTGATGCACCTCTCAGCGAAAGAGAGTGAGTTAAGATTTTTCTAGAAGAGATGGGTCAAATGTCAGTGGCACAGATTAAAGGAAGATCACAATTCTGTCATCATTTAATCTACCTCAAGTTGTTCTAAACAGAAAATTTTATTCTTTTAAACCAGCAAACCCGGTTCATAAAACTGTTTCAAAAAATGATTCATTCACAAATCTGCCTAATGTTCGATTTCGAGATTGAATGAATTCATTGAGTTGAACTGAATTGTTATTAACACTGTTTATTGGGTTCTCGTTTTCTTTTCTTTTTTTTTAAAGGCCAACAAATCTAAGAATACAATGATATAACCCACCCCAAACCATCCCACCCCTGGTAGACTTCAAAAATATAGAAATAAAGTACAAACACAGATCACAAAATAGATCTTTGACCCAAAGAGTTGTAATAAATGAGGGTTTGTATGAATCCTCAAGAAGATACAGATAAATAACTGAAGATTAACAGAAGAGGGAGATTTCTCAAATGCAAGGATTAGTTTGCACAATGGATGAATAGGTGAATGAGACTCACAAGGCACCCCATATGCCCGAAGGGCCCATCTAATATGTAAATACATAAAAAAGAGGTACCTTGAAAATTATATTGGGCTTTAATGTTCTGAAATGATTTTAGACCCATATCATCATAGATATCTCCCAAAGTGTTTGCTTTGTTGTGAATCCACTGCGGACAGGGAAATGGGGCATTGCCTGACAAAAGATTATTATTATGGAAAATAGGTAAATGCCTATGCCAGATTGTAACTTGTTGTGTTTGCTTTTTTTGACTTTCTCATTGTTTTTTATTAAGTTAACAGCTCACTGTTGTTACTCTCGCTCTCTCTCCTCTTTGTTGCACTTAGGTGACTCCGCCCTAATTGGTCGTGCCAAGTCGCGCCTGCTGATTGGCCCGTGGAAGTCCCGTGTCTTTTGAAATAACTGACTCAAAGAGGCGGGGACAGACAGAAAGAGAGCAGAGTTTTTGCCGTTGTTGTGTGCTGTGAACAGTGGTCTCGTAGTAAAATAATGTTGCATCTCACCCTGGTGTTACCAGACCTGTTGTATATAACTTTTATTGTCAACATAGGTTATTTGGAATTCCTGGGTTTAGTTAGCACCCCTTTTTTTATTATTTTGGCACAGCCCAATCCTTTTTACTGTGTAGTGACAAAAGAGATCTAAAGAAATAAACTAAACATACAGATTCACGGTAGCAGCAGTTACACAGATTTCTTTATTTATGTTAACTTCCTTGACCCTAGACCAGGGTCGTAACACTGTAATGAATACTAACATAAAGGAGTAGTTCCCCCAGAATTGAAAAGACATAATTTACTCCCCATCATGTGGTTGCAAACCGGCATGATTTTGAAGAATGTTGGTAACCAAACCGTTTTTTTGTCAGAACTAGTGATGCAGATAAAGTTTTAATTGTTAGTGATTTTAGTATCCATGTAGATATGAAAAAGATCATTGGGATTGGCATTTATTCACATTCTAAACTCTACTGGAGTTAAACAACATGCATCAGGATCCACTCTTCGTCATAATCATACTTTAGATTTGGTATTGACGCATGGAATCGACATTGATGATGTTGAAATTCTGGAGCAGAGTGATGGTATCTCAGATCAGAGGCGGAGCTAGGGGGTGGCCACCACTGGCCTATGCTTGGCCACCCCACTCACAATCGCTGTTTCTCTTTATTTTTTCTTGACAAGAATTCAGTTTATTTAGACATAGAATCATCTTTTTATGACCACAACAAGCATGAGCCTTTTCAGGCGCACACTCCAACCTCACCCCAGTGCCAGGGGCAAGTCAAACGAGCGAGGGAAAGGTATAGGTGCTAAGAGAGCTTCAGCATATCAACAGTGAATGTAGAATAGAAGATATACAATGTTGTGAAAGAGTTATTACAACATGATTAAATATGTAGGTGATTAAAGCAGCATTAAAACTGTGCATGCATATATGTATTTTTATATGTGTCACATTTAAGAACATGCCTCTCAAATGTATGGACTAAAATACAGTCTACTGCTATGTGAGATCACAATTTAAGGTACAAACTGATATGTAATTTAAAAAAAAAAAAAAATCTAATTTAATGCACAATAAATGTGAGCTTTTTTTGAAAAGTAAACATTGAATGTTTTTGAAACAGACCTTACAGTCAAACTCAGAATTGTTTCATGGATTATATTTCATGGATTATATAAAATTCAATGAAGGTTGAATAATCTTTGAATTATGTAGTCATCTGCATTTCTTATCCATGAGGATGCAATGATGGAAGAACAAGCTATTGGGGGTTTTGAGAACCATAACCAAGCTGACTGAGCAAGTTGAACTTTAGCAATAGTATGAGCTTCTTTTCTATTTATATGCCTGGAGGTGAGGAAAAACACAAAATTGTCAAATTCACTCAGTATCACATGATCTAATTCTTTACCATGTCATCTTATCTAGTCTCGTGTATACTCAATTTAGCCAAGGCTGCAAAACCAACCCCTTGTTACAAATATGGTAGAACTATCACTTCTACCACTAAAGATTGCTTTATAAATAATCTTCCTGATTTGTTTCAATTCCTCAGCATACCAGATATCTCAGAAGAACACGATGTTGCAACAGAAACAATTGACTCTCTCTTTTCTATCACTTTAGACATGGTTGCTCCTTTGCGCTTAAAGAAGATTGAGGAAAACAGTCTAATGCTGTGGAATAATGAGCACACTCACGCCCTCAAGAGAGCAGCCCTAAAATGGAGTGCAGCTGAAAGAAAACAAAACTAGTGGTATTTTGCATTTGGTGAACAACCTAGGTATTTATTTGATACAGTGGCTAAATTCATGAGAAATAAATCTTCAACAACTTCGGATGTTTCCAAACAGCACAGCAGTAATGACTTTATTAATTTCTTACCATGCAAGAGTAATCAGATGAGAACCTCTTTTTAACATTATTAATTCATCATTGTCATTAGGACATGTCCTAAAAACTTTCAAGCTGGCTCTTATTACGCCTCTCATTAAAAAAAAAACTTAAAACTTGATCCTTGAGAATTAGTGAACTACAGACCGATCTCGAATTTCCCTTTACTGTCAGAAAAAAAAAAGCTAGAAAAGGCTGTATCCTCACAACTATGTTAATTCTTAAAAAGAAATGGTATCTGCAAGAATTTCCACTCAGGATCCTACCATAGTACTGAGACTGCTCTCAGAGTTACAAATGACTTAGTGCATTGACATGGTTTAAATCACACTTATCTGACTGTTATCAATTTGTAGCAGTAAATGAAGAGGTATCACATTGATCACAAGTTCAGTGTGGAGCACCGCAAGGCTCAGTACTAAGACTGTTAAATTAAAACAAATTTTAATTATTGGAGAAAAAAACCTCTCCATGCAATAACCTAGAATATTCTCTTAAGGCCACAATCAAGCAGAACACGTTTTTGCAGTGAGAGGCACCTTTTTTGATTGGTTTTTTATTGGCAGTGAGTGTTTTGCACGTTGTTTATGCGCCCCAGGGACCTCATGTTTTAATCGCCTGCAGCACCTTGCGTTTTTGCAGGAGCGCTCGAAGTTGAAAAAACAAAAAGCAACCCGAAAAGCGCCTGACGCCATACACGTTTTTTTCCGTTGTCCAATCAAAATGAATGGAGAGATGGGCTTTCTGTCGTGCTGATAAAAGATGGAGCCAATCTTTCTGCTAATATGACAGTTTAACATTAAACCAAAAAGTTCTCACGGTTGCCTAGGAACATAAATAACCGCAGCGCACTGCTCTTTTTTGATAGTTTGATAGTAATCTTTCATTTGAAAGCCACATTTCTACTATTTGTAAAACTACATTTTTCCATCTTAAAAACATATCTAAATTACGATATACGCATATGCATTTATTGGGTGTTGCCCTGCATGCTTAATAAACAAACTCCAGTTGGTCAGTTGGAGTTTTTACTAGAACCGGGAAGTATGACCATTTTAACCTTGTTCTGTCAAGTACTTGAGCAAGCTCTTAATGCATAATAATTCTTCACATCAATTGTAGTCTCAAAATTCTGGCCGGTTGAAAACACCTAGGATATCAAAATCACCTGTGGGCGGTAGATCCTTTTACTGTTTAGCGCCCAAACACTGGAATATTCTTCCTAGAGTTGTTCGGGAACCAGACACACTTTGCTGGATCTGGGCATATCCAGATCAGAGGGCGTACTTGCACCTAGATGTGACCTCTATACAGCCCTGATTGTCAGCAGAGACCATGTCAAGTATACCATTTTGAGTGAATACCTCATCGACACGATAACCATGGCACAGATCCTCAGCAAAGACCAAATGAACCAGACAAGTAGAAATATTTTGAATGATACCAATCCAGAATCTGACTTGTGACTTGTGATGCAGCCTGGAATTAAATCACACCAAGTTGCTCCGTTTGGCCAGAGGAGAACGGCAAAGTTTGGTTCCTTGCCAGTGTGGCCTCTGGCGTCCTTAGCTGGGGACACTTAATATTCAACAATTTTACTGATCTGACTGCACTGACACTATATGATGAGAACTGAACAGTGCTGGAAGATGACATCACTGTTTTGTGTAGAGCTGCCTTTTCCAAATTAAGCAAAGGGTGAGTAAATAATTAAATTTTTAAGAAAGCTCCACTGCCAGTTGAAAAGCTTGTGACATCACACAAACATATAGAGACTCTCCCTCTCTTTCTCTCCACATGTGGATTATGGAAATTTTCTCCCACACACATCAAACACTATGAATAGACATTACGCATCTATTATGTCTAGGTGATAGTGTGAAGGTGCAGAGGCCAGTGAAGAGACTCCCTTTTCAAGGGAGACAAAGGCAATGTGTGTTTGTCCCTGTTTGTGTGTATGTGTGTGTGTGCACATGTGTGATCCTTCCACTGACCCTTCTTCTAAATCCAGGTCTCACACAGGTAATTTGTCAGGAGCATGCTTGGGGTGAAAGCACTGTTATTAAGTCCCTCCTGCCTGTCATAATGGCTCAGCTCAGACTAAAGAACAGCCCACACATCAAACACCTACACCAGGGACGAAGACCCATGAAAACACTGGAGACAAAAGGAAAAAGGCATAATAATGCTCGCACTGTGTGCATGATCACAGCTTTGTGCTTGAGGCTATGTATATATATATATATATATATATATATATATATATATATATATATATATATAATAATATATATATAATATATATATATATATATATATATATATATATATATATATATATATATTATTTCTGTAGGTGGTCTTCGCTCTCTGATCACGAGCTAATGAAGTTGTATTGTTGAATACCTTGACTGCTAGCAGATTATGACAGTTAAACTTAAATGTTAAAAAACTGTTAAGTGGTGCTAATATGTAGTATTATATGGGTGATCAATGGATTGATTTTGTTACAACATGTCCAATCCAGGCACGACGCAACAATCCCTTGGTCCACCCTGAAGAAGAGACTGCTGTGCGACATGACACAATCCCAGCCAATCAGAATATATTTAATGTTCGATCAATATATTAATATTACAATATTATGTGGCTATTTTCACAACCAGTAACATTTATATTAACACAGTGCAACAAATACAATGTTACCAATATATAAAAAATTAAAAATTAAAGCTACCAAAAAATAACTTTAATAAAAGTTTTCTTTGCTCTCTAAAATGGTATCACCATTAGGACATACACAACAAAATGAGGTACTAACCCTAAAAATAAATTTATATAGATAAATAAATATAAAAAATTAATTTTAAAAATAAAGCTCATCAAAATAAACTCATCAAATATTTGACACCTTTGACATTTTAAATCAATTTGACATCTGTTTACAACAGACTTATAGACTATATTCGGATCAAGTTTTTCTTGAGGATATTGTGTCCAGATGTAGCTAACATGAGAGTTCTTAAATATATAAATTCTTCTCTTTTTATGCTTTGCATCTATACATCATATTGCAAGCCATTTGCTTGATGCATCAATTCATTTCAATGTATTGCTACACACCTGTCATATACAGTTATAAGGAGTGGGATTTTCGACTGATGAGTTTTCATTGTGGGTGGAACAATGTAGCGTGACACTGCTAAAATTGAAACCATGTGATCAACAAAATGTCCTGTTGCTTGCCTGGCCTTAGACTAAAGCTGGTGTGAAGGTAGAGTTTGATGACTATGTAGATATGTTCATTTAAGGCTATCTACTCTTAACTACAGTGCTCAAATTTTCACAAAAATTTCTGAGGGACCAATATCTTGCAGAAAAGTAAGTCTTGGAAAGCACTTCCTGAAAAAGTGTCTCATCCTTAAGTGTTTTAGATAATTGATCATATTTTAGCTGTGGAAACAGTTCGCTGATATGATTATCAATACATATTGATATAGCATTCAGTCTCTTAGTTAGTCAGCAATACATCATATTGGTTTACTGTGGTGGAAAACAATCCCAATTGCCTGAATTTACTTATTTTACTTGAAATAAGACCTGTCAAATGAAGTCATGTTTAGGTTCGTGAAACCATAACAGTCTCTTCAAAATAAATCTACATAATCACTGATGTAGATCAGTGGAGATACCATAGAAAATCTTGGGTTAATCTAAAGTGAAATGGGGCTGCATGTACTGATACTGAAAGTAACTTATTTAGATCCCTTCTCTAAAAGATAGAGATAAAGTTGAATTGGGCCATTTTGAAATGGCTGAATTATGTGGGTAGATTAATTAATGCTAATCAAATATGCCACTTAGAGTCAACAGTGGGATCAATCATTTCTGCCTCATTAAAAGGCAAGAAGCCAGAACCTAAATTACAGTGGATGAATCAGTGATTCACCCTTTTAAACGCACAATACTCAAAACCAATACAGGTATCAATACAATTTCTTGTCTTTTCCTTCCACGTGTCATGGGCAGAACTGTGTACTACACAGTAACTGGGCATTGAAAATTTAATCAAATTAGCCAAAATAGATATGCAACAATGTAACAGCTGAGTTCTGTGCAAATGCAGAGCTGTTCATGTCCATGTGGACCTACAACTTAAAAACGTATAACAAGTAGTGATGAGCAATCAGATAATCTCTATGACCCAATGGACCTATGTCTATCAAATATCAGTAGGAAGGCCCCAATGTGGAAATTTCTCCATATGTAGCCACTAATTCCAAACAGTTTGTTTGGGTCAAAACGGCACAGATTCTCCACAGGGAAAGATTAATCTCCCTCTCCGTCTCTGCGGGGACTCTCTGATTCTGACTCCAGAGAGATCTGAGTGAGAAATCACAGCCTACCACTTTAAACGTGCAAAAAGCGCCATCTGGGCTTTTGTCTCCGTTATGATAACAACATTACAGCAGCTTTGATTGAAGGATTTTAAAACAGCAGTTCATTTAAAAGCTGCTACTCTAAGCAGTCACTGTTCAGATGTGATATAAAGGTTTAGTCTTTCAATTTTAAATTAATTTTAGAATAATTTTACACATACAACTCACAAATAAATGAACAAATGTAGTAAGAGCCAAATGGAAAAGGGTGAAAAAAAAGTCAAAAAGTCCATTAATAGGGATGGGAATTGTAAGGAATTAAATGATCTTTTTAAGATTTCTCTTATGAGTCCAATTCTTCAATGGTTCCATTAAGGAAATTTGTAAAAAAAAAAAAAAAAAAAAATGCAATTCTGCTGCCCACTGATGGGAGCATTTCGAAAACAATGAACAGAAAAGAAAAATAGTAACACAATTCATTAACTCATTTATTTTTCATAAAATACATTAAAGACTTCATTAAGGGCATTAAATTAATTTATAAACTGTGCATTAGCATCTGTGATTCACTAAAAAGAACCTGCTCATAAGAGTCTTTCTCTCTGCAACCAGCCTTCACCAGTCACGCTGTATGTTTCGTGCTGAGCAAGTAATACAGGGAACGCAAAGAATGCATGTGCGAGACTGAAACGTCATGAAAATCATTCTATTCCGATTAAAAGCTGCTCTTGGTTCCAAGTCCTACTCCATACACACTGAGAGCTCAGCTAGAGATATGTAGGTAGAGATTATGACTTTGCCCTTTAGCAGAAAATTGTCATCGTCAGCTACATTAATTACAGCAACAGTACTCCTGTAGCACTATGGGGCTAAGTGTCATTTGCTCAAGGGCACAACTATAAAAGAACAAGGCTACTTGATCGCAAAAGGTTAACCTTACATGAGACTAGAACTGTGACCATTTACCTTCTATCAAAACTACTGCTAAGATTTAAGTTAACATAAAACATTGCAGTGAATGGTCAAGTTAACCTCATCGTGTACAACACAATATTCATCATGAAATGTTTTACACCTTTTTCTGTGCTGCGCTGATCTCAGAGGCATTAAGCAAATAGTTTAAGACCAGACTCTGTATGTCTTGGCAGAGAAGCCCACTGGCTAATACTTTTTGGACGGGATTGTGCACGCTCAAACCTTTCAGCATGTCTGATTGATTATCGTAAATGCAGGACTTCTCTCCTCAGAAGGATTGTGGGGATTAAAAAGCAAACACAAACTTTGCCTGTAATATCCACTTACGGTGGATGAAATCAAATGGCTGCACATTCACAGGTACACGTCTGAACCGCTGCACTTGTAATGTCATCATCTATTAAGGATGCTGCATGAGTAATTGTCATTTCAATTTGTTTGTCTGACAAAGATATCCAAAATGGCTTTGGATACAAATGCTTAATTCAGGTCTCAAAGGACAACATATGCATTCACATAATGATAAAATGGATGCTGTTATTCAACTCTGATGATTCATGGATAAATGTGCCAGTTATTTTGGAGGCCACAGACTTGTGTAGTCACGGTCAATTTGAATCCTGATGGCTGAGTATAGGGATAACACTGGGGTGGTAGAGAGAGAGAGAGAGAGAGAGAGAGAGAGAGAGAGAGAGAGAGATGAGTAAATAGAAGTTGGAGTAAATAAGAGGATGACCTTTCACTCTCCCCAAAATGAAATAAAATGCTGTTTGCTTTATGTATCAGCAAATCTCTATTTGGAAAAATAGAGCTTTTCCATTTCATTTAGCTTTTATTGAACCATCATATTAAAACCTGAGAATGGTGAGATTATTTTGCTGTATTCCACTTCCAGACAGGACAATAATGAAAACAGAGAGATTGAAGAAACATATTCACTGGGGTGGACAGAGAATGGAGGCAGAAAGCATGTTGTATTATGTGAGCCAGAACACTAACTTAACAGAATCATTCATTCTGTGTCAGAGAAGACGTATAAAAAGTGAGCAGATCTGACCCTAAAACAGAACAACAGAAATTAAATTTAATTGCACCTTCCCTGTATGCGAGTGATGATGAGAAGATGGAGAGGATTCAACTCGATCGAGAGGAGGAAGCGGCTTCTGTGTTGGACTGCGGGCAGAATAACAGTCCAAGACACATACTCACAAATCAGACAATGCTGAAAGTTAAACTAATGTGAGCGATGTTAACCAAACATGATTAACCATTAGAGCAAGTAAGAGGCAATAGAGACCTTAATTTCTGCCCCAAAGGTTCATCCCATTTCCTCTGAAAGCTGATCTAGTGTCAAAGGCCAGGTTACCCTGGTTACCATGTGGTCTCCGTGGAGACAGCTGTCCTCAGGCACACTTCCCCAGTCAAGTGAGTGGGAGACGATCCAATTCAAACATTCTTGCTCATTTTCAAGGAGAGGAATAGGTGGAATAATTACCTATTGTGTCAATAATGGGGAATTTAGCTTACGTGGAAGCATCATTTGTCAAGCTCTCGCTCCTCTCATTCATTCTCACTTGTCTTATTTGTTTTTAATGTCTTTGTGTGTGGAGGGAAATGTGGTTGGTGTTCTTGTAATTTCACAGCTGTAAATGGATTACCAGATCAATAGAAACAAGAGGGTAGAGGAACTTTTGCCAGTGTCTGGAAGAGGTGACTGAGAGGACGAGCGAAGCAGAGTAAGACGCACAGAGAAAGAGTCCTAGGAGACAGGTATTTTTCCACACATGTGGATATAAGGATGTCGCATGCAGTTGCAGAGCACACACATGGTTCTGTTAAGGTGAGACACTACAGACAAGAACCCCGTTTTTTCGTGCACCTGTCAATTTTGAGATTTTGGGCTTTTTGACTTTTAATTAATTGTTTTATTCCTATCTATATTCTGAAGGTTTTTACAGAGGGGTTTGTTCATACAACATTTTATTGACAGTATTTTCTGATTTATGGAGTGATGAAAAGAAATAAAAATCCAAAATCCCCTCAGTAAAAAAAACTTTGACTCTAATATGTCAAATAAAAAAAATTAAAAAAATGAACCACAAGAATTGTGAACCTTACTTTGTTCAGTGTTCAGATTTTTGTACTATAAATTTACGTAAATTAGTGCATATTTAATTAGAAAAAGTCACAATTGTATATTTAAACATAACATTTCAGAAAACATAAAAAATGTTTGCAATTCTTAATGTAATCAACTAGAAAAGAATGGTTAACCTATTATATATGGTATATACAGTATTAGTTATTGTTTTTACCTTATTCATAAAGGATGAGAGTTCTGCTTTTCATTCTTAAAACTGTACATAAGAACATCTATTAGTTGTATGAATACCAAAGTGCTGTTATTTCATGACCCAGTGAAAAGAAAACATCTAGATGATTCATAAAATAAAAAGGCCAAAAAAGGTGAAATCCAGTCCATTTGTTGATTCAATAAAATAAAGTAACTTAAGTGGTAATTAACCGATTAATTTATATTTCAGACCTTTCTTATAAAACACTAAATATCACTGCGCACATAAGAATCTGCTAAAACGTAAGAAAATAGTCAAACAAGTAAACAAAAAATGAGAAAAAAAGTCAAATGATTTAGTATAGCATGCTAGTCTTTATTATTCCTGATATTTTTCTGTGCCAAACAATGATGCTATATATAAAGTAATAGTTCACCCCCCGAAAAAGAGATAATTCTGTCATTATTTACATGTTGTTCCAAACCTGTATGACGTTCTTCTTCTGCAATGTGATGTTACTAACCAAACAGTTTTGAAAAAAAACTAAAAAAAAACATTTCTCAAATTTTCTTATTTTATAGAAGAAATAAAATAATAGGTTTGGATTGTCATGAGGGTGAGCAAATGACAGAATTTTCAGTTTTCAAATCCACTGTTCACAGTTTTGTGACATGCTCTTTTACAACAACAACAACAACAACAACAACAACACAACAACACAATGGTTCAACAAATCGCACAGAGCTCATGACATGATGAAAATGGCCCACAATAGCGTGATGGCTTCTGTCAATAGCCATCATAACAATGACAGTAAAAACACCTATTACCCAGTACACCGTGAGTAGACGACCGAGCAAGACTGAAGCAGTTTACTGTCTATTTGACAGCGAAAGATCGGTATATAAATAGTGGCCCTGGGGACACAACATAACAGCACTGCTCAAATACTAAGTGCTAAACCACTAGAGGTAATGTAATATGCAATTGGTTTGGCTTCCACCGGAAAAATCTAAATGGAAACCGAGATAAAAATTTGCATGCAGAAACATTTCATTTCTGTTAATGTTGCTGCATGTCATCTTTGGTTTGCTTCACTAACGATATCATGCAGTGAACCACAACACCAACGTAGATATTACAGAAGCGAGCAGGGAATCAATCAGTCGAGGTGATGGTGCTGAGGTCGCGAGCAAAGCTGCTGTATGTTTGCGTTCATCTCATTTGAAGAGGTCTGCACTCTGCACAGAGTATCAATTACAGCATATACTGTACACAACTGAAGCTGATTTCATGTTGATCACTGCAGAAATTTTGCTTAGTTTCCTTAACTCCACTTTCTCAATCTGCTCATGCTGCACATCAGCTGTTGTAGCCCGTGAATGCAGACCAGAAAATGTCATATAAGTTCATGCTTCATTCATTCAGATGATTAATTAAGCTGACGGGAGCCTAAAGGCCTGAGTGACCAGATGTCCCGGTTTACTCAGGACAGTCCCGGTTTCAGGAGGTGTGTCTAAGTCTTTACAATTTCCCAAATAAGTAAATACATAAGCTGTTTGGCAGACTGACTTAAAATTGAGGTTCCACAACATCCTTCGATCTTCAAATACCGTCTCTCGCGGCATCGGCGTCCACTGGTTTGTTCCAGGGAATGAAAGTAATTGCAATTTTGCATGGATTTACAGAATGTCTTTCAGAAAATCAGCTTGCAATGTATGTGATGCCATAACATACGATGCTTACTGCTGCTTCCTGCAGCTAGCAAAAGCAACTTGTTAATGTCAGATTTTTTCCAGTTTAAAATTGCAGCTTGTCAGATTTCATGATGACTAGGACTTTGCTCAGATGGACAACATTGACTGGGCATTATGGGTCACAGTCCAGGTCCATTCTGACATCCTCATTTACATGTGAAATTATACTGCACAAACTCAAGCAAGTCTTTAATTTTGCTGGCAATGTTTTGCCTGGGAAAAAAAATACTGTGGCTGGGCAACAGAAGTCTTGGACTGCTGCTTATGCTTCAGAGCAGCAAAGCTGATAGTCCAACTATAAAGTCAATAATGAGATGTTTGTGTTGAATATTATATAAACAAGCTAGTATCAGCATTTTTAACTGAACATCACTCACACACACATTTGGATTTCTGACCATAGTTCGCAATAGATGTCTTGAACAGCTTTTTTTTTTTGCACGCGCCGGGTTGGTGGTGGTGGTGGGGGGTGTTATTGGGATATAGGTCTTTTTATTTAAATGAATTCAATAATTAAAGGATTATAAGGGATTAAAGAGAAAGAAATAATATGGTAAGTTCCAGTTCAAGTCTATTGTAGTTATGAAGGAATCAATTTCAACTGTTTTTTAAACTAAATATTTTAAATTATGCACACACATTCACTCTTATTCATATTCTAGTATGTAAAAAAATGCTAAAAATTGAATTCCGTTATGAATTACATGAAACATGTAAATAAGTATATTTTCAACTCAAAACAGTTGAGTAGTTTGCACCACCGGTTGTTACTGTCAGTCGTCTGAAGATTTCTATCGTAAAAAAGTTGTCAGATATTAAATGTTTAGCTACTTACATCTTGCCATGCACTCTTCACTGCTAAAACTTCACTGCTAAAAATGTTGCGTTGGAATTCGCACTCATCTTCTGTGAACAGTAAAGCCCCGCCTTCTTGGATTTGATTGGCCATCTCAATCAATTTGACACTGATGAGCGCAGTTATATCGTCGAGACAGAACAGCCTAAAAATGTAACTATTAAATATTTTTGTCATCCTAACATCAAACAGAGTGGTTTATAATGGAGTGCAGCCGAGCAACATAAAGAATATCAAAGATTTGGTTATGGCACTGCTTTCTATTTCTATTGTGGTTATTAGGGCTGCTCCCTAATAGTCGACTAACTGTTAGAACAAAGAAAAAAAAATCTCCACAGGATGAACTTGTGAACTTTTGAACAATGAACTTGAGCACAAAATGAACTGAAAGTCAGCATATGCTTCATAAACATGAGAAATGCATCTAAGAAAGCTTGAAATGTCTACTTTTAAATGAACCAACTCAAATGGAAAATAACTATTCTCAGATTATGTAATCGGTATGAAACTGTACTACTGTGGAGATGATGAGTCAGCATTTGTTGTGCAGCCGAAAAAACAATACAAATGATTAAAATGTTTAGACAGTCACTTGTTTTTTTCATGACACATTCATTATCATTACTTTTGCCACTGCAGAAAGCTTTATGCTTGCTCTTGAGCGCTGATTAGGCTGTTTTATATATATATATATATATTATATATATATTAATTAAAAGCTGGTTATTTTGATTCATCACTTATTAATGTAAACGCACGATTAGCAGACTAATGGCTTAAATGAATGACTACTATTCAAATAGAAAAATCTTTAGTCTAAAAGTGTTTATACTGAGCTAAATAATATATATAGCTCACACGTAAACGTCACCCTCACATAAACACTATGTATTTTTTTTATAGTTTTTTCATTAATACACTATTTTTGCTTTTTGCATCAATCAGATGTTGATGAACAATTCACACTAAGTGCTCAAAGACCGACAATTTTGTCCTACAATGAAATAATTTTTTTTATGATCAGATAGATCAAAATTGTGGCCAAAATCATAAAGTGTGCATTTGTGCTTAAGCTGGAAAAATGCCCAAATGAAAATGCATTTCTTTGTGTGGTACCTTTTTCACACACAAACACGTACATGAGTCTACCACTGTGGGAATGAGTTAAGAATAACATCTTATTATTTGCCATCAGTGATTTTCCACCATGCTTTTCCTATCAGACTCTCGTTTACATGTTCTCTTTGTATCTATCTCTTACTTTTTCCTCCATAGCACCAGCAACCCACTGTGAAAATGACAGTACTTGGAGGGGCAGCGGCAGGGGGTGCACATGAAAGTAAACACACACAGATCCACACACATACATTTTTCTATATGATGCTTCTCTTTCCACATGATGCTTCTCTTTCCACATGTTTTAGTGTGATTACTGTTCTGATTTCCACTTTGACTCTCCCATTGAGAAAATGAGAGGGGGTTATTAAGAGATCAGTAAGATGAGCCCAGAATAGCTCAAGGATATAGAGGAAGGGTCCTCACAGCAAAGAGTGTGTGTGTTTCAATACGCACAAAGAACAAATGCACGATAGATTGAGGCAAAACAGGAATTCTGAAGGCACTAAAACAGTAGATATTGTTGAATTATATAGAAAGCTGTTTGAGGTTAATCATATGTCAGTCACGTCATGTTCAGTGAGTGTGTTTGAATGATGAACTTTCTTTTTCTCTCTTCTGCAGGCAGTCCTGAAAAGCAGCCCACTGGAGGCCCAGTGTTGTTCTGCTCTTTTTTTGTCATCATAATTGCCTCATTCATCCTTTGTTCATTATTGATTTCCGGAATAGTACAGTGCTGCATTGCCAGAGACCATATTGGGCAATACTACTGGGAAAAATCCTGATTGTGCCAAAAAAAAAAGAAACCAAAAACAAAAAAAAACAGAACGAGAACAAAACGTACCAGTCACAAGCAGAGAGAAATGCACAGCACACATAGGCAAACTTGCATGTATAAACTTGGTCACTTGAATATGCATAACACACACGTGCACGCAAAGGCAAAACACCCTGTGCACAGTTATTAGTCACACTATTTTACAATGAAAATACTTGAATGTGGGCTTCGGAGACCAAATGTAACACTAAAAAAGAAAGCAGCCTTGTTTAGCCTTTCCCTCCAAATTAAATAAAAACAACAACTATGAAGTACAAGGGTTAACTCGAAGCAACGCTGGACTCTTTTAGTCGTCCCCTCTGCCCTTATTTGACCCTTTGCTGGCCTAGGGTGTCTGAACAGAACATGTCCCTCTCGGTGTAATGCTGCATTAATGCTTGCTGGTGTTGCACAAATGTTTTGCTGAATTAAATGTGGCTGAAAGTGCCAACATTGCTGTTTATCTGTAAATCTTCCTAATCCCTCGTCCTCACTGTTGCATGTAATCAATTTCTGAAAAAAAAGGGAGGAGGAATACAAAGGTTCATTAATAGTTCACAATGCTCTTGACCTGGCACTCTTTGTCTTGACATTTAAACAGAGTGATATGTTATTTTATTTTATTTTAGCAGTATTCCTGAATTTGAAAAATGAAAGTGCAGAATTTCTTTGGGACAATAAAGTATTCTTATGTTGTGTCCTGCTTTATTTAATGAATTAATATTCACACCGTTCATTGAACATTGTGCAAGTAATAATTTCACAGTAATTTCTTCCCTGTAGCCATTATGTGGCTTTTAATAAAAGAAACACTGGTTTAAATCTTCTCAGCGAACGGTAAGCCTGTATGCTTAAGTGAGCTGATGCAAACTACCTCTCCGTTATAACAGACTCTTAATCTTCCAGAGACATTAGCCATTATAAACATTGACTGAAGCCCAATGAGGCATCTAGGAGGTGTTGTGAGAGCTATTTCAGTAATGTCCTTCAAGGCCTGTAGAACTTTAATGAGGTGAGAAGCTTGAGGGCTAGCAGACCAAACCTCTTAACAAATGGGTCAGACACAGTCAGTGTCTAAAGTCCATTCTACATATCATCCCTTTTCTTCTAATCAAAGAAACACACAAGAAATGAATGTATTGTTCTGGTAAATACGGTAATGAATGGAGATATTCAACAAACAATAATACAACTTGTGATTGTGGTTATGGTTTGATTACTGCACATCCTTCATATCCTTCATCCACACACACACAGGATCCATTCTGAATCCCTATAGCTGAGCTTCAATGAAGGGCTCCGTCACCTATTGTGGTATCTACTGTATCACATATTGTCGTAGTCTGGATTGTGACATTGAATTTGGCATTCAGAGAAATATCACATCAGGAATAAGAGGATTGGATGCATAGTGAGAGACACAGAGCTGTGCTGCAGTGTGATACTGATATGTGTCAAGTATCACATAAGATTGAGTGTCACCTCTATATGCACATGTAAGTGCATTTGTGTGTCTTAGTCACTCGACAGTTATGGGAGGACTATCTTAACTGAAATATTTAGACTGTTATGGAGGTGATCTTTTAAAGAACCTCAGCACTTTAACACCATCTCCCATTTTCACCTCCTGCCTTTTCTACAATTTCCTGATGAATTTTAAATGAGCAGGTAAAAAAAAAAAGTGAATAGAAAATAGAGTGGAAAATGCAACTTTCATGTTCCTCTGTCTTCAACCATTACAGCCTAAAAATATACCTGTGTGATCAACAGTTCGTCATAGTGAAAATGTACTACTGCTCATAAATGACCCACAACAAGGGTCAAACTAAGAGCATCTAGAAGGAGTAAAGAGGTATTCAGAGTCACAGTGCTCTAATTTTAGCTGAATAGCCTACAACAGATCACAAATATTTTAAACTTCATTCAACTGACTAACATTATTATCGAATCGCTGACAGCACAGGTAATAAAATGATGCCTCTTTAAACTGCAAATGAATGAGCTATAAACAGTGTTGGGTGCATTACAAGTAACTTAAGTTACATAATCAGATAAATTTATAACAAATTATCTGTTACTTTTTCAAATAAGTAACACAAGTTACTTTATTTTCCCATGTATTGACTGACACCTCTCCTGCCCCCACGTTGAGAGAAATCGGAAGTGAGTTCAGAGACGTTTTGTAGGCTGTGGAAACATGATGGTTATTGTAGTTCTATATTAAATGTGTGAAAGCACACTTAGAATATTACACAAACGTCCAATAATTAATGATTGCATTTAATCTCACTTTATTAGCCAATGTCTGCTGACCTTCAATAATCCAATGTTTGCAACAACAACAAAACAATCAAGCCCAGCACAGGTGAAGAAAAGTAAAGGAAAAGTAGCGTAACATTTCTTTCCATAACAAGCATAAAAAGCAACACATATACTTACTATTTTAGGGAATAACACAATAAATGCACTAATTTTAAAAGTGACTTTCCCCAACACTGGCTCTTTATACTTTTTTTCAAAGAAACCAATGTTTATTGGAAAATATAAAACATGTCTTTTTAACACAAAAATACATTGCTAAAATAGAAATGTATTATATTATGGAAGGACACTAAACATGTTTGCAGGACAAGTAAAACTATCAACCACTGGACCAAATTGGGGGAAATCCTCATTGTTGAGCCCTGTTTAGTCATTTTTATTTGGAAAAGTAAATGTAAGATTCATTGGAGAAGAGGAAATCAGATGAAAGGATAATTAGTGGTGTCATGGCCTTTATGAGCTGTTTTGCAGGTCAGAAGAGGCTGTCATGCAGTTTGAAAAGGCTAATTAAGATGATGACAGAGGATTGATGAAACAGGTTTAATCAAACTAAAACAGAGTAAAGTCTGGCACAGTGAAACACCACTTTCATAACTATGCAGCATACAGCTCCTTTCTTAGCTTTTCTGACTACAAATGAAAACACTTAAACTGGAAATGATGCAATATTTTCCATGTTTAGGCTTGACAGGCTTATTCTCATGACAATATTTGCTCTCATTAAAGTCAAAACATGACTCAGCTCTCTAGAGGCTTGTTAAACTTGATTGAGTCATGTTCACAACTTGTATGAAAGGAAGGCATGAGAAAAGAAGTTTGTAAGTTTTCAGAGAATGTTTTTCATGTGCTTCACAAAGAGAAGTTGGCTGATCTGGAACTTCAACTGATTTATGGAGAAAAATGAGACTCTTCATAATCCACATACAGAAACACAGTATTTCTTTCTTTCGCCTTCGCTACACACACACACACACACATACTCACATATATCTACATATCCGGTGTTCATTTTTACAGATTTTATTTTCACAGTTTCTGTCTTTTGATGATTATATTTCATGAATTTAGTCAATATTTAGTCATGCAATTTTAATTATTTTTGTTGATTTCAGTTGATTTACAAAAAAGTGCACACAACATACATAAAATATTAAACCATTGTCATTACTGTATTTTGTATTACTTCTATTACTGTTTACATGCAAATCAAATTAGCTGACAAAAAAAAAACAGGAAACATTTTTTATCAGCAATATTTTTTGTAATATATTTGTAAAATATATTTTAGTTCACTTACATGCAAACAACTTGCCTTACTCAAAAAACATTGTACCACAATAATTAAAAGAGAAAGTTTACACTTCACTTATCCTGAAAGAGTTAGTGGAATGATTAATATATGCAGAAACGATTGTGAAAAGCCCAAATCATCAATCTTCTCACAAAATAAACATGTCCAGCCATTTCTGGTGAGAGATTTGTTACAAATAAATGATTGAAGATGTGCATTCATCTCTGCTATTAATGTTTCTTATCAGTCTCTCAGCCCATCCTTCTTACACACTTTACAAAAATCCCACTTTTCTCCCTCCTGCTTTCTTTCCCGGTCCTACAACATCATGCTCCTTTTGTTCATCAGGTCTTTCTCTCTCTCTCTCTCTCTCTCATACACACAAATACATGTTTAAATGCTGGTTTATGCGCCAGTGCGTAGCATTGTTATGGAAAACATCCACATAGTTGTGTCCAAGCACACGTGTGGTCTGTCTTATTTCGTCTGGTGGGATGTCTCTCACTGCATACTAATGCTCTCTGTTATGCATATTCCCTATGTGTAGTTTGTTGGTCAGTAAGACAGCTGCATATGCATTATGCATGAGAGGCATGTTTTTCCAGACTATGGCAGGTGCAGTGGTATTATGGTGTACAGCAGAAAGGAGGCTATGGCATGTTATGACAGGTCACAGGGTGTCATTGTAGCCTGTACCTCGCTCAGGTACAGTGAAATAATGACAGTGTACAGCACAGTATGGGGTGCCGACAGTAATCTGATGTTACAAATATCAAAAACAACATTCTGTATAATTTGATTGCCAGATGAACGTTTAAATATAAGTAAGTGGGTGAATATTCATGAAGATGCACAACCTTTTGGTGCTTGTGATATGTGTGTGTGTGTGTGTGTGTGTGTGTATATATATATATATATATATTTCATCTAGATTTGGAGCTGGTGTAAAGTGCGCTTGGGTGGAGTCGTGACCGAGTCCACAGTCAGATAATTAATGGTCAAGGACAGTCTAAAATTATTTTCAAGTGTTAGAAAACCATCAGAATATTGGACAATGACTAGGAATTCTGGTTTTTAAATCTGGGCTGAGAAAACATTTTTTGAAAATTAAAGACTTATACATAGAAGGTATTATACTGTCATTTGCTGATATTATTGACATTTCTTAATTCCTAAAAAAAAAACATTATTATAAATACTTTCAACTTAGAAGCTTTATATGTGCTACTTATGAGCAAAGCCTTAAAGAGCCAGAAACAACTACTCTGCAGAAAGATATGTCCAAACCAAGACCTCTTGTTTATATGGCAGGCTAATTTCTGGCTCTCAGGAGACAAGAAAATACGGGAACAAATACATGCAAATGCCAATACACAGAAAGATAATAGTAGACCAAAACTGTAACACTACAACTTGTTTAAGCAGTTAACTTATGTTACTCCAAAAAGATTAAATGGAAATAATACCAACATACCAGATACAGTACTTGTCTACAATTATTTATCAATTTTAATTTTTAAATAAACATATACTAACATTCAAAGGTTTGGTGTCAACATTTTTTTCATTCAGAAATTAATCAGCAAACTTTTATTCAGCAAAAAAAAAAATTGATCAAAAATAAAAAGTAAAAACAGTAAAAAGATTTTAACATTGGTAATAATCAGAAAAGTTTCCCGAGTATCAAGTCATCATATTATAAGGATTTGTGAAGCATCATTTGACACTAAAGGCTAGAGTAATGATGCTGAAAATTCAGCTTTGCAATTGCAGAAATAAATGACATTTTAAAATATATTCAGATATAAACAGCTTTTTTATTGTAAAAATATTTTACAATATTACTGTTTTTACTGTGTTTTGATTGACTAAATACACCCTTGGTCAGCACAGGAGACTTATGTCTAAAACATTAAAAAATCTTACCGACCAGTAGTGCACTAGAACAGGGGAGTATATTGTGAACAAAATCTCAGAGTCTCAGAGTATCATTTATTTACTAAAAATGAAAGAAAGAAAGGAGACAAGGAGAGTACCTGCACTTCTTTTCCTAGCACTTCAAGCATTGACCCTGGTGCTCTATACACTAGTCAGTCGAGCCTCAGGACAGCAGCGAGTCTTGCTCGATGCTTACTGTGACTTGTCACTACTGCTGTAAATCCAGCATTAGCTCTCTACTTTGTGGAGACCGATCTTCCCAGAGTGCATCAGGTGTCCTCAAGGGCCAGGTCTGATGCAACATATCTGAAAAATCACAAAGGAACAACCCCCACCTCTCTGGAGCAACTGACGCCTGCACAGCCAGGCCACTTCCACCAATACCCACATCCAAACAATTATATTTTGTATTTGTGTCTTAAATCACTACAAGGTCGGCACTGTAGAGTCTCCTCTAATGTTCGACAACACTTCTTAAACACATTTAAAACTACTACACTACACAGGAAAGGAAGAACAAGTCAAGTCAAGTCACCTTTATTTATATAGCGCTTTTTACAATGCAAATTGTGGCAAAGCAGCTTTACATTAATAATTGGCAAATAATTTTGGCTGCACAGCAGCTCCCAAAGAAAATGGTTTCATTGTGCAGCTTATTCTATATATTATTGATTCATTCCATTGCAAAGATCAATGGTTATTAGTCTAGTTAATTTATGTATATCAGCACTGGGCTCAGCTCAGTTCACATACAACGGCGCCAATGCAGGCATATCAAAAACACTGCTGAATATCAAGCAAGTGTCTCCAACCTAAGCAACCCAAAGACAACAGCGGCAAGGAACCAAAACTCCAACAAAATGGAGAAAAAAACCTTGGGAGAAACCAGGCTTAGTCGGGGGGCCAGTTCTCCTCTGGCCGACAGTGAACACTTGTCCGATATTTAGGCAGAGTTACAGGTCATCATTTTAGTCTGAAACAATCTGCATTATAAGGTAAAGGAATAACATTAAAAGCTAATTATTAAGAAAACGTGCCATAGTTTACACCAAATGTGAGAGACGTCACACCAATCTGAAAATATAATTATTAGAATGGAGCAGGATTTATTACTATGGTAATATTAATATTCGAATTTCACAGCAAAACTATTTTGTGACCTTTAGAAGTTGAGTAGGATTAAAAAAGACCCTTTTTAGGGGTCTCTACTAGACACACACAGACAGAGAGACAGAGAGAGAGAGAGAGAGAGAGAGAGAGAGAGCACTGCAGGCTGAATGTGCACAGCATGTGCAGAACATCAAAAGACCTTCTGCACGCAATCCAATGATCATGTTCATATAACATTCATAATGGGTCCAAGAAGTCATTAAATACAAGCATTTCACATGAAGAGGTTTTCAAAACAGGATAAATCCATATAAATCCCTCCACATATTTGATCAAATATTCAACAGGGAAAATTGATAGCATTCAGGTTGAGTGATAAAAAAGCTTAGTAAAAATACTACTGAATTTCTTGCTTTTCTTTTCCATTTGCCTTAAGTCTGAATCTGGAAATCTGAACAAACAGAAATACAAACTCATTATTAACAACAGACAGTGATATGAAACACAGAGGTAAGCTATATTGTCTGTGCCTGCCCATGTCTGCGCACTAGCACTGACTAGATGATATATAATTTAATACTGTATACAGATATCACAACAAACACAAGTATATTCCAAGAGAGCAAAACAAACATCTACACTGAATACTTTAGTTCTCTATACCGTACTTCCAGTGTATTCATGTTTGTGCATGATCTACATCCAAATCTTCACAAATCTCTACACTAAAAAATGTTGACAAATCCACTCTATGAAGAAACTCAAAACTGTTATATGTAACTTGCTAGCATAATAGAGGAAAACTCAATGACAAGCAAACATTGAAGGAAATGAGCTCTTATAAATGTAAACTTTGCAACTGTGTTTTTATTAATGCCCAAGGATTTCAGAGGAGCTTTTAAAAAGCAGGATTTGTATTATTAGGATGAACCAATGAAACTTCTTTTTGCTGTCTTGATGAATATAAAGTTCCTTTTTCATATTAGCCACTGTTTGACCATTATTAGAATCAAAGGCAGCCTGTGGATCGAGTAGAAAGAGTGGAAAGAGTTTCACATAATGGCAGCACTATAGACAAGACATATTTAAAGCTGATATTTTGTCTCCCTTTTAGGTCAAAAGACAGAAACTAGTGATACAACATGACAGAAATTGATGCAAATTGAGCTGCAAATGAAGGTAAAGTCAGATTTTGTTTATGGCTGCCCTACTAATGAAACAGACGCTATAAGGCTGATTGTGTTTTAAAAATGTAATTTTAAATGATCATTTATTTGACTTCTTTTGGCCAATATTGTGACTGCCTGAAGAAGATCTATGATAGTTTGCTTAACATGCCTCAACAAATAAATAGCAGCGATCCAACATACTTTCAAGATCATTTGTAAATACAACTGTAAATGAAGAAAAGGTGGGACATTTTGTAAAAACCCAATAAAATCTTTATTAACCGACAAAGAAAAGACTTTCAATGTTTTCACTGACCAACGTGATTTTGTAACTATAAAATTTTTTTGATTTTGATGCCTGCAACACACTCCAAAAAGGTTGTGACAGAAGCATGTTTACCACTTTGTCACATGACTTTTCCTTTTAATTGCACTTCATAATCATTTGAAAATTGAGGATATTAATTTTCTGTAATTTTGCAAGTGGAATTTTTGCCCAATCTTCTCTGATCCAAGACAATCAACAGTCATTGTGGTCATTGTTGTCTGATTTTTCTATCAATGAGGGGCCATACATTTGAAATAATAGACGGATCTGGACTGCAGATAGGCCAGTCAAGGATATCCACTAAATGTAGAGTGTAGAGTGTCTAAGAAACCACTCTGATGTACCACGTGCAGAATGAGGCCTGGCATTTTTCCTACTTCCCAGGAAAGATGTCATCTTGGCCGTATATGTCTCAATCCCAATATACACCGGCATGTGGTACCTTCACACATATGCAAGTCACCCATACCGTTTGCACTGATGCACCCCCATAATGTGAAAGATGTTAGCTTGTCTTTGGGAGTGAGAACTCTATGTCTGTCTTTTTCCAAAAACATCTTGGTCTCATCTGACCACGGCACATATTTCCACTGTCTTTTGGATCATCTTAGATGAGCTCGGCCCAGAGAACTCGGCAGCATCTCTGAAAAGAATTGACGTATAGCGTTCTCCTTGCGTAACAGATTCAAGTTGCATTTCTTGATACAGCGGCAGACTATGTTAAGTGACAAAGGTTTTCCAAAGTACTCTCGAGCCCATGCGGCGGTATTTAACACAGCAACATGACGGTTTCTCATGCAATGCCATTTGAGGACTTAAAGGTCAGCCACATTCAGCAGAAGTTTCCTGCCTTGCCCTACACAGAGTGAGGTTTCTCTGGATTCCTCGAATCTTTTCACAATATTATGTATGGTAGATGGTGAAAGACCGAAATACTTTGCAATCGTGAATTGAGAAATGTGTTTTTTGAACAGTTTGACAATTCTGAGCCATGATTCATCTTAGCTTGTCTGTAGTGTTCCTTTTGTACCTCACCTAACAATCCATCAGATAATTGTGGACTGCTTCAAAACCGTTTAACCTGGATATTCTATAATCTTTTCACTACTATATTGCCTCTGTCCCAACTATTTTGGAATTCGTTGCAGCCATCAAAATCAAAATTTGTTTATATTTACAAAATGCAATTAATTTGGCCAGTCATTTACAGTCATTTTTTCTTTGTACTTTTGTCAGTTAAATAAAGGTTCAAGATAGTTAACAAATCACAGTTTCTTGATTTTATTGTGTTTTACAAAATGTCTCAATTTTCCTTGATTTAGGGTTGTATTTTATATTTTGGCAAATTGGAGGGGAATTCGCATGAATTTGTACAACATCATCTTTTCTTACGATCTGCTGACAGTATCCCCCACAGAGGGTTAGGCTTACGAGTGGACCTTGATGCTTTTTTTTTTTTTTTTTTCTAAAAATCTACAAATTCATACAAAACCTCCAATTCGTAAAGTAATTGTTTTCTGAGCAGTCTGAAACTAATCTATTCCACCATATCTTCCAGTGTCTCCAGTGCTGCAGTAAATGTGTATAGGATTATCCTTGCATGTTTATCAGAAACCAGTGAGTGGGGCATATGCTGGTAAGTGTTAAAAAAAAAATAATAATAATAATAATAATTCTCAAACAGACATGCTGAGGCTCAGCATGTGACATTTAACAGAGAATAATGAGAGCGCTTGTCAGGAACTAAACCTGCTTTGCTGATTTTCCCCTTCTTCCACCCCTCTGCTTCCCACTCTCATTCCTCCTACAGCTCTTTTCATTAAAAATATATTTTCATTACCCTCCATAACATGGACATGCATAACACGCTTTATTTAGTTCTGTTACTTGTTAAATATTTCAGTTACTCACTTAATTGTGAGCATTTATAAAACATCACAACATTGTCAAAGCCTCTCTTTCTATAGTTATAGATTTCTCTTATTGTTGTCTGTGAAACTAGTGATATAAAAATTAACTGCAACATCAAAAAGATGACATATTTGATAAATGATGTTTCCCGATCTAACCAAACAAGCAATGGCAACCCTACACAAGAGCAATCAGTGTAAACTTATACAATCCAACAGATCGAAGCTGTCACATAATTCTAGTTATATGTGCCATTCAACTATTTTTGAAAAAAAGAAAAGGAAAAAAAAAACACTATAAACATTATAAACTCTAAAATAAAGCAGTTCCCAGTGTTCCCAGGGCTAGTTTGACATTTTTTCAATGTTTTCATCCAGGAAGAAAGGAATATGAGAGAAGAGAACACCAGAGAAAAAAACATGGCGACAGGCACTAAAAGAGAGCCTGGAGGCCAACAGAGTATAAACAGGGTAGAAAGAGAGAGAGAGAGAGAGAGAATGATGGTTAAGGAAAGAGAGGGAAGACAAGCGACGGGAGCAGGGCGGGCTCTAGCCTCCCAGACACGCACAATGATTCCAGTTCAGGAACAAATTGGCCAATTTTTCATGGCATGCCCCTTGGCAGCCTCATCTATTTCAGCTTTTTATATTTATTTTCAGATTTCAGACTGTAGCAAGCATTCATCTAGACTGAAGTGACAACTACGCAACCCTTGTTTGGATCTGGCTCATGTTCACACACAACCTGCTCTTAGTCAATTCACTGTTACTTTTCTTGAGAAGATGCGGATGATGTTTTGTGGAAAGCGTTTAAATGTTCCAGGTCTAAATTAAGCTGATGGTGTTTTGCCAATCCATGATCATTGATGAACAGAGAAAGAAAGGGAGAGAAAGATGAAGATATTATAAAAACACCTTCTAGTGTCCAGTCAAATTGGATACCATGACAATGTGTAAACTTTGAACTTGTTTGTGTGAATCTAGGCAGTGGATATTCAAGGATCGTTTAAATAGATATGAAAATATTATATACTTAAAGGGATAGATCACCCAAAAATGAAAATTCGGTCATTATTTACTCACCCTCATGTTATTCCAAAGCCACAAGACTTTCGTTCATCTTCTGAACACAAATTAAGATATTTTTGATGAAATATGAGAGCTTTCTGTCCCTCCATAGACAGCGATGACTATGACTACTTTGATGCTTCAAAAAGATTGTAAAACTAATCCATATGAATCGAGTAGTTTAGTCCAACAGTTTCTGAACAGACTCGATTGCTTTATATGATGAAGCGATTTAATTTAGGCTTATATACACATATAAACTTTTATCAACTCACACATCAGTTGTGTAAAAGAAGCGCAAGCATGTTTGCTTGACATGTGCGAGAACCAATGAGGTTCGTTCTCATGTGTTACGCAGCACGTTTGATCTTCCGTAAGCTCAAGGTTTGTCCTCACGCATCAAGCAGTTATGTTTCAGCTTCTATTTATGTCTATCAATGTTAACATGTGAATAAAAGTCTAAATTAAATCTGTTCATAATATAAAGTGATCAAGTCTCTTCAGAAAATTTGGACTAAACCGCTCAATTCATATGGATTAGATTTACGATCTCTTTATGAACTTTTTGAACCCTCAAAGTGTCAGTTGCATAGCTGGAGGGACAGAAAGCTTTCTGATTTCATCAAAAAGATCTTTATTTGTGTTCCGAAGATGAACGAAAGTCTTGCGGGTTTGGAATGACATGAGGCTTAGTAATTAGTGACAATTTTTTATTTTTGGGTGAACGAACACTTTAAATACTTTTAAAATGTTACTTTAAAGATGGGCTTTTAATAAAACTGGGCTGTTAATTCAATAGAAATGTGAAACTGGTGCTATACCACCAGATAAAACAAAGAAAATGGGTATTGGTACTCATGTTTGCCTAAAAGGTAGGAAAACTTGCAATGGGCTCTATCTGACAGTCCATGAGTGGGGACGCAACACTGTAGAGTACGATCTGTAATTTTCACAAAAGCCCCAAAGCTGTCAAATGTGTGTTTTGGGTCCTTTTTTGCATTTTTCATTTACATTAAGACTAATAACTGATATTGCAATAATACAAAGCTGGTTACTCTTTAAGATCCAAAACGCCCTTCCAAAACCAAACCTATGCCCCAAAACAGCCTTCTAATTGAAGAGCCCAAATAATTTGTATCTGATTTCAGAGCAATAGCACAATCTGTAGTTTGTTACAATATTTTGTATTCTATTCTCTAACAGCTGGATTTTTCTTATTAAAGACAGGGCATACAAAGACAAGGTATGCATAAAAAGCTGACTAAACAATAAATAGCAACGTCCATCACAATCATTTCAGATTAAAACTTTTGTTATTCCTTCATCTCTCTGCTAGTGTCAGTGCAAGAGAGACCAAGTGTAAGTGGGGGAGTTTTTGGAAGATGGATTTGAGGCATTAGTGTTTAGTCGTTTTGTCAAGAAACAGTAAGCTGAGCAAGATTCAAGCTTCAAGGCCAAACAATTTGTCATGCACACAAACTAAGTTTAAGATGAATGAAAATAAGAATGTGAATGTGACATGTTTGACTGCACAGTACCCAACAGTATTTGAAGACACTGATGTGAAAATGTGTGTTCTCTCATATAAATATATATATAATATTTATATATATATATATATATATATATATATATATATATATATATATATATATATATATATATATATACATATACATACACAATTCAATAAGTGCAAATGCATTCATCATAAGAAAGGAACAAGGCACTCATTTGCATTAAACAAACAATTGCACAGAAGTTCATCAAATATTCAACATAACACACACACACTCACATAACCACATACAACACAAACAACTGGGTTTGGAGGTCGCAGAGTCTTTCTGATCATCTTCATTATTCTAAAAGCAAAAACTCAGGGGAGACATTGTTTTCCACTCTTCTTTGAATCAGTGACTCCTTATTGACTGAAGGAATAAAAGGATATGAGAAATATGAACAAGCTGTCATTGAGACACACACACACACACACACCCAGAGACCACATTAATGAGCATCATCCTGGTTGACAGGCAGTTCCAAAGCTATAGACAGACTGCCTGCTTCCTCATGACCGGTGAGGATCAACCTTTCACACACACACACACACACACACACACACACCATCATTAGCATACTTCGGTGCTTTCGTTCCAAGCCAATTTCCCAAGATCAGCTTTCTAGTCTACTGCTTAATGGTCAAGAATGAGACACAGTTGGTTTAAGCTGATTCTAAATGTGTAACCAGAAAGAATGAGTTTAAAGGGAGACATTAAAATTCCTCAGATGTTCACAAAAGAGGTACATGCAGGGTAAGGAGACACAGTAATGGGAAAGAGCAACAGGAAGCTACACAAATGACACATGCTTCCACTGCATTTGTGTGCGTGCGTGTGTGTGTGTGTGTGTGAGTGAGACAGAGTGAGACAGAGAGAGAGAGAGGTACGCAGAGGACAAGTCTCCAACTGTTCAGATGATGTGTGTGTGTGTGTGTGTGTGTGAGTCCAATTAGGGGCAGTAGTGGTCTGGCACTGAGATGCTTAAACACACACAGTATAATACTACTAAATGAACCTTTTCAGACCAGAATTAAATTCTAGAGACACAAAAATAGGGACATTCTTCAGTTCTACTCTAAATGCAGCCATTAATGATAATAAACAACTTATGATTTTTTTTTTTTATGATTTACACACCAAGTGTGCATTTATTTGATTAAAATACAGTAAAAACAACAATATTTTGAAATTTATTAAATTTAAAATTCTGGAGTATTTTAAAATACTTCAGTCTTCACTGTCACATGATCCTTCAGAAATTATATGATGATTATTATTACGATAATGATATGCAATGATAATTACTATTATCAATGTTGATATATATATATATATATATATATATATATATATATATATATATATAAAAAAAATTCAGGATTCTTTGATGAATAGAAAGGCTCGAAGGCTCAGAAGAATTTTAAGAAATGTAATATTATGGCCTGGTTTCACAGACAGGGTTCAGATTAAGCCAGGAGTAGGCCTGAGTTCAGTTAGGTCATTTAAGCAGCTTTTAAAAATGTGCCTTAGCGAAAACATTACTAATGTACATCTTGAGATAAAACAATGGCATTGACATATTTTAAGATATTTGCTTTCAGTAAAACAAAAAACAAATGTCTTAGCCTTGTCTGTGAAACCGGGGATATAAATGTCTTTACTTTCACTATTGATCAATCTGATGCATCCTTGCTGAATAAAAGTGTTACTGATACTAAGCTTTTGAAGGGTAGAGTATATTACAATGGACATTACAATTCAGAAGAGTCACAAAATCCAGATAATTATACACATGTTCTAAATTGCTTTAAGAGAATAGTTAATTATGTTGTGCAAAATTATACCAATATCATGTAGTTTGATGTCGTTCTTAAGTTTTAAGTTCTTAAAAGTATTAATTAGTTATAAATGTTAATAAATTAATTTTCAGAAATGTTTATTTATTTATTAGTATTTAAAATGACATTTTATTGGTAGATTTGGACATGATTATAACTGTAACAACTCAAATTAAAATGTTCATGTCAAAGAGTAACAGCAATTTTTTTGGACAAAATTTGTTTGAGGATTATTACTGATAATCAAGAAGCAGTTTAGTGTTTAATGTAGTAGATTGTACCTCATATGCTAGATAATATGCATCATATGCATGTGTGTCTTTCAGTTACATATGGATTTGACCCAAAAATAACATGCAATAAAAAGTCCTATTGTGTGGAGAGGAAGAGAAAATCCAGGAGAAGAGGAAAGGGGTGGAATAATCAGCATGTAAACCTGTGGTGCAAGACATGAAAGAACATTCACTGTCACCTTCAGCCGGGAACTTCAACCCAGCAGCAATACAATTACAACAAAGGACATCGAAAAAGAATTGATACCGGTGCCCTTTTTAAACATGTATAGTTATGCTTAAAATGGATAACAGGACCTTGTATCTCCACCATCTAATTTAAGTTACCAAAACGCAAAAAAGCCACAGACTTCGATCAGCACACCTGCATTTCATTTGAACCATCCAAACACAAGGATAGAGAAAGAGAGCGTTGAATCTTTCTGATGGGATATGTTGCCGCTGGCAGTCTCACTCTCTTTCATCCTCTCATACAAGCTTCCTGATGAATGCATGAGTGTATGAGACATTCAAAGAACAAAAACCCTCTCTCTCTGTCTGACATCATCTGTAAAAATAATAACAGATTGCCAGAAAATATAATTTGCCAAAGATGAGTGCCAGATGATATGCGCACACATTTACACACGTTGCCATCAAGATGTCATTTCTTCAAACATCAACTTGGTAATAAGCAATAACAAGGGAAACAAAAGCAAAAGACGAATGTCATGAATCAGAGTGGGAATTTCAGAGAACACAGCAGCACAATCACAAACTGTCAATCAACTGAAAGTGACCTTAATGCTCTTTAGCACTAAACCATCTGTCACAGGAAAAGAGAGTGAACATCAGAAAGAGGATGCTCTGGCACTCGCAAAACAAGTAGCTCGGGGATTCCTCAGTGTCATGACATGCAAAATAGAAAATTACCTCTTTGTTACCTCAGCAGAAATGGCAAGTATTTGAATAGTTGTCAGACACAGATGAAGGCAGATGAGGTAAGTAACAACTAAAGTGTAAAGAGTGCAATGCAGATGATTGGAACAGTGTGAGCCTAAGTAAAGGGAACAGAAGTCTTTGTTTGATACAGGTATGTAGCTGGTGGAGAAGGTTACTGGATGATCTGGTGGTCTTCATCTCTCAGCACTGGGCTACCCCTCGCTGCTCGCATCAGTTTCAAAGCGCTGATGCTTTGCTTACAGATCCACCACAGGCTCTGCACCTTCCTACTCCACACACTGCTACAACAAACGCGTCCCCCCCCCCGAGCCTGTGTTGATCACTAAAGCGAAGCTTGGAGCACCTCACACAGAGACACAAAAAACAAAATCAGAACATTCTCTTCACCCCTTCACTGCTCTCTGCTGGGGTGGATCTCCCTACTTTCAACAGAATCCACGCAAATATTCAAGAGCAATATGAGAGAGACATCTCTCTCTTCTTCTCTCTTCCCCCTCCACCAAAATAAAAAAAAAAAAAAAAAAAAAAAAAAAAAAAAAAAACTTTTCCTCCTTTTTTCTAGTACTATGCAACTGATGGTACTGAGCAATGTATGAAACTTTCATGTTAATTGCCAATTTTTTGTTCACGTTGTTGTTTGTTTTCCTCAAAAAAAGATCTCTTAAAAAAAAAAAAATGTAAATAAATGTAAAATGTGAACAACGAGCAGGAGGACAGGCAGATGACAACAAGATCGGAAACAGGAAGGCAGGTAAATAACGGATCAAGAGTTTCAGGAGTGTCTTGACGTAGACGTAGACCAGACATCGAAGTGGAGAGAACAGTGTAAATTTTTACAATTTAAATGATAAAGATCTGAAATATGTCTTGCATTTTCGCAAAGAAGGTTGTTAGGAAGTATTTGTTTGTTTTTTTGTTCATCTTTTATTTCACATACGGTAAATAAAGCTTCTTTTTTTTTTAGCATCTATGATTCAGGAACACAAAAGATTCTTTAGAGAGGAAAAGAGGAAAATTATTTTTAGCACACCAAGTGAGTCAGTACTGCTACTGGTGCCCCCTCAAAGAAGTAGGCTCAGTATTAGTGTCCATGTCTTGCTTATTCGATTAATTACCAAGAAATAGTGCAGAATCAATATCAATATTTTTCATTTAAAATCCTTAAACTTTATGGTTTAAATATAAAGCTTTATGATCTATGAACTTGAATGTATATTGTAATGTGGTCTCAGACTTTTGGACCACACTGAATATGAGAGTGTGTGTGTGTGTGTGTGTGTGTGTGCGTTTTTGTAATTTATGAGGACACAAATGTGTATAATAACATGGAAATGACACTGGTATTACAACTTAAACGACATTTCATGCGTCCTCATATTTCAAACATCTTTAAAAACACACAAAACACAATGTTTTATTAAAAATGTAAACTGCAGAATGTTTTCTGTGATGGGTAGGTTTAGGGGTAGTGTAGGGGGACAGAATGTACAGTTTGTACAGAATAAAAACAATTACGCCGAAGAAATGTCCTCACTTTGATAGCAAAACAAATCTGTGTGAGAGTATTTGCAAGATGATTAAAATATTTTTCATCGTCCATCTCCCTTTCACAAGAGACGGTTCAGTTCAACACATCAGCCAGAATTCCATATCAGCTGAGAACAGGCACAATCAATCCATCTGTAAGCCCTCAAAGACACTCCACGTCATCATGAATTTATCTGTAACCTCCATCACCTCTTTTCAGCTACAATCATTTTATCCTCAAACACTTTGGCTGCCATCCAGGTGTGATTAAACTATTTCAGAGTGCAGTCACAGCCAATCTAACTAAAAAAAATCTATCAAATATTACAAAACTGGCTATGAGCCCCAATTTCCATACAATCCATCCTAAAAAGTATTGAGATTAGAATTGGTATCAAATCATAAAAAGTTCCTGGATAGTCTACTATTTCCAGTGCATGTTCAAAGTGTGCATCTCATGCTCATTCATTGAGGGGAGACTGGGCATGGTAACACTATACAGTAACACTGTTAGTGTAACCAATTAGAAATGAGCCACAGTGGTTGACTTATCACTGCCATACACATAAACACCAACCAGCAGAGGTTGTAATACTGTGTAAAAATATAAGATTTACAGAGCAAAACAGGTTAGAAATTAAAGTGAGTTAAGAAATTTGAGAGTATTATATTAAAGTTTGAAACACTAAAAAACTGAGATATTGAACAGCACTTAATCAAAATGTGTTACATGTTGCTTTTGTGGATACTGACAGTTGTATTGATCTGACGGTCTGAGGTTAGACTACCAGACTACAAAAAATAAATAAATAAAGAGCTAAAGTACAGAGTGTCCAGCGCGTTTCCAGTCTTTCCTTTTATTACATGAATCTTACTGTTTTTGGTTTTTACATATTTAATTTTACCTGTTTATTTATTGCATTCAGTCTGCAATACATTTTGAGCTTAATACATTAACACATAAAGATAGATACAGATGCAAAAGGCATAAGTTTGGTTTTTGTTAACTACTGCACACATTGCATGCATTAGTAAGCAAAAACATCAGCAGACTCTTGGCACGAAAAATCTTCCAGGATGCTCTGCCGTTCATTTTCTCGTCAGTACGGCAGGATAGCATAAATGAAATAAAATTAATATAAATGAGGAATAATGATTCAAGGGGAGTGAAAAAGATAAGATGCACATAACTGTGCAGGGAGGCAGTCATTTAAAACCTAAAACAGACACTTTCTAAATTGTCAAATAGAGTTAGATGGCCTATATACAGTTGTTTTAAAACTACAGTAAGAAACAAACACATTACATTTTATATTTAAAATAATAAAAATGTTCTACACAAGACAAGTTTATGTTTCATAAACTATATCCAATAAAAACTCTTTTGCATGCTCTGCAACTCTTCCACAAGCTTGTACTCCACAGTATGATTCATAGAGGCTCTCGCAAATCAGAGCCACAAAAGTGTACGCATGACCTTTACAGTGTCGTGGGTATAATTAACACACATTTATCTAATGTCAACAGATAATTATAGAAAACCAAGCTTAAGTAATGACAGACACAAAAAGTGGGTTAGTGGGGAGAATACTGATTAAAGTCTGTCTGACCAAGGGGAAGTGGAAAACAGTCATTATCTTTGCAAATTTGTTTAAGTGAGGCTACTGCTAAAGAAATGGTACACTTCAGCTTTCAGTTCAGATTTATTTATAAAGAATTTTGTCTAACAGGAATTGTCTCAAAGCAACATTCTAGTCTGATGCCTAGACTGAGCACAAGGGGGAAAACAGATGATGAAGAAAAACTCCCTCAATAAATCAAAGCTGCAATGAGACATGCTTTCACATCTATTTTGGCATGAAAAGAATCAAGTTTTGGTCATCAGACACTGCAATACAGCAAAGGTACTGAATTTTGTCTTTTATTAACTGGTTATGGTAAATCAGGTCAGACCAATCCATTTGATCTGTCATAAATTCCATGCAATGGCAATGATAGCAAGAGGCCAAACTGTGTGTGAAAATAAATCGATGACATTTATCAGTGTTATTGATCTCTACTCAAGGTCAGGAGCATAAACAAGGTCAACAACTTTATTACAGGGTCTGATGATATTCTCATACAACTGCTGAAGTGATCCAAGACAATAAATCAAATTCAAAAATTTCAAGCAGTGTTTTAGTAGGTCTGAAGTTCTTAGTTTATGGGTGTAAGTGTTTCTTTTAGTGGTGTGAGGGGTGCATGCGTGTGTGTGTGTGTGTATGTGGGCACACATTACAACGGAGTTTAAAGCTCATTACAAGTTAAAGAGCCCATGACCAAAGAAGCAATTTGTAATACTTATTCTTGGTACTTACTTGACTCTATAATCTTCTAAAGATTGAATAAATAAATAAATAAATAAATAAATAAATAATCTTTGTTTTCAGCATTTAAACACAAAAAAAAAAAAAAAAAAAAAAAAAAAAGCTCAGCAGTTTTAGGCTTAAAAGAGTGTTTATTTGTTCTGTAGTTAATAATTGGCAAAATGTCCTTTTCAATTTGAATGCAAATTATAGTTGATGTTGTGGAGAAATGCCAATATTCACATTTTGAAAAGTAAGATTTAGCCTGAATTATTTAATTTATAACATCAACAATCCTATTTCTACCAATAATAATATAATGTGTTTGAATGATGAGTAAATGGGAATTAGCTCTCAACCGTCTTTCAAATAATTATAGTCCAACATTTATTTATCTCTTACAAAACCATTAGTAACAGATCAAGATCCCTCTGCACTGCAAGTACTGTATCACAGTGAGTTAGCACACCAATTTACAGTGAAGTCTCAGAGCCTATGAGCTTTATGTCTGGATAAACCCAGATAGGACAACCAAAAATCCTTTACCAAAGAATGAGAAAATGTGAGAAAATCCTGCTAAATTCTTAAAGATAAAGCAGCTATGAGAAACAAGAGAACATCTCTTGGCTTTTATCTCGCTTCCCTCTTTCCCGGCTCTACAAGAACTTTCACCCAGAGGAACATCATTCCATTAGCCAGTCACGCTCGTGGATGTGGCCTTTCTGCTTTCCCGACTGGAGGGTGTGAACACTGGATTGCCTCACTCACTTTCCAATGCATGTATTAAACTCCCAAATGTCACAGATAGCCACTGTCTTTTATATCTGTTTTAGCTTGGTTTCAAGACACTGAGCAAGGAGATTTTAATCTCGGGCCTCATACTCTGACTACAGCTGCTGAAGTAATGGGAGTTTTTCCAACAGAACGAGTCCCTGAGAATGTGAGAGGACTTCTCTGCTGCAAGCCCTCATAAAACACGCACCACAGTGGCTACGAATTACATCTGGAAAGACCACATTTACACCACAACTGAACACAGAAAACGCGACAAAATTTCTTTGTGACCTTCCAATCCTGGAATCATCCAGTTTGGATGACAGTCAGCGGAAAGAGGCAATGAAGACAAGCAAAATAATATTTCATATTTATAGGATATATAAATATGTAAATGCTTCAAACTATGCAGAATCTGAAACAAACCATGAAAGTATAACAACATTGTTTCTCTGATAAAGTAGAAATGTCCTGCTTTCTCATTTTCAAGGCCATTTCCCATTAATGAACTTACCCAGTATCTCTAGTGTGGACAAATCACACATTATTTTCGGAATAATTACTTGCTGGAGTTCCAGCAAGAGATAACGTGAGACAAAGGAAGTGAAATTTATGCCATTTGAAATTAAACTGTTTGCTTAAACTCTTTGTCTGAACCGCACAAGCTATTAACAAAATGAAGGCAGGCGGCACTGAACTCCAGTGAATCCATTACTGCAGAATCAGCTGCTGTTAATTCCACTGCTGAATATTTCTAATTAGAGACTGAGAAAAGATACTGCTCATCTTCGTTAAGGGACTTAGAAATGTGATTTAATGGAGGTCAGATATATTAGGGCCAAGGATAGCTTTATTTGCAACTGCTGTCAGACTTGCTTTTCTGTTTTTCCCTCTGACGCTTCTTTCTTTCTGTGTCTCTTGCTTTCATTCATGCTCGGTTGAGCTCAGCGCTGTAGAAATGAGGGGGCCAGATGCTTTGGTTTTGGATCAGTGGCGTTTGATCCCGCTCCTCTACGCTGGGACCCTGTCTAACGCCACACTGATTGACATTGTGTAGTTGTACGGTGACCTGTGGGGTGTAGCAGCGCATTCACTATCACTCTCTCTGTGTCTCACAAACCCAGACACACATTTTGACACCCAGATAGGGCTGAGTGATACAGCTGAAGTATAAACACTGTGGTTCTATGGGGTTATCAGACATTGCTTTTCTTTGTTTGAGCATCCAGACACAGGCACATTAACACAACCAATGGTGTACGCTTAGAGAGCGTGACTATCTGTTTGGCCAACCAACCGCATGACGGGGAGAAGATGCATTTTCAAAAATACATATAATAAAACTAAATTTTATAAAAAATAAAAAGCTATTTTTGTTTATAAATGACATTTATAAAAATGGTAACACTTTACAATGAGGTCCATTAGTTAAACATTAGTTAATGTATTTACTAAAATGAACTTACCATGAGCAATACATTTGTTACTGTATTTACTAATTTTCCTTAACGTTAGTTAAAGAAAATACAGTTGTTCATTATTTGTTCATAGAGTATTAATTAATGTTAACAAGATTTTCATAATTAAATGCTGGAATTAACATTAACAAAGATTAATAAATGCAGTATAAGTGCAATTATTTAAAATAATGCTCCAATAATCACATGCCAGAAAGTCTTTAGGAGACATAACGGACAAAATAAGATGAACATGATCGGTACAATGTGGATTCATTTTATACTGTTATCAAAATATTGTTAAAATTGTTGTAAGTAATATTCAGCCTATCTCATGAATATGCAACATCTATCCCAGACTACCAAATAATAATAATAATAAAAAAGAATTTTATACATAGATTCCTTAGTGAAACAGCACACAACACACCATTTCTGTGTGTAAAGGTAACAGCATCCTAATGATATAAAGCCAAGCTGAGAGTTGTGAGAAGTGTGTGATTATGCTGAATAGCTTCATAATATGGCAACCACTGTCCAGCAGCACAAGTATCAATTCTATGAGTCAGAGTTGAAATGTGTTGCCAGCTAACAGTAAACAGAGGCTTTCCCTGCTGCTCACTATAAGTGCCCCAGACCAGCAGTGCCATCAATGAGGACACTCAAGTTTTGTTCCTTAGAAGCCTGGAAGTGTCTGTTTTCTTAAAAGCCACTTTTTTCCCCAGACACTGCAGAAAGTGCTTGTATTGTCCGGCCCCGTTCAAAACGCTCTTTGTGTCGACAGTCAAGGTACGGTCATCCGAGATTTAAAGATAAAGGGTTTCCACCAGGAGTGACTGTGGAGTTACACTTACAGTAGTTACTTCCTATGCAATTCACGTCCCAGCCACAAGCATCAAAACACAGCCATGTCCTCAAACCGCATAACATACTGAGTAACGTATTTTCCCGTTAATTATTAATATTGTGCATTGTGGCTAGAGCTGAGGACAGCAGACAAGCTTTGATGTGTGCTAAATTGCCCATTACAGACAGCTAGCACTTATTCAGCTCTGACGTCTGTGTGTGTTCATGTTCATGAGGTTGTGAGGAGATTACTAATGAGCAGGAGATCCCTGTAAACTTCATTAAGACGACTTTGACACGCTTGAACATGTCATAGTTGCTCTAGGGTGATCATTACTATCAATCTGCATAGAGGAGGAAAAAATGACCTTAAACTCCTCACATTTAATTATACTTGCATACACTCGCAGGACATATTTATTAGATGTATTTGAATACATTCTAATTTCAAGTGAGAAGAACCATATGGAGCTCTTAAGTACCATTTTGTAAAGTCATGTAAATCCCTGATATGTGCTTAAACATCCGCTGTTGCCAATAACTTATAATTAAAAGTTAATTGCAACGTGTCCGAGCATGATAAGTAATTACCATACTCACATATGCGTTAACATGTGTGGTGAAAAAAGTGTATATCACGATCATATGCACACATCTTGATAATCAAATGGTAGTAAAAGGGGGAAATTGAATATGGGGTTCTTTGTAAAAAAAAAAAATTAAAAAAACTACCAAGAATTTGTAGATTTGTAGATCTGTGCTTCACAATCTAAACCTTTCTGGGAAATGTCATAAAAATATATTTTTTTTCTTGATCATGGAGAACTGTAAAAGGATTTAGTAAAGTGTTTATGGTCCTCTCACCTTTTTCTTATTGGTGGGACAAATGTAGAAGTTTGTGACTATGATGGTTGTCCCAGGCATCAGGTTGAGCTTGGTGTAGGTTGACCCATAATCACTGGATCTGCATGAAGAAAAGAGCAAGAAAGAGAGAGAAATGTCATCTCTGAGTTACATTCTGAAAGATGTGACGGGATTCTAGACTGAATCACATTCTCGTATTATTTTATTCATAGAGTCGAGCGGCAACATAAACATATGACTCGCTGGGTGTTGTCGTGTCTATTTCTAACACTCAACCCTCTAGGACTTTTTTTTTCCCTTTCACAACCCTTGTAAACTGTAATTGCTTAGAATTGTTGGGTTAAAAGTTAAGCTACTGCAGGTGAACATTCATAGCCTACGTCTTCTCAACCTCAAATCTGTGTTAAGATTCCATAAATATGTAAACACAACACATAAAATAAATACATTTTTTCAGAATGGACAGTTTTTTTTTGGCCTCTGATTGCTAAAGTGATCTCATGAGCATGTTGACCTTTTTTTTTTTTTTTTTAACTGAATTGGAGTCCGCTAAATCCGTCAGCAAAAAAAAAATTAACTTTCCACAACTCAGCCAAACATCTACACTAGGAAACAAGGTAGTGCAATTCTGATATTTACAAACTCACAAGGAGAGAAACATCTTTTTGAGAAGCCATTCTGAAATGCCCATGTCATTGTGTTTTAGCAGTAAGCAACAAACTAAATGACTCCTATGATATGAGATGACAGAAAAGACACACTCCAACTAAATTAAAACATTTTTTATCAACATTACGAAAAAGAAATGAACAAGACAGCTTAATTTAATCCCAACCTCAACAGCATGCTGAAAGTGTGAGCAGATCATGTTTCATGTGCGGCAGGTAACGTGAAAGTAAACTAATCAGAGACTGATGTTAGCTTATGGAGAAACTATCTAAATTGCAGTAGATATGAGGAATGACAAGGCAGCATCACAGGTGTGGACATATGTGCAAAAAAATTAAAAAGGCAGAGAGCTGTGGCTTAAACCAGCCTGACACTGTCAGAACAAATCATTTTCACACAACACACTGCATGAAATGCGCTTAAGAACAAGGTCAAGGTCAGAGGGTTACCTTTTAGAGTGACTGTGTCAACTTTCTTTTATCTCAAAATAATACATTCACATACTGTGAAGCTCTCAGTTAGGCTGAGGGAAAGCATACTGCTGCTGGCAGCTGATAGAGTGTGCAAAATGCCTGATCAAAGACTACTCCTCAAAACAAACATTCAGTGCTAAAGACTTCCCCCATAGAACTAATTAAAAAACAGAAGTGAACAGAACTCTTCTCTGGAGCTCCTGCTGAGCTCACATTTTTGTTCCTTACTTGACAGAATGGAGCAGAACAGAGGTGTTTCAGCTCGAGAGGTTTAAATGAAAGCGGGAGGGAAGGCTGGGCAGGGAGGGGGAGGTGATCATTATGCCAGGCGCCATGTTTCCAAGACATCACACAGGGGTATCATGGCAGGATGAGAAACTAAAGCAAAGCCCAAGGAATAGCATACTAAATACAGTACATCAACTGTAAACACAATGATAGTGAACATGATGGGTTGTGCTTTCCAAAGAGGACATCAAAAGCAGCACGTTAATATGTGAATAACCTTGTTGACCTGCCCACAATCATGATAAAAGATAATACAAAATAAAATAGAACAAAATAAAATAAAAAAAATAAAATCTGGCCCACTACCCTTAGTGGCCCAGTTACACTTGACTGTCAACACTATGATTCGGCTCACGTGTTTCCGCCAAGCCTTTTCTAAGTAATCAGTGCGAGGGACTCGAGGATGAAGAAAGCAGCCAGGTGGAGCAGAGAGGGATAGGCCTCCAAGAAGAAGAAGCGAAATGTAGCGAAATTGCTGACCTATTTAGGGCTTCAAGTGCAGATCAGTTTCCTCTGTGAACAGGCTATCCTGTAGTTTTGTCTTCGTTATCTTAGCTAAGCATTAAACTGCTAACAAATGTTAGCAATAGCAGCCCATTAATATCATCAGTCAAAATACTGTATGCTAAAGGAGATCATTTTCATCTATTGTAAAGTTCCAGTAGTAATATAACAGACAGATTGTTTTTCTATTAAGATATTTTCATGATGTACTTGTAGCCTACTAATTTTGACATATAGGCAATTTAGACTTTTTTAAAAGATATATATATATATATATTGTTGTTTGAAATGTAGTTTTGTTATATCTTGGGTATTTAAACCAATTTAAAATAACACAACAACAAAAATGTGCTTAGAAATGAACTAAAATAAATTTTGATTGTGCGCAAACAAATTGCAATGAAGTGGTTATTTTGCAACAAGGTGGAGACAGTTCTGTTCATAACAGATACTATAAGAAAAATAGTTTAAAAAAAGCACGTGCACACAAGGCAGAGACAGAGAGATGGGGAAAATGAAAAGAATAATCGAAGTGAAGGTGCAGATCAAGAGAGAACTTTTAATTATTTTGCACAGCCCCAGCCTGGGGCCTGTGCAAAATAATTAAAGGATTTAAACCTTTTTTTATGTGATACAAAAAAATAGGGTTGTCCATGATTTCAAAATTTGTTGAAGGTATATGGGATGGCCTGGATGAGTGTAAGATTTCCCAAAATAAAATTTTGGCCCTGGTGTTACCGCTCATATTTGTTATCCAAACTTGTCCTAAAATCAAAACTTATTCTAGAATTAACAAAACCGTTTTCGTTATTACTCTAACATGATAGATCTAAAAGGACAAGATTTTTATTTTTTGTTTTTTACTTTTGTTGTTCAAAAATAGCTTGATTATTACCAAAAGTCCTAATTTAAGATAAATTTAATTTATTACAAAAAAATCCATGATTATTTGAAATCTGAATAAAATTCATAATACATGCCATTCATTCAGAAGAGTCGAGTCTGTTAATTGGAATGTGCAATCAGACAATGACAGTGTTCAGCATCTCCAAAGTGGAGTAAAACTCGGCAGAGGTCATCAGTGGAGTTGGTGGAGCGAGCGCCAGAAACGGCTAACTCATTAAGTAAATCCTCTCGTGGAGAGTAAAATGTCAGAGGCCTCAGAGGAACATTATGTCACTAATAAAGCTAATTTGGAGGATTGTATGGCACGCTGCGCTTCGGTTGCCAAACGTTTCGCTAATGATGCTAACATAATCGGATGGCTCATTTAATGCCACTGATTAGCTGACAGGACTAATGCCAGTTGTGACAAAGGAATGTGGATAATAAAGAAACATGAAGGGAAGAAAAGGTAAAGAATGAGAACAGGGACAATAATCTGCTCTGAATCTGAACTTCAAAATAAATATAATTGAATTCCAATCAATGACTTTTTTCCACATATACAGCAAATACTACCTGTAACAGTATAACCTCTAGAGGGCACTTCACCATGGACTCAACACCACTCACTCATTCATTCAGACTACATTTCCCATAAGCCCTTACATTGTCACTGATCACCCCAGCCAGCTGTAGCACATTATCTGTCACTATTTAAGCACCCTGCACACACACACATTTGCGAAGTCTTGATTTGCTGTTGTGATCATTACCGAGCGTTATGTCCCGTGTTTGTTTTCCTGTGTTTTGATTCCCTGGATTTCTGCGTTTTACCCTTGCCTGTTCCTTGGGCTTTGTTTGTTTGCTGCCTGACCTGATCTCTCGCCTGTTTCTGACTACGATTTTGCTATTCCTCCTCCATACCTATTTGCTGTTGCTAAACTATTGCCTGTTTGACCATCCCTTTGATAAATAAAGCCTGCATTTCGATTTCATCCGCTGACTCGTCATTACACTACCATTCAAAAGTTTGTGGTCAGTAAATTTTTTTTTGAAAGATGTTTCTTATGCTATGCATGTATTTGATCACATACAGTAAAAGCAGTAATATTATGAAATATTATTGTAACTTAAAATAACACTTTCTATTTGAATAAGTTTTAAAATGTCATTTATTCCTGTGATGGCAAAGCTGAATTTTCAGGTGATGAACAAAGTTATTTGAATCTTTGGTAACATTAATTCAATATATATATATTAACAGAAAAAGAATATGAGTGCACAATTGAAATATATAGGGAATAAAATATCTTGATATCAACAGCATCATCACCTTCAGCCAGTCTACTGATAATAGTGTATCCTTCACAAGCCTTGTTTATGTATAAAGCTTGTATAAAATCAAATTAGTTTTGAGGCAAGTCTAAATCTAGGGAAAGTTTGAAAGTTTGGAAATGAACAGAAAACATGATTGTGACTTCCAGTATTCATTTGGGATCATGAGTCATACTCCGTGCAGACATTCACTGTCACATTGAATCACGGTTTAAGGTATGAGAACAGCCTGTACATTTGGAGGGAAGCACTAGAGGAAAACAGTAAGATCGAAAAATGTACAAAAGCATTTGCATTGAAAAAAGCGCACTTTATTTTTCTAAGCCTTGAACATGTCCTTGACTGTTGTTTTTTGTTTGATGATAGATCTCAACTGAAAATAACCCACACTTTGACAGGCGTATTGGATTTCTGTGCTTGTGTAAAATCCTTCAGTCCACAACTACAGACAAGACATGCTAGCATTATCATCAAACATAATATGGAGGGGTGTCATAAATATTCTCTGACTCGTCTTCCAAAAACTAGACACTGGCCATGACCGTCACCTTTAATAGTTTTTCTGCATTTTAAACAGGCAATTTTCCTTGTCCAGGTGATCTGACAATGGCATGCTCTTTGTTATTTGTACTACATCTTCTTTAAGTGAATTAATTTTTGTTGTTGTTTAATTTGTCCAAATTGCAAAGAAAATTTTTGAATTTTTTTTTTTCCTCGTGAAGTCACGCTACTGTCAAGACATGTTCACCTCTTCCAGAGATCTGTTGTTAACATGAAATGTCAGATGAAAAAATGTCTGTTTGCTATTCACTGCAGTAGACAAAAACAATGATATTCAGTATAATAATTGTGATGGTTAACTGCAGCAACAGTTTTTAGTTTTTGTATGCATGTATGCAAAGACATTTTGATTCAAAATGGCAAACTAAATCAATTGAATTGGTATTTTTTTGATCACTCTTTAGCATCATTCACCATCTCTAGTCCAATATTCAGTTTACAAATTATGCATACACCATTTCCCCAAATGCATTTGTGAAGCTGCTCAAATATACTTTTGAGCATAAGCCTGGTACTCAAAGGTTTTGAGGCCACTACAGTCAATTTCAGTACTTTGAAATGTAAATAGATCAAAGGTAAACAATTATTACATAAATCAAGAACATTCTCCCCACAATTGAAAATCTATAGCAGCGCAGCACTCCTGGAGCTCAAACAGTAGAGCATGGTGCTAACAACCTCAACATGGTCATAGGTTTGACCTTCAGTGAATGCATGAATTGAAATTGAATGTAATTTAAGTGTTTGCCAAATGCATACATGTAAATCAGTATGTGTAGACTCAAGGAAATATGAACAAAAGTGTGAAAGCTTGAGGGATTGTTTTTCATCTGCACAAATGACTGTGTCCATAATAGGGAGGGCTCGATACCACAATTTTGGCTTCGGTAAGTACATTCTAATACCAAAATACGATATTAAATCGATACCACACAGGGTCTAAATTTTGCTCATATTGCACATAAATTTTACTCATTATCGCAGGTTTTGCATTTACAAAGTGAGAAATTACCGCAAATATTTATTAATAAATTAATCAACACGATTACCACATCAAATCAGTAGTTTAAAAACTTTTTTGTGAAGTAATTTCAGCAACACTTTCCTCTCCCTCTCCAAACGAACACATTGCTTCTATGGAGGACCATGAGTGCCACATAATAATAACACAATAAAACAAAGAATCAATTAATAAATTTAATAATTCAAACATAAAAATGTACAGTCGTGGCCAAAAGTTTTGAGAATTACATAAATATTAGTTTTCACAAAGTTTGCTGCTAAACTGCATTTAGATCTTTGTTTCAGTTGTTTCTGTGATGTACTGAAATATAATTACAAGCACTTCATACGTTTCAAAGGCTTTTATCGACAATTACATGACATTTATGCAAAGTGTCAGTATTTGCAGTGTTGGCCGTTCTTTTTCAGGACCTCTGCAATTCGACTGGGCATGCTCTCAATCAACTTTGGGCCAAATCCTGACTGATAGCAACCCATTCTTTCATAATCACTTCTTGGAGTTTGTCAGAATTAGTGGGTTTTTGTTTGTCCACCCGCCTCTTGAGGATTGACCACAAGTTCTCAATGGGATTAAGATCTGGGGAGTTTCCAGGCCATGGACCCAAAATTTCAACGTTCTGGTCCCCGAGCCACTTAGTTATCACTTTTGCCTTATGGCACGGTGCTCCATCGTGCTGGAAAATGCATTATTCTTCACCAAACTGTTGTTGGATTGTTGGGAGAAGTTGCTGTTGGAGGGTGTTTTGGTACCATTCTTTATTCATGGCTGTGTTTTTGGGCAGAATTGTGAGTGAGCCCACTCCCTTGAATGAGAAGCAATCCCACACATGAATGTTCTCAGGATGCTTTACTGTTGGCATGGTACAGGACTGATGGTAGCGCTCACCTTTTCTTCTCCTGTCAAACCTTTTTCCAGATGCCCCAAACAATCGGAAAGGGGCTTCATCAGAGAATATGACTTTGCCCCAGTCCTCAGCAGTCCACTCACGATACTCTCTGCAGAAGATCAATCTGTCCCTGATGTTTTTTTTGGAGAGAAGTGGCTTCTTTGCTGCCCTTCTTGACACCAGGCCATCTTCCAAAAGGCTTGGCCTCACTGTGCGTGCAGATGTGCTCACACCTGAGCAAGCTCTGCACTGGTGGCACTCTGATCCCGCAGCGGAATCCTCTTTAGGAGATGATCCTGGCACTTGCTGGACTTTCTTGGACGCCCTGAAGCCTTCTTTACAAGAATTGAACCTCTTTGTTGCTGATGATCCTATAAATTGTTGATTTAGGTGCAATCTTAGTAGCCACAATATCCTTGCCTGTGAAGCCATTTTTATGCAACGCAATGATGGCTACACACGTTTCTTTGCAGGTCACCATGGTTAACAATGGAAGAACAATGATTTCAAGCATCACCCTCCTTTTAACATGTCAAGTCTGCCATTCTAACCCAATCAGCCTGACAAAACGATCTCCAGCCTTGTGCTCGTCAACATTCTCACCTGAGTTAACAAGACGATTACTGAAATGATCTCAGCAGGTCCTTTAATGACAGCAATGAAAAGCAGTGGAAAGGTTTTTTTTGGGATTAAGTTCATTTTCATGGCAAAGAAGGACTATGCAATTCATCTGATCACTCTTCATAACATTCTGGAGTATACGCAAATTGCTATTATAAAAACTTAAGCAGCAACTTTTCCAATTTCCAATATTTACGTAATTCTCAAAACTTTTGGCCACGACTGTAGTGTGTTATAGTGGATGACAACTGATGCCGCGTCTGCGATGCTTCACGATGTGACGACAGAAAGACTAGCATGTTTAATTTTTTCTGTCGTCCACAATGAGTTCTGTTACATCTGCGACTGGCCAATAGAAGCACAGAAGCACCTTCCAATATGCTTTCAAACATGCTGAGATGAAAGAGAGAGACAATGGTATCGTTCCTGCTAAGTGGACTTGTTTGTGGAGATATGGCTACAATATTCCTGCGATTATGCAACCTCAGTTCTCTATGGATGAAATCTAAATATCCATGCAATCCAGATATGTGTCCACTTTTGGGCTTTTCTACAGTGGCTCAGTAGTGCACAACACAATTTTAAAAAGCAAACATAAGTTCACAACACTACGGAAACAAGCCGCAACACAACAAAAAAAAGCCACAACACAACAGAAATGGTTAGAGTTAGATTTCCTTGCCACTGTTCTAAGAGTCCAGAGTCTTGCCATGATTAGTTTTAAGTAGGTAAACATTGTATATCGACATGAAATTTTAATTCAAAATCACATTTGTGCACAATAGCTTCATATTTATTCCTGTAAATGATTTGACACGCTACCACGGCGCATGATGAGGGGAACGTCTGCCAATTCCACCAAGTGGTTAAAACGAATAATTTGTATTCATTAAAATTACTTTTAACATTTAAAATCAGACATGTTCAAATTCCCAAGCTTGTACTAGGTTTCTATTGGTAAGACATACAGGGAGGTATTATTTCACCTGCAGTAAGTCAGTTGTACTAATAGGAAACTACTACAAGAATTGGAACATGAAAAAACCCTTTAAGTGAATTACACTAAAAGACAGCAAGCGATGAATGGTTCGGTCACAACGTGTAGTTTCACAGCTTTCTTGTCCACGATGAGATACAATTTTAGATTCAAAACTGTATAATCTGATACAGTGACAACCATAACTGACAAAAAGATATTGTGTAGTCTGAACTCCGCATAACAGAAAGGAGTGTTTTTAAATTAAAATTTCTAAATGCTAGTTAATCATCATCAGTGTAACAGAAAAACTGCACATGAATTGTGCCTTTCTTTTTCTTTTTTTACATTTACAAAATATGTTTTATGAACTATATTACAACAGCAGCAGATTAATTACTAATTCAAGAGTCCTGAATGAACAAAACATTTAATAGGTTCCAACATGTTTGTTGATTCATCTTTGCATCATTTTTTTAAATAGCCCCCACACAGAATACCATTAAGAAACACAAATAGGTTAAAGTAGGTAGTGAGGAGCCAGGTATCACCACTCAAGAGGATCTGTAAGTGTTTACTCCAATGCTGCAACAAAAGGGGCTTCTGTGCCAACATTCAGATATCCTCAATAGTCTAATGATGCAGATTTTCTTTTATCCTTTATGTTTGTTGTGAAAATGAGAGGTATTTTAGTCATCCAACATTTAAGAAACAAGATGCTCTGGTGCTGGATGTTGGAAACAAAGATGACACACACACACTCACACACAGTGCGTTGTAATTGCATTTAGGCCAAATTCACCCATTTTAATGAAATGCAAATAACACTGAAATGTAGCTCGCTCTGTTATTTATTCCTAAGCACTAAATCAAACATTAATTATATTATTTAATGATATTCGTAAAAAAAAATGAAAAAGGAAAGTATTCCGTTTGAACAGTCAAACAGAGAAAAAAAAAAGAAAAAGAAAAACAATTGAAAGTACACAACAGCCTCACAATTGGCTTCCATGTGTGAGTCATTAAAATTATTTTCTGGCTAAAAACCCAACAGTTAAAGCATTCAAAGACTAAAATGAACACTAAAGAGAATGCCAAATTAGATATAAATAAACACAACAAATGTTGAAATTAGGAAAAAGTCATTTCCAAGAGTGTGAATGTCCCAGTAGGCTTTGTTGGCTCAAATATCAGAGATTGGAAGCGAAACCAAACTACTCAGTTTAGTAAAGGTCGTCTAGCAAAATTCTCTGCACGAACAAGGAGACTTGAGAGAGAAGCCAAAGAGCAGCCAAAAAGATCACTTTGAAGGTTCGGTAGCTCAGTAGAGAATGGAAAAGCATGTCTGCATTTAGCCAAAAACATAATAGAGACCTGAATGAAAAACAAAAAGTCAAATGAGATGTAGATCTTTTTAGGAAAAATCACAGTGATCTGTGTAAAGCAAATCTTCCTAAACTTCAACATGCAGCTACTGTTAATGGATGTGTCGTGAACAAAACTAAACAGAATAAATGTCACAAAATAGAAGAAAAAACCTATGAACTATGGCCTATTACAAAAAAACCTATTACAACGCTTCAATGGGGTATATATATATATATATATATATAAATATATAAATCCAAAGAAATTCCCACACCATTCAGAGATACCTAAAATGCATTTGGTGGTTATTAAGCCACTGCTGATTAATGTACACCACTCATATTATACAGCCAGGGGCAATTAATTCTCACTAATTCCTTCTCACTACTATTATGAAAGCTATCATGTGGTTTTTATTGCACAGAGAGCAGGAAAAGATCACCTCACTCTATAACTCAAATTTGTGACTATTTTAAGGCCCTTCATTCCCAGGATTATTTATCATTTGGCTTTTATGGGAATCTGTGTGTTCACATGTGTGGTCAACAGAAAAGACGCTGTGCTTTCTTTCTTTCTTTTTTTAAATTAATAGATCGTTAATTCCTAAATCGTCATTTTAGGAATGATGTCATTATTTAAAATCTGACTTGAGGGGCAGTGAGCCAGTCCACATACAGTGGGTACGGAAAGTATTCAGACCCCCTTAAATTTTTCACTCTTTGTTATATTGCAGCCATTTGCTAAAATCATTTAAGTTCATTTTTTTTTCTCATTTATGTACACACAGCACCCCATATTGACAGAAAAACAACGTTTTTGCAGATTTATTAAAAAAGAAAATTTCATACATCTGAGAGTCTTTATTAGGCTGGAAATGTAGAGTGAGCAAACCAACAGTTTGTGCAGTCAGAGGGGAATGGTTCACCAAAAGCAGAGTTTATTTGCGGGGAGCAAGTAGATGGTGAAAAGAGAAGTCTAGTTGAATCCATGTTCATGAAAGTTAAAGATTCACAACATCTGTCTTGATTAGTTCTGACATCTCTCTCAAACCCCACACCACCATCCGCCTTCCAATCCTCCCAAAAGGCTTTACCTCACCGTTACCCTGTAAATAGCATAAAAACATTCAAGCTAGCCAAAAACACTTCTATTACTTACAAATAGCTCAAGGGATTCATGACAAGTGTCAGCACTTAACAGTACAATACATTATTTTGTAACATTTATTTCCATTTATTCTCCAAAAGTTTGGAGATTTGTGTTTAAAAAGATTTTTAAACATTTTTTTAAATTTGAGCATTTTTACTCCAGTCTTCAGTGTTAATAATCCTTCAGAAATCATTCTAATAAGCTGATTTGCTGCTCAAGAAATGTATATTTTATAATCAATGTTGAAAACAGTTGTCCTGCTTAATATTTTTGTGAACACCGTGATACATTTTACATTTAAATACATCATTTTGATTATCAAATATTAGTTTTAATTGATAAAATTATTGACTGCAGGGGGACTTTATAAACAAACAGATTATATTTATGTGAAATATAAATCTTTTAATGATAATCAGTATAAATCATCAGTTTATAGCAGCCTTGCCGAATAACAAAACAAAAAGCCTAACGATTTAACCAGTAGTGTGCATATAGACTGAGTAAAGATAAAGAAAAATAATTGTTATTAACTGGATTTAGCCCATATTTTAGTGGTGTGGACAAGGGAGTAAAAAAGAGTTGTGTTTTTAACTAAATGTTTTTGTGCTAACCTTATCACAAAGGCTATTTTCTTCTAACAGCAGAGCTGAATCAGAGGGAAGCATGGCTCAACAGTCACGGAAAGCCTTTAGGGATGATCTGTTTGGTTTGATTTTAGGAAAATATGTATCTATAATTTCAAAGACTCAGCGTTGCAAGGGGGCCTGGTCAGCTGCCAGCGTGAGGCAGGGAATACAGAGATAATTCTGACTTGTGCAACTAAACCAAAACCAAAGCAGTCACATAAATATTCTGAAACACAAAATATGCTGCACTCCAAAAAAAAAAAAAAGTTTCCAAAAGGGTGTTTCTGGAGAGAAAAAAAAGAAGGCTTTTGGCCAAAAAAAAAAAAAACCTTTCAGTAAAAAGTGCTAAAAAAATATTTTTTTCTAATATGTAAAGTCCATTGCAGAATAATCCTTTAATAATATCTAATAACCTAAAATTATTTTTGCCCTATAAAGAACCTTTTGCACAATTAAAATGTTCCATGGATGTTACTGTAAATGTTCTTCATGGAATCACAGATGCCATTAAAGACCAATTCGCACTGTTCAGACAAACGGCAACAAACACATTTGTTGTGTTTTGTCGGATCAGTGTGTTACCCCTGTCGGCGTCCGTTGGCATTGGTCGGGGTTTGTTTTCAATCAGCATTTGTCAGTGTTGGGCCGTGTGAACACAACAATATTTTTCTTGAATTTGTAAATCCAGTGGCCATCTTGTTTGTTGGTGTACATTGGCATTTGTGTGAAGAAGCTTTAAGAAACCTTAATTTTTAAAAAATGTAGTACGACTTCAAATATTGTGTAGAAACACCCTCAGGCACATGCACACATACACAAAGGGAAAAACCCTCATTTACACCCTCAGAAACACAGACAGAGTCTTGTGCCTGTGAGTACTGGGCAGCAGTGCTGTAATTGGGAGCATTTATCTAAATGACACCCTCATGAGGACCACTGGGACCAGGCTGAGAATTCAGCACACCAGTGACATGTTTTATTTCTGCTCGCTTTCTCTCTCACTTTCTCACTACACTTTTTATTCCTGCATTAGATATAAATATGACAGGATGCACAAGACTTTTGTGAACATTCTAGCAACAAAACAACAAGTTGGTAAAATTCTGCATGGTTTAAAGGCCTTTATAATTGCCTTTTGAATCAGAAACTGTAGTTATTCAATTTCTCATTCTTACATAAAGTGACTGTAACTGAAGCACTAAAAAAAATTATATGTACTCATGTAAATAGTATTACAGTTTTTTATATTTATTTTTATGGATATATATATATATATATATATATATATATATATATATAAAGCCTGCCTCTGTGTATATATTTCACTAGTTAAAAACATGAACATGAAAATATGCAAACTCTTACAGATGGTTAGATTTTCAGAATTTATGCCACTTCACATTTAACATGAATTCTCTGCCTAAATATTATTAATACATGAAATATTGTTTTCATGTTACTCTCTTTATAATCACAAAGAGAAAGGGCATTTCCCTGCCATTGTCATAATTTGCATGTAACAAATGAAACCTTAACATTACTCTAACCCCTGGTTTCACAGACAAGACTTAAACCTAGTCAAGACTAAAATGCATGTTTGACCTGTTTTAATTGAAAGCAACTTGCACTGACACATCTTAAAATATTTCAGGGCCATTGTTTGTCTAAAGATGCACACCAGTAATGCTTTTTTTAAAGGGCACCTATTATGCAAAATTAATTCTTGAATGGTATTTTAACATAAATGTGTGTCAGCAGTGTGTGTTCAAAACCACCCTATAATGATAAAAATCCACCCACTCAATTTTTTTTAAACTCCTAAATATTTTAATGAACACTTATACTGTGTTTTATTAAGCTCTTACGGGAGTGAAAACGGACACTTCATAATTTGTGTGAAGTACAGTAAACGCCATAAAACTCATCGGTAAAGTTTTGGCCATCAATCGGGCTGGGTCTGGTACAACAAGCTTGTACTAATATAGTGAAAAAATGAGCAGTGTGACAGTGGAATACTGCATTTGTTGTTGTTTTTATTCTCTTTATACATTACATTATATCTCCTTAAGATGCTATTGATCTGTCAGGTAAACTCTTGTTCTGTGATACAACATGAGTGTTCTATTATCAGCTACCAAATAACCTTTAACCTCTCCTACTGCACAATCACTCTCCATCCGACTAAATCTCTGTTTCCCTTATCTTAGAGATGTTACTTGACCTTTAGCCGTCGATGGAGGATCTAAAAGACAATTTGTGTGCTACTAGGTTCAAGGGTCATTTCGCTAGGGAAAACTCCCCATCAGGGCATCATTGGACAGCTAGGAACCAATCTTTCAAATAAAGGAGAAATGACAGGTTCAGCGACAGATGGGAAAGCAGTTAACAGGAAGTCAAAGCTTTCGTGACAAAGCGAGAGTGTTTCAGTTTGACGGATGCTTTGAAGGCAAGAGATACTTTATACTAACTGTGTGTGTTTGATTGTGTGCTTTGTTTATTTCCCTGGTAATTGTTTACAAGGATGTACTCTGACACAAATCTCTCTGTTTGCCTGAGGAATCCAAAATATATCATCCATAACACTCCTCACAATTTATCTAATCTGAGAGGAAAACACAAACGACTAATGAGAACGAAGCTTAAGGAGCTCTGACTCAAACAAGCTACGATAGAAACAAACAGAGCAAAAAATAAACTGGCTGAAAGAAATTGCTCATAAATATATCGTCATCTTAAAGCTTTTTCACTTTTCCAATGGGATCAACATAGAAATATGAATTCCCAATATAATACTTCTGATATCTCTCTGCCCTCTTTTCACAGTATCGGAGACATTTTTGACTGTGTAATCATCCATATAACTATTTTATCTCCCTGTCTCTGACATTTTGATGCTGAATACATTTGTTGAATATAAACATTATGAATGTAATGGTGATTGACTGATGAACTGAAATGACATGGTCTTCACATCTGCCCTGTTATATCACCGCATGCGTCCACAGAACACTCAAGAAATGTGCCCTTTGAAACAGCCCAGCAGCTTCTTGTAGCCGTCCATTAGATACTGCACATTATGGCATCCATTAACATTTAACAGCGCTGCCCATTTTGAAAACGGAGATTGCTGAAAGCATAGTTGGACTGAAAACCTCATTCTGTCACAAGCTTGTCTTTCATAAGTGTGAAATTTATTGGGTGTGATTTAAAAAGGCTGCTCATTTATGTAATTGCATTAAAAGCACACTTGCTTTTATACTGAGCTCATAATGTCTAAATTTGCCGACAGCTGGCGCTTCTGGGCTGTGTATGCGAAAGAGATAAAACAGTTTTTGGCCCATCATCAAACGTGCCATCATTTGATTTGAGCTTATTTTTTGTGGTAACACCATACACTAACAAAGCAAAGGACAACTAGATAGGACTGAAAGGATAAAATTAATATTATTACTCCAATAAGACACACTGGTATTACCATTGAGAGAGAGAGAGAGCAAGAAAGAGAGAAACATTTGCTGAGGACTATAATGTAACACATTCTTCGAACACAAGGCACAAATACACCCAATTAGGAGCATCTCTGCCTCTCTCTCTCTCTCTCTCTCTCTCTCACACACACACACACACACACATCATACAGTCCTGAAGACCATAAACAATCCAATTAAGGGCAAATAGGGTGTCTTTACAAGGTCTGTGTGTGTTCTTTCTGACAGAGCCCACATGTGACCAGACATTGCACATCATCAACAGGCTGTTAGTTCAGAGACAAGTACATCTGTTCATCCCCTAGGGACTCTTGTCAAAATTTCACATTAGCTAAAGAGACACACATACTCAAACAAACAAACAAACAAACAAACAAACAAATGCAGACAAGTTTACTTAGCCATTTAAACGAGGACATACTGTACACCTCTAATGTTTTATACAGGGACATTTATACATACACACACACACACACACATATATATATATATATATATATATATATATATATATATATATATATATATATATATATATATATATATATATATACATATACATATGCTAGTTTCTCTCGTGTTTGATTTAGTTTGCACGTGTTCCTAGTTGCGTTAATTATCCCTAATGTAAATTATGCACAAGTGTTGACATCTGACATCTATGAATGAGATAGTGTCAGATTTAGTTTAGTTCTGGGTATGAATTTGTAACACATATCCATAGCAGTCTGGTCTATGTGTGCAATAGATTATGGCAGCTCTCTGACAAAACGAGATTAACAAATAACAAGAGTGCCGTTTTGCGCTCTCACTTTCACTCTCTCTCGCTCTCTCTTTTTGTCTCATATGATGCTAAAAAGCAACAAAAAATAGGAAGAAAGACAAGCTTCTAACCATTAATGACATTTAATCCGTTACAAATCTGAAGCCTCATTGAGGTAATCAATGTATTTGTGATGGTGTGGGGTTAGCGGGTACTAAGACACTTGATAACTTGTCTGAGAGGGGCTTTTGAGAACCATTTACAGATCTCCATCTAATTGAACGAATCTCTCTCTCTCTCTCTCTCTCTCTCTCTCTCAGGGTGAGGTACCACAAGAGACAGGTAATCTAATCAGCAGTCCACTTAGCATAATTGAAATACATAGTCCTTGACTAGGAGAGAGGAGCGATCTATTTCACTTTTGTCATTATTTGATCCATCCTCAAATGAACCGTTTTATCCTGAAACGCAACGCAATCAAGAGATTCATGCCTTCTTTGATTTGTACTGATCTGAAACAAAGTAAACACTGAGGGAAAATGGCTTTGACTTACATCCTGTGCAATGAGTATAGAACTAATGCAAGTAGATCTAGTGTTTTGTACAGCTATGTTTTTGTAATATATTTTAATGTTTTTCTTTTTAACTTAACCAACATTTAATTTAATTACCGTTTAAGTGCACATAACATAGTAACATTCCTCGCTTCAAATAAAAAAAGCTTCCTGAAAATCAACTGCAGGGTGCAAATACTGGCCCTTTATTTAAAAAAAAGTAATTTCTGACATGGTGATTCTGTAAGTAGGTCAGTTGTTAATTCAGAGACCGCTGTGATGAAAAGTTCTTGAATCTTTTAGACTGATTCAATAAAAGAAACAGGCTTATAAGAATCATTAATTTGTGAATCAGACTACACTGTGCTTTAAGTTTGTGTCTTTGCTTTATTTTAGCCAACCCTGCCTTTTTAACACACATTCAACTAATACTGCAAGCTCACAACGCAGACATAGCTGATATTATGATTTTTTTTTTTTTATGCAACAGCACTGGTGATTCATGATGTACAGAGATATAGGGGACACTGGGTAGGTCATATTAAGTACAAATATTAAGTTGCTTTTCAGACAGACAGATTTAACTGTTGTCTGTACAAGGTTTTTGTCTCCAAAAATGACCTCTAAAATATCCACAAGAGATATTTGTAGACTTCAGATCCACTTGACCTACAGTACTGCATCTGAGTGTGAGTGTGTGACTCTGATCCCTGGGGGACTCTGTTAGCTAGCAGTCAAAGCAAAGCAAGGCATCCATTAGAACTCACACACACATTTAGGTGTCAGGTTGGATTAGGTTTAGCCCAGGGGTGACAGGAAGGTGACACACACACACACACAAGTTAGTTTCACTATATTAGCGAGGAGATCTCATAGATACAATGTTTTTATGGAGGTGATAATCCTTGCTAAACCCTAACCCTCTCACAAACCTGTAAATAACCAGTAAATATCAGAAGCACAGTATCATTAAACATAAAGCACATTTTCATAAGTTTTTTTTTCCCAGCCACAGTCAGACTGATGGCAAAAGACATAACAGAAGAAAAAAATATGTTTATCTCACTTCTGTAAGATTACAGATTTTACAAGCAGCTAAAGTTACATTGTTTATAAGCTGTTCATATGGATCACAGAGACTTCTTTTCTCTTCTTTTCATCATACTATTCATCATTTTAGGACCAAAAAAAAGTGCAATATTTTAATATGAAAGTAATAGTGTTTCATAGTGCGTATCCTGTTGTATTTTATAGTGGGTATTTTGTTGTACTTTTTTTAGTCAACTCAAGCCACCTTTATTTATATAGCGCTTTATACAATACAGTTTCAAAGCAGCTTTACAGTGATCAAAAAAAAATGATTCACTGATGCAAGCTTAGTTCAATTTGGCTGTACAGCAGCTCTAAAAGAAAATAGCATCATTGTTCAGCTGAAGTCAGTTTACCGTGGATTCAGTTCCGTCGTAAAGATCATAAATTGTTAAATTAGTTCATTTCATCTACAGTATAAAGCAGTTCTGCAGAAAACAGTGAGGACATCGTCCTACTCAGTTCGGTTCTCATCTTGTGGTCTTTGCTTTGGGTCTGTGCAGATGGTGTCGATGAGATCTTCACAGGCGGACTGTCAGGCGGATCTCTGTGTTTTATTCATTGTGTGTACAGCCTTGAGAGTTCTCTTAATTGTTATTCATTTTGTCATTATCTTATCTTTCTTACAGCTTATCTTTTCTTACAGCTTTGCTCAAAAGTTCCTATGCACTCGTACAGTCTGTGCATGTACAATTGGCAAATAAAACGTCAAAAAAAATCAATCAATCGGTTATTCTATTCTAAGCAGTTATATATAGAGAGGGAGATGTAACAAAGGTATTTATTAAATGAAGCAAGTTCAGATAATCTAACAAGAGGTAACATAAATGAACAGTGTGCGTAGCACAAACAATACCGGACCACTGACAAGAAGAACTAGGGGGAACTTAAATAAACCGTGGTGATGACAAAATAACAAACAGGTCTGATGACTAAAGGAATGCCCATGACAACTGATTACTGGCAGGAAAATAGGAACACAGGAAAAAGGTAATGGATGAATACAAACAAAAAGTCCATGAAAACGAAACTAAAAACACAATTGTGACAACTATAAAGTTCCAATCTTCCCTAAGTAATAAAACAGTGACACCATTAATAGTAGGTTTTGCAAAACCAGTTGCTTCAAAGGACTTGCCAGTAAACTTCAGTCAAATCAATCTGTTGTAAATTGCATTAGCAGCAGAAATCTGAAAACAATTCCTAAAAGTTGACGTTAATATAAACATAAATATGATGTGTCAAGTCACCCGTTTACACAGCAGAAGTTCATTAAGTGCCCTTTCTGTTGTTCCTGTCCACTTGAGCAGTGTTTTGGAAACGAAGCAGATGCTTCTTAAACTGTATGCCACACTGCCCTTGGGAAATCAGGTCAGATTTGATCAATCTCAAAGCACAGCACATGGTGAGCCCGGATCAGCTAGTAGAAAGGGAAGTTCATGTGTGACCTGATTAAATAAAAGTGAACAGAGAACAGACGTCTTCTCTCTGACTTTCTAATTGATGCAACATGTCCAGGAATAAATCAGATTAGCCTGCTTTAAACATTGGTAGGAAAAGATTTATGATGGTGCGATTTATATATATATACACACAGACACACACACACTGTATGTATACGTAAGACAATGATCATTACAACTGTTTGGTTGCTAGCATTCTTCAAAATATCTTCTTTTGTGTTCAACATTAAAGTCATGCAGGTTTGGAACAACATAAGAGTGAGTAGATGATTATTTGGGTGAACTATTCCTTTAAGTTGAATTGTGTTATTGTACATGTTCTCAGTGCAAGCAACTTCAAACTTACTGATATAAATCAGTTTGTGCAGAATGGATACAGATATGGAAATGTTATGATGGAGCTTACCAAAAATGAATCATTTAAAATATTACATTCAGATTTATCAAATTCATTACAATTATTGAAATAGCCAATAAAGGGCCACACAAATCCAAGGTTATGACAAGCTGTAACATTATACATCTGTTTCTGTAAGAGCAGTTCTAATAAATTGTTCAGAAAAAAAGCTGAATTTTTTTTTTTTTTCAGGAAATGAGTCAACTGTTTTAAAGGGTATTGGTTTGAAGAACAGAACTTTTACAGAAACTGCTTAACAGACACTGTATAGTCTAAATCTGTTGATGGGAAGCAGGTCTAGACTTTCCTGTGTTTCAGTGGAATGGATTCAAACATGGTTATTTGTGTTAATCCAAGCAGAAAATACTACACTTATATTGATAGCTAAAAGCATAAATTTAAATTAGTCACAATATTTAATAAACTAATATGCCAAAGCCGGGGGATGTGTACATGTGTGGATGTTCCTGTTATGGGGAGCGCAGATACTGTGTGGGTCTGATGGGAAGGAAAAAATAATTACAGAATAATATAAATGAGTATGGTGCTTTATTTATCACTGATTCCTGTCAGTCTTGATAGTGATGATCAGCTGCTGGGTTCTCATGTATTAATATACCATACAAACAGAGAGTTAGATTGCTGTTTGCCTCACAGAGATGAAATCTAAAAAAACCCAGGGCCAGATTGCCTGAGGAGTAAATTATGGAAAAGTCCATTAATTTCCTGTCACTGAAATTGAATTCTCCGATAGTTCCCAGTTTCTTCATTTCAGGATGTTCAAGTGAGAGATTTCACTACATTATTCATTCATAGAAAAGAAACATGTTTTGCATTTTTGTTTTTGTTTTTATTCTGTTTTACATTTTTAAATTGGCAATGCCAAAAGTATGTAAAACCGAGCAATACGCCAGAAATCAATTGTATCTATGCACTTATAACTGAATGCATCATGCCTAATAGATAATTGAAAGAAAACACAATGTCAATATGGTATTTGAAGAAATGCAAAAACAGCCAACCACATTAGCTACAATCAGTGCCTGTATTCATGTTTTATCACGGATCAACAATTCAAATAGACACATAAATGTCTTGTGGGAATTCCTTAATAGCCTAATAATGGCCATTAAGAAAGATGTTTACAAAGGCTACATCTCTTTTTACGAAGTGATACAAGCTATTCAGTAGAGTTTAGAGATGGCCCCCCCCAGTACTTCTCTAATGACTCTCATCCAAATTTCTTACTGTTTTCATGAAATCCCAATTCAATAACTCCATGGTTTATAAGCAAAAGCTGTAAGCCATATTTCTCACTTTAATATGACACCTCCTACTTAAGCTACCCAAATTTCATATTCCCTACACAGTGGGAGCTCAAGTTGGCGCACATCCAGTTTCTCGTCTTCAGCTCCTCTCTCTCTCACCCACTGTTTCTCTGATTTAACCTGACATATATTGATTTACATTTAACAAAATTCAATTGTAATTGGCACTTTAAATAATATCAATTAAGTTTTCAACACATTTTCTATGAGTTTAGGCTTAATGCGAAGTATGAAATGCTGCCAAAGTCAGCAACATTCAGCAAACAACGCAGAGACAAATTCAGTCAAAAAAAAAAAAACTCTTCATTCGATTTAAGTTTATAAAAATTTTACATCAGTAAAATCTTAAATAAATAAAACCTGCTGTTACAAGTTCTGCAATACAAGATTCATCACCATTACTCCACTCCAGGAAAATTCTGTCATTATTATCTAAATGGTGTTTTTGTCCATTTTGAAGCTTGATGTAGTTTATTTGAACTGTCCTTGTATGGAAAAGACCAGCCTAAATAGTCTTAGAAGTGTTTTCTTTCTTTCTTGAAATTAAGAAACATACAGCTCTGGAGCGATATGAGGGTTATTAAATAATAACATAATTTTCATTTTTAGGTGAACTAATCCTTTCAGTGCTGACATACAATTCCAAATAAAACAGGGATTACAGAAATGACAGCAACTTACAGAACCGTAAAATGGGCCAGTAAGAACTGGACTCACAGCTTACCTCAGCATACACTATAATGGTGAGTAATGCCATCAGTCACACTCTGAGCCAGCAGGTATCAATTACTCAATTAAAACAGCCAGCATCACCCCTCCCCACCAGGACACAGTGGTCAACAGCAACACGGCGGCATCGTTCCCCGGCCTCCTCCCAGCACCCAGCAGGACCCAACAAAGCTATCTGCTAAGAGGATTAGCGCTATGGTAGTGTGCGACCTGTTTGCTGAGTGTGCCCATACAGTGTGTCTGGAAATTATGATTATATATAGAATCACATGGACAGAGGGCTCTTCTTCGGATGTTATAAATATTTTCATAATAATAAGAGGATAACACGTTTGATGCTGTGGGTGTAGAACACAGTCTGGCCCAGTATGTAATGCATACTGAATATGCTACAGCCATCTGTGAATTCTTAGGTTTATTTATAGTAATGACTGTAATGTGAACCAAGTAGGGAATAATTGACGACGGGCCAATGAACTATTAGAAAAATAATGCACATCTGAGGTGGAAATGTGGTTAGGATGGGAATTGGAGTGGCCGTTATACCTCGGGTGTGCCTTATTTTTCAAATCACGCATTCAACATCCCCTTAGAGTAACATTAAATCCTTATTAGGATAGTTCATCCTAATAAAAAAAATCATCATTTTCCACATTTTTGTCCATTCAAGGGGCTCAAAACAACATTGGACTCCAATGACTTTCTTCTTACGGAAAAAAGTTCAAAATATCTTTGTTTCACAGAAAAAAAGTCCTACTGGATTTGGAAAGCAGTAGGCTGAGAAAAATGATGACAAAATTGCTATGCTATAACAAGCATAAATACCTTACATTAAATTATATCTCTCAGATCTCATCAATCATGATTATATAAAAATAATCACTTCAAATAACTCAAGTCATTAACAACGCAATCAAATGAGCTTGGGAGGCAGATACAGTCAATCTATTCTCTCCCTCTACATTACAGCTCAGTAAGATTGAATCATCTTACAGTTTAAGGACTAATTAACTTAATGTGCCCACATGTGTTACGACATTAACCACATTATGTGATGGGCCTGTTATGCTGAAGTGGAACCCTGATTGTTTTCTGGATGGGTAACTCAGTAATCATGTGGTCTGTCTTCCTCTCAGTTCTCAGGTGCCTAAACTGTTTGTAATGCTGGAATTCAATGCCTGAACCTGTCCATCTGTGAGTTATTCACGATGAAAGTCAAGGTCTCCTTGGGTCTGTAGTCATGTCTTCATTGGTTTGCCTTGCCACATACACCCAGACAAGCTGAATCATCAGACAGCGGCAAACAGCGCTTGATAAGACCAGCTAAAGGAAATATTCCTGAGGTCTAGGGGACATACAACAGGCTTCAGAATTTACATGTCTTTGAAACCATGTGCCCAGAAATAAAAAAAGTTTTACATGAAATATCTCTTCAGTTTCCTTCTACATCTTCACAAGTCGTCAACAGCATTCAGGAGTAATGAAAGCATTTGAATGAATGTGTGCCTTGTTGGTGTTCATTCATGGTTTGGGCAACCTGATTTCCATGTTAGGCCCCAAACTGACTATCTGTTGTTCAGAGTGCCAGCACATTCACAACAACCAGTTAGCGAGAGAGCAGCACACTTGGCTCTCTCAGGACTTGCTATACTTCAGAACTTCCGCAGGACTGTTCATTCCCCTGCTACCCATGGGATTCCATAGTGTGAAGTGTGTGTGGGATAGAGGGGGTGAAAGGGATTGAGTGAGAGGAGGAGGCCAGGGGCTTGGCAAAGTATGACAGCATCTGTGTTGGCCACTTTTGCTTTAATTAAGAAGCCTCTTCAATGCTTTCAGTGTAGATTTCTTCCCAAATCTCCATTCCCTTCACCATCCCTGTCTTCCTCTTAATGGGGCTTGAAATGAAATTGTTAAGGATCACGCGAGGTTATCCACTCCATTGTTCAAGGAGGAGAAAGTCTTCTAAACCAATCAACTTGTTCACAGAATCAAGCCAGCGCTGTTGTATGAAACAGAAAACTTTATAGTATTGGGGTTGAATAATGAAAAAGTGATTTCTCAGAGAAACATTAATAATTGGCTATTATATAATAATCTCTTTACTTTTTCATTCCAACTACAGTATACAGGCTGTGCCACATTTATGATCTTATTTACTACGTCATGCTAAGTTTGTAGTATACGTAGTCAAAGTGAGTTCACATATGAATAATGATCTTACTGAAAATGAATATCAACCTCATTTCACTTACGATTTCATATGAATTTGTATGATTTGATTCCTATGAAATGTATGATGTCCTTTCTGTCTCTCTGTAGCATTAGCCGCCTTACATTATGGACGTTGCAGTTTATTGCTCTGTCCACATCTGCAGTCCTCATGCCTCCTGCAGCAGGACTGTGGCACCAGATGAGCAGATACCCTGGACATCTTTCTCCTGATGTATTTTAGATTCAGGAAAAAGGTTTTGTATCGGTTTTGATTTTGTAACTTAATTGTGTACTGCCTGTCAACTGTTTGTGTCTTAAAGACTGTTCCACAGGTTCATGTGCATCAACTGCTTATGGTTCATTGAACAAGCATGAAAGATATTGTTTAAACCTTTTACAAAATTATTTTTAAAATAAAATATTCTTTAAAAAAGGAACATTTCTCTCTTTTTGCTGAGCTTAAGCATACAATATGCAATTTTTATAGCTAAAAAAATACTCACATCTATACATTTGCCAAAGTACGCAACAGAGATTACTGCGTGGAAGACTCTCACAATCTCACTCTACAATCTCTGCAATGTGTTCCACTTGATCTTCTATTTCAGAGTGACAAATAAATCAGGTATTGTACAGGTATCCGATACAATTTTTTACTAATTTATCTTTACCTTGCCGGTCAGGTCAACTCTTTATGCAACATGGGGATCCACCTAAACTCTATCTCTTGGAACATTTTACCAATCCAATAATAATCCAGGATGTTCTCAAGAAACTGCACCTCATGCGACACTGGTACCTCCAGCTGACCCAGAGCACAGATACCTTTGTGGGTGGAGGCAAGTTGAGCACTACAGGAAGTCCACATGGGACTGAACCCCCTAATTAATGCTTGAATCCTAATAAAAAGCAGCAAAAAAATTGCTATCAACAGGATGACAATGCGACAATCGTACCTATTTCTCTTTTTGTGAATCTTGTTAATTGTGAGAAACCTCTGCCAATGTTCTGTATGTCAGTGTTTCTCAAACAAAAGTGTGTCGCATAAGGTCACAGAGTGTGTAGACAATGATTTCCATTGTTTTCCATTCTTTTTCTATGTAAACATGCTAGACAGACATGACCATGGGGCTCACATCTTTTGCACGTCTCGTGCATGACACAGTGTTCTTAAAACGTGGCGCACAAGTTCAAATAAGTTACACTTTTAAAATATCACGTCTCTAAACCTTGCATGGGTTTCACGTTGTCCTGATTCAGTATCTGCTGAGATGAGATGATGTCAGGCTATACTATATATCTATGTCATTATCCTTAACGTTATACTTGTTAGAGCTGGTTCACACAGAACACATTTTTGCGGTTAAAATTACAAGCATGCAACATCGTCAATTACCAAAAAGTCCAATAAATTATGTAAATGGTACGTTGTTACCTGGGAAGGATTTCCATGCATGCATGATGTTCATTCTATTCATCAAGATCAGTGTCCATATGTTTTAATTTCATGTTAATATTGTGTATTAACCATGGTAAATTTAGTTTCCATAAGCTTAACCAATTCTATATTTTTGATGACTGTGTTTGCTCATACTAACCTACTAACTTTATTGTATTAACAGAACAATAGTTTGATCCTGCTATTTAATAGCTTTACCATATAATACTGTTTATTAATCAGTTGTGATCTTCAGTTTATGTGTATGTTAAGTAAAGTGGGATGGTACATGTGTGTGTTAACCATTCTTGATAAATAAATTTGCTTGGTTCAAATTCCTAAAAAGCCAGTAGAGAACCACTGCTATAAATATATCGAAAGGAGTAATAAATTGTATATACAGTGGCAATATAAGTCACAATTAAAAATGTCATTGCATTATGTATTAAAAATTTGTATTTATTTATTTATTGTAAATAAAGATGGTAACTGATAATTTGTGTAATATATTAGTAATAATAACATTTTGAAGCCCCATGCATATAAAAATTTTAGTTAAGCAAAAAAAATTAAAATTTAGTAAATAAAAACTGACTAAAAACTGACTATGCCACATATAAACACCATGAATTTGCCCTTTCTGCTTGCACTAGCTTCTATCTTGTTGTTTGCACGTGTGTGTGTGTAGGTGTTGGCCTTAAAGAAAGCAAGAGAAGGAGTGAGAGAACGAGATCATAGTTTTTGCGTCTGTGCCTGAAGCTAGGCCGCTGTCCAAGTACGCTGTGTTCGGCAACACAACAAGGTCTCTTCACACTCAGTACCTCTATCAATGTTTTTGCTTTTCCTCAAAGAAAAGTTCTCAAAGAAAGAAAATCAAACACATATTGTTCTAGCAACTATGTATTAAATTGTTCTTTTTAAACAAAAACCAGTCCGAGGCAGCATGTAATTATACAAGAGACCAGCACAGCACATGCACTGAAGTTAAACCAAGGATTTCTTTTGGTTGACCACCCTGCCGGGCTGAATCAATGAGCTCCAGCAGAGGTGTTTGATAAAAGCCTGGCAAACCCTTTCACAGCATTGATGGGCTTGTCTGCCAAGCACCTTTGCCAAACACACACACGGAGACACACACGCAGCAGGTTGTCTGTTGGAAATGGAGAGAGATGGATAGTCTCTGTGTTGTGTCATGTTGTGTGACTGTATATCCTCAGTACTCCCCACTGAGCCTACAGCACCATGGTAAACTCCATCTGAAACGTGCTGAATACTCACTCTTTGGCATTAGTGTGTGTCAGTGCGCGAGAGCTTCGATTCAATGCCAGACCTGTGTGAGACCACTCAAATTGGAGCACAACACAGCCTTAAACTGAACGACAGTAGGTGGAGCACTTCATGAGAGAGTATGATAAGTTTTTTGGGCTTTTTTAAACTGTAAAACTTCCCTACAGAAACATGGCCTATGGTGAGAGCTGAGTAATCTGGTATGAAATAAAATGTTACGGTCAGTGGTGAGCATGTGTGTGGTCAGACAGCAGGCCAAGGAAATGAAGGAATGTATTATTCATGTTGAGAGGAGAGAGAAGATGAAAAGCAGTGGGGATTGATGAAAAGAAATAAAAGTCTGCGCATACGCATATCTAAGCAGCTGCAGACACATGCTTCCACTACAAAGACGACACGCCTGAAAGATCTTCTCTTAATCACCTGTCAGAAACATCTTTATGTTTCTACTTTATAGTACTTAACCTGCACACACCTATAGATCATTTCAGACGCTGCAGGGCGAGAGCCAGAGAACTACAACTCCCGTGTGTCCCGTAATTACTGAGGCTTTGTCAGCACCGTTTAGCCCCTGAGCTGTGAGGTCCGGAACTTCAGCCTCACTTCGGCAACAAAAAGAAAGGGTGAAATCCTGCTGATGTTGAGCCAAGTGCTTTAACTAGAGAGGGTAAATAGGAAAACTTGAAAGGAAAGAGAAGCTCCATTGTTCTTAAAGCTCTGAAAGCGTTCACAGTTCTCTCAAAAGCAAATGAAGAGCAATTCGGTGGAGACACTTGTTTTTTCACTCTTTCTACTCTACCCAATGCATTTCTCAGCAGCAGCTGCCTGTAATTTAGTTCGAGCCTGTTTTTCGTCACTGAAGGAATGTCCACAGAAATGTGAAACTCTCTCCAGATGGCAACGCGTTTGACTCCATTCAGCTATTTCGAAAATCATTCACATTCCAGATTTATATGTCTTTTCCTCTCGGTTTTCTCCTTTTTCCCACACACCCACACACACACACACACACACACACACACACACACACAGACAGTCGCATTTACTTGGATATCTAAGGAGAACAAACCATAAACGTCTATTATTTTTTTATAAAGTGATTTTTAATGATACAGGCTAACTAAAACATAACAAAATGTATTATGTACTTTCTTTATAAACAGCTGATTCAGCTCACTTCTGAGAACAATTTTATCCCCAAACTAAGTAAACCGGCACACATGCATTCTCTTACACACATATTCAAAGCAGTACATTTACTCACATAATCTTTCACCAGGGTAAACCAGGGCCCAAAGGCCCCTGAAAGTGACAAAAAGATCTCTGATTATTTCAAATGAAAAATGCCTTTAAAAATCTACTCAAGGGGGTAAATATTGACGATTAAAAAGTTTATTTTCAAACCTAGACATCTTAATGGGGTTATGACATGAGAAATCAAATTAGGCTTGATCTTTAGACATCCGGAAAGTTTCAAACATCCGCTTTATTATAAACAAAGCATTTATTTAATCAAGTTCCAAAAACGGCTGGTTTGGACATTGTGGGACTTGTGACTTCACATGGGCAAATAATTTGCACATGACTGCCTCCAGAGCAAGACAATTAAGTTTTAAATCATCGCACCATACAAAAAATAAGTATACTTTGTTCGTTTTATTAAGTATACCTAAGTAAAGTTCAAGTCTATTTTAAAGTATACTTTGCTAATATCAATGTACTACTGTTATACTTGTAAGTGTACCATACTAAATTCTACTTTGGACTAAATTGGTCCGCTTTGGTGTATAAAAGTATACTTTTAATTGTACTTTAAGTGTAACAGTAGTTAACTGAGTACACAACTAGTTTACAACTGTTTTTCTTTGTATTGAAACTACACTAAAAATGAACATAGTTAAATTCTTCTTGCACATTTGGCTTATGGAACTTAGTCAGTTTTGAAGTATACTCTCAATAAACTACTAATTTAGTACTTTTAGACTCCGAGTATTCTTGTAAATTTTAATTAAGTGAAATTATATATATATATATATATATATATATATATATATATATATATATATATATACGGGAGAGGATTTGTGAATGGAAGTGCAGCGACCCAACTAATACTGGTACGTAACATGATAGTGACAGAATGGCGAATGTAGTACGTCTGATTACATTCATGCTACAAACATTATTTATATTCAAAACATACTTTCTTAGTGGTCGTCAAGTAATTACTTATTCAAAATATCCTAAAAAACACCATACTGTCTGACACCAAACTGGACGTTATTGGGTGCACTCATTCAGTCCTATAATGCATAATGCAAGTACGCATTTTGGGTATACTGATATGGGTATAGAGTAATATCATAGAGATGTAATCCTATCCAACGACGTCAGCCAATCATAACAGTTGCTGTTTACTGAAAAGCCTTACACCGTGTCTACACCAGAGGAGAACGGAGCAACACAACAAAAGCCAATAAAACCCATTGTAATCAGTGATGCTGTCTAGACTGGATGTGGCCCAGTGCGGCGTGACAAGACAAATTCCCTACAGCGTTCAAGCATTCACGTTACTTCTGACATGAAGAAAAAATGGATTTGCAAAGCTTCGTCATGTCCAGTGTAGACAGCCTGCAATGCAACAACTGTCGCATCTGGTGTAGACACAGTGTTGTTGTTGTTGTTGTTGTTGTTGTTTGTGCAAAAACTATATTAACATTATAAATGAACCTCAAGGAACACATTAAAATAAATAAAAAATCTTTATCATGGACCCTTTAAAACAACATTTAACTTGATCAGAGAACAATCTGTCTGTCTGTCATGCCTCACACCCTGTAGTTTCACTGCAGCAAAAACAGCAGAGTGGATGAAAGTATTTATGATTCAGCAGCCTTGACAATGCAGGAAATGCAAAACCACTTGAAAAGTGCAAGAAACCATCTGGGGACTAAAATTATGTTGAATAACAGTCTTTCCGGTTAGCTGAGTATGTCTGTGGAGTGATTTACTCAATACTTCGCTGAACTTAATTCTCTCCATCTTAAGCCCCTCTCAAGACTCAAAGAAGCTTTATATTCATAATAAAAATGGGTATATTGCACAACTCATAGCAAAGATTGCTTACATGCACACAAATATTCACAACAGAGGTATCAATAAAAAATTATATTATTGATAATATAAATTACTTTAAACAGTATGTACATGTAGATAAGTACTCCACTCTCTTTGTTTGTCTGTTTCTTTCTCATCATTTAACACCATTAGCAGTTCTGAGGTGTTAATAGAGTCAATGAAAATGGAACCATCGTCGCCAACTCTTATTACTGCTGCTTTAAGCCCCAATGACACATGCTCACAGCCACAGAGACGTGGCACCGTTAGATAGGATGTGCCAAAAAAGCATGTCAGTTCACTAAAATTTAGATATTTCAGGGGGAAAAAAATTATGGTGTTTTATGAATGGAGAACAGCAACCTTCAAATTTTGCCTCTATGGACTATTCTCCTCTTTTCCACCGGGGCGTATTCTACATGTGTGAATGTGCATGTGTGAGAGAGAGAAACTGAGAAAGGCAGAAACACAGGTCTCTGGCTCAAGGTCTTTGGTTCAGAGCCACAGAGTTTTTTTTTTTTTTTTTTTAACTCCTTACAGACACAGAACTACAGTTTGTGTTATTCTTCAAGATCTTATTTTTCTTCCCGATTCTGCAGAAGCACAAGTCTGGTGCGCAGGACCCATAACCATTCAATATACATGCAGGAGAAGAGCCAGAGCATGGATTAACTATTTAACAACTGAGAGTCTGTGGAGATGGAAAAAGAGGAAGATTCTAGCAGAAGAGTATAGTTTACAACCTGAAGTAGGCTAAAGAAAATCTGAATCATTGAGAAACACATGACAGATTTACAGAAGTATAATCTAAAGTAGGGGTTTAATTTTTTTATGTTAATGAAAGGATGTTCATTTTAAAATGAAATTTACTCCAAGATTTACTCAACCTCAAGCCATCCTAGATGTATATGACTTTCTTCTTTCAGACGAATGCAATCAGAGTTATATTAATAATCACCCTGATGTTACACAGCTTTATAATGGCAGTGCACGGAAACCACCTGTTTGAAGCTCAAAAAAAGTGCATTCATCCATCATAAACGTACTCCACACAGCTCTGGGGGGGTCAATAAAGGCCTTCTGAAGCAAAGTGATCCGTTTGTGTAAGAAAAATATCCACATTTACATTTATTCATTTGGCAGAAGCTTTTATCCAAAGCGACTTACAAGGGGAGCAACTAGGGGTTTCATGCCTTGCTCAAGGGCATCTTAGTCATGGTATCGAAGGTAGAGAGAGTGCTGTTCGTTCACAATCCCCACCATCATTTCCTGTCGGCATGGGAATCGAACCAGCAACCTTCAGGTTACAAGCCCAACTCCCTCACCATTAGCCCACGACTATGAGAAAACACATGACAGATTTATAGAACACGTTACAAAGTAAAATAACTAGCATTCGTATTCAACCTATGATGAACGTGTAATGCCTTTTACAGTTAAAAATGCTTAAACTACATCTCACACGTTCCGTATTCAACATGCGAAACAAACGTAACTGACGCCATGCCATACGGATGCGGCCTGGGTAGAAGCTAGTTATTTACGTGTTAAATATGGATATTTTTCTTACACAAACGCATCGCTTTGCTTTATTAACCCCCAGGGGGCTGTGTGGAGTACGTTTATGATCGATGAATGCATTTTTTTTACATTTTCGTGTAGTACTTAAAGCATCTGGTGGAAACACCAGATATTGACTGATAGTTTTGATTATGGCCCTGTTTTTACCTGATATTAAGATGTAGTTTGGTCGATCGAATCACAAGTCTGGCTGGCACGCTTCTCATAATGTTTAAGAATTAGTTCAGTAGGCAAAGAGTATGCTGTTGCGCTGTTTGAACGCATTTGACCACGTGAGTGTTCAATTTTTAGCATTGTCCACTTTCGACCACTTCCGGAAGTATTCCAGAAGAACGCATTAGACCAGATTGCTTTCGTATTGTAAACTCTCATGTGGTCAAATGCATTCAAACAGCACAACAGCATCCTCTTCTCCTACTGAACTAATGCTTAAACATTATGGGAAGTGTGTGAGGCCGAAGGGATTTAAACTTTGTCAACTGAAGACCCAACTTTGGGTTGAAGACCAAATACATACCAAGCACAATGTTCTCTCATCATTTCACCATTCAGCATGGTCAGAGAAGAAGCAAAAGCTCTGCATGTTTTTCCGTTGTCTCCAGGCGCGTTCATATGTAAATTGCGTGAGCTTATTTTGTCCTTTGAATCGAAAGATCTGAAAAAACCCATACATTTACCCGCCCACAGACCTTCTCCACAAAGAAATCAGGACAGAAGTGTTTGAAAGTGGACAAAAGAGAACGGGAATGTTTCTTCCTTGTCTAGTTGTAATCCAATCGACCAATACCTGGTGTAAACACACCTCCCCCCATCCCCTTTATTCAGGGACTCAGGGACATCAATAGCACACTGATTTAGGTGTGGACTGGGGAATTGTGGTAAAACTCGTGGTAGAATTTGTTACTTTGACCTTACTACACTCTTAGTGATAATAAAAATGGCCTGAATATTTAATAAACAAACATGGACAAGGTGGGATGATGTGTAGAACTGTTCTTTGTCAGAAACAGAACAGACATTCCAATTGTATGGAAATTTGCAGGGCTTTCAGTGCTGATTCTATGTGGGCTGAGTGATGGGTGACTGGATGAACAAAAATACAGTGAGAAGGGGAGAAGCAGCAGCTGTAATAAACGCAAGTGGAACAAAGGTGGTGATAAAAAAGGGTAAAGTGAAGACATAAACCGCTGGGATATTGAGATACTAAAATCAGTTTTTCAAGTCTCTGAAAAAAGACAGTGCTGACTGGTGGCCCGGGAGGCATCGCCTGAAGTGATTTCATTTCGCTCCCTCTTCCTCCCCCAAGGACCCTTAATTACACTTGTCGGAGGCACAGGGGGTCAGAGGGTGGGGGTTGATGGGATGCTGGAGAATCTCTTCATGTATTATGGAGGAGTGAATCCCCTTGAGAATTGTGTGTGTGTGTGTGTGGCATGGGGGGGAATGTCTCTTGGCAATCCTTCTCCAGCAGTTCAAAAGATGTGTGAAGAACACATGAATTATAAATCCCATCTGCACAAGACATGTGTGAGTATGTGTGAGAGAGTGTGAAACACAAAATGCATTTGAAAGGTGTGATTGGAAGCGCTGCTCCGTTTCCAGCCTGTGAATGTGGGTGTACTCCAGTGTCTACATGCACAACAGCTCCCTGTCTGTTCTCCGTGCGCACACTCCTGTTATTTGTGGCGCTCTCCAGATAAACACATCAGAATGTATTCATGCCGCCTGCGTCTGTGCTCTCAAAACTGCACAATCAGCTTCAGCGCCACTGGGAGTTTACTAAAGAGACTCTGAGAAGTGGTCATTTGTATACATCAAGAAAAATGCAATCAATAAAGAAAGCTCGACTGGTTCTTCTACACGCCTGATAGAAAGCATATTTATTAACATTTTGAAGTGGTGCATAAAATTCTTATCCTCGTAAAAGCTACACCAAGCAACAAGGGGTTTTCAAATAATCTTTTCTTTGGTTTAACAGAGCCATGTACAGTCAGTTGAGACTGACAACAGGTGTGACTTTTCAATTGTGCTGTCCATAAACAACTTAGAGAAGCAGTTCAAATATCATCTGTATATGAATAAGTAAATTCAAACCCAGTTTTATGTTCATGCAAAGCCTGTATATACGCCCTGTAATCATACTAGCAGTGATCAATGTAAATATCAAAGATTTAGACTTCCAGTCCAATCGAGATTGCGGCTGTGTTCAAAATTGCCCCTGATACCCTGATGTAGGGCAATATTTAATGGGAATAGCCAGTTGTAGTGGTGTTTGACACCATATTGGACGTTATCGAGTGCACTCATTCAGTCTTATAATGCAAGTACGCATTATGGGTGTGCCAATATGGGTACAAAGTAATATCATAGAGATGTAATTCATTTTTAAATGAATATTAAATTGTTTTAAGTCCGTATAAAGGCAATTCAGAGGTTTGTTTCTAAACACATTATAAATGTTAGAAATATATTGCTGAAAACACATTACAAAGACATTACAAAGTAATATCATAGAGATGTAATTCATTTTTAAATGAATATTAAATTGTTTTAAGTCTGTGTAAAGGCAATTCAGAGGTTTGTTTCTAAACACATTATAAATGTTGGAAATATATTGCTGAAAACACATTACAAAGACTGTGGACTACACAGTACTGAATTGTGGAGTTAGACCATTTTTCAATTGTCAGTTTTGCACCATTTTTGTGTTCAGGATTTTTTTTGGTCGGGCTTAAAGTCATGGCTCAATGATGTACTGGACCCAAGAGCATGGCCCCTCCCCTAACACTACAATAACTTGAGCGCGTTAGCATCAGTGGTTCAACTGTCCAATCGCGAGTTACTGTCATTACCTTTGCTATTCCTTCATCACGTAAATGCATATTACCTGGTTGCGATAATTTACAAAACAGCTTGGTCTCCTCATTTATATTTCCTAAAAATGATGATATCAAGAAAAGATGGATTCATTTTTTGAAGAGCCACCTTGATGGTGAGCTGAGGAACCATGACGGCTGTTAGATTGATCTGTGATACAGACAATTAATAATAAAAAAAAATAAAAGTCAGGTTATGTTAGTAACATTTTGCTAACTTGCATAAAAGGGAGAAAGAAAATTAACATTCTGTAGCAAACGGAGAGGGACGAGGTTGATTCTCGGGTAGCCGGTCAATGTCCCCTAAACTGGATTCTGGCTCTGGAGGCTCAAACATGTATGGCTGTGTAAATCCATTTAAGCTGCTCTGGAGCATCCATTCAGGCTGTAGCAGTATTTAACAGTTGAGAGAGGCGGCAGCTTTCCGACCAGTGGGCGTGTTTTCAGCCCTGACAGCGGACACGCCCCCAGTGTTTGAGAGCAGAGAATTATTTTTTCAAGATTTTGATAACTTATTTTATTTAATTTGTGCTTTTAGCATTCAAATTTGGTTAATGGGTGGTTAATAACACATTTTTCTGTGGTGTGTTCAACTCAGAACAGATATTTAATATTGCTATGTTCATGCATAGTTTCCATGACAGAGTTTGATCTTTTCATTACTACTGGAACTACCATTAAACAGCAAGAACAAACAATGCAAAAGCGGCAGCCCTTCCAGCACACTCAGTGTATGAATTCACTCACTCGTTTTCATCCACTCCTTCAAATATGACTATATTAGTGAACTAATATACTCACACATAGTGAGTGAGGGAATAGGAGGCTATTTCGAACATAGCTTCGTTGTCCTGTGAACACTTACCCAACTCACCCTGAAAATGAATCTGACGATGTGTGAACGTAGCCTATGTTCATAGCCCATGGGTCACCCAGTGGGCCATAAGGAAATGCTAAGGAGTCCAAAAAAAGATTTTACAATATGTGTTATTAGGGCTTGTAAAATTAATGAGATATAAGTGTCAGCCTCAGACAGCACACCCACGGACCGCACACACTCCATTCGCTAAACATCTGATACAAAGTCAGAAGTCTAAATCTAACTGGCTGACTTCCAGAAAACTACCTGAGTCCACTAGGAGACAACGGGAGCTTTTAATTTGAAACGGATGTTGACGAAGCGCACACTGTTGAAATAATCAGTCCTTATTCATTTTTGAAAGATACAAATTCTGTGAACAAACTTTACAGACATCTCCAAGTAATTTCTTGTGTTTTAATGTTGATTGATGTGTCATTATTACCAGCAAAAAATGCAAATAAATAATGAAAATAATGACACAGTAATCTGCATTAAAATACACAAGAAATTAGTTGAAGATGTCTGTAAAATGTTTGTTCTCAAGATTTTCCTGTCGATCTTAAAAAGAGGAAATATGTTTGCGTCCACGTCTGTTAGCGTCATTTACCTGCCCCTATATGACACTAAACAAAACTGTAACGTTGAGAAAAAGCATTAAGTGTTATTCCCAGATAGCTTTCAATTTAATTAAGAAAGTAAACATTTTCCAGATAGAATTTTAACAATGCAAAAATATGCATCAGCCCATATGAAACACCATCAATGCTAAATGTTTAAAATTGGGGAACATCAGTCAGAGCTTGCCAGCCGTGGGCTGCTGGTTGAGAAACGCTTGTTTAGCTGCTGACTCTGCATTAAAGCCAAGTTCAAAAGAGGGTATTCCCACTTCAGAGTGGGATAATTTAGATATGAATTAATATCACATGCAGGATAAAAAAGGAATGTTGCAAAAAATACTAAACTCATTTAGACACATTTTCAAAGAGTAAAGAACCTCAGGCGAAGTTCACCGCTGTCATCAACATCTCTTCTGCTCTAATGCTCAAGCCAAGACCTCGGAGGAAACACACACACATAATCACATATTCATTGATCACTAGGACTTGCTGTGTTCTCTGTCCTCTCTCTGCTGACGTAAAGGTCAATAACAACAAATAAAGAGCAGAAGTGAAGAAACAAACAGAGTGAGTTAAAAAAAGGCTCATATTAAAGATACCGTAGAGGATTGGTAGCAAAAAATAAATGCAAAGGCAAGACGACATCAGTAAAACGAAGTGTCACAATGCAATGTGATGCCAATTCCTCAAGTATAGATCCTCCACCCCAACATGCCCTTACGTCCTAGTGGTAAGAGTACAAATTATAGCATCGTGCAAACATGAAGTTTAAAACATAAACAACTCACTGCAAATATGAGGGTATATTTTTAGGCTTATCAAGTCTACAAATGCTAATGTTAAAGGGGTTTTGACATGAGAAATCAAATTAGGCTTGATCTTCAGACACATATAAGAGGTCTTTTTTACCATTAAATCATCCTGCAAGTTTCAGAGATTAAAACATCTTCCACATTATAAACAAAGGATTTATTTAATCAAGCTCCAAATCTTGTTTTTGTAAATGAGGCACAGTGTAATGGAGTTTGCAAAGAAACATTTGTTGACAGATGAAGCAGCGACTGTTTTACATCTGCTACATTTACAACAGCTACATCACAAATTGTAAGCAAACGATTTCATAATGCTTTGTCTGTAAAAGACAATGTAAATATATGGGTTTTTTTGTGCAATAAACTTCATTAACATTAGGAGAGAACCTCAAGGAACATATTAAAATACTAATGAAAAAAAATCCATGTCATAACCCTTTTAACTGATAGTGCTATCATGAATTTTTAAGGTGCCTCTGTAGGTATTTTTGACTTGGCTTTGATGTCTTTCTTTTTATGTACCCTGATGGCCCAGATTCTGCACCTTCATTATACAAGCAACAACCACACACCTTCTATTGGCCATACACATTCAAGGGACAATCAAGTACATCCAGAAACAAATGCAGTCAATTTAATTCAGTGTGATTAATTATTCAAAAATAATAATGTGATAAAAAATGCAATTAATCATGCCCTGACACATACAGCACATAAAATGTGTAACAAGGGTTTTTTTCCATCATCTGAGCAATTCAAGCTTGAAGTACCACCTTCATGTTTTTGTAAGTATATACAGACCATTCATTAAAAAATATCAAAGACAGAATACAACAATGACAAAGACAAAATACAAGAAACTTCAGCTCAGACAGACTGATAAACTGTGACAGTTCAGCCAAAAATGAACATTCTGTCATCAATTACTTGTGCCCTCATGTCATTTCAAAGAAAAGAAGTTATTTTTGGAAGGAAGGTTTGGAACGACATAAGGGTCAGTAAATGATGACAGTATTTACATTTTGGCTACTCTGACCCTTTGTGTTGAATGTTATGAAAATAAATCATATTGACAACTGAAGCCAATTTTTGTAAGGTGATGACGATTCAATGATTTTCTGATCTATCATATTAATATAACAAATTTTATTCAGCGCCTTTTCTCAACAAATATTGATAGATGTGATTTATTGTTAATAATTGAGTCAAATTTTATTCAATAAACCTTCATCAACAGCCATGCAAGAAACTCTTTGTTTCATCTAAACAACACAGTATATTATAATGATTTAAATAAAAAGACAGTATTTGTGTTCTAATTTATTCAAGCAAATAAACCCTTCACCCGTAAGCCATTTCCCTACTAAACTACCGAAAAGATTTCACACAATTTTCTTCCATAACACAGATAATGTTCGTCTTTAACCCGGCAAATAAGAGGCCTCATTGCCTGAGTTGAACTTAAATTTCCGGTTTGATTCAATTGATCAGCTCTTCTGTCTTTGAATTCAGATCGCTCCGTCATAATGTCAGTGCATAATTTATGAGATGAACAACAACAATTAAAACATCAACACGGAAGACTCTACATAATTTATTGAATGACATGAAGAGAAGAACTGGCAGTCTGGTTAATGATGGACTGGACTTTGAAGTCTGGGCTCTGAATATTATGAATAAATTAAGAGAAAATTTTACTAATTCGATTCATTTATTCTAGAATATAGATTTTTTTTTTCAGAATCGTCTGTGTCACTGAAACATTTTCCTGCATGAGAGGCATGAGAGTGGAAAGGGTCTTCTAACCAACTGTTCCGGAAAAGCACCATGTGTTAACATAAGGCAACTCGAGTGTGTCTTTTTCAAGATAAAAACAGAACTCACTAGGTGGGATAAGTAAAATGATATCCTTATGACTCAAATAATTGAATGAAAAAGGGTAAGAAGATGTTTGAAGCACCATAGTGAATTGAATCGAGGAGGAAACCGAACACTATAATTTTGCCTTCCTGCCATAAAGAAATATCCAGATGGCCACAGAGGTATCCTACCTGCCCAAACACATGTCAAGTACAGTCTTGTGCCTTTTCTTTCAAAATACACTCTCACTTTACCTCTTCTACTGCACATTTCTGCTATGTTTGCCTGCATGTAACATCGGTTGTGTTAAATGCTGAAGCTCTAGCTGGGAAAAAGATAGTGTTTAGCATTCCACCTGGTCATTAGGCAGCTGTGCAACTGATATATTCTGTGCCCCAATGTAAAATTAATGCCAACCTCGTATCAAGCTCAGACAGACAGGCTAATGAGAGCATTGGAACAAACATGGCATCAATTATTCCATATGCGGCACTATATTTTTAGCTCCGTCTTCTTTTCACACTTCAGTGGCCTCAAATTTTAAACCCCGATATAAAAAACTGAAACAACAACGTTTCTCTCACAATAGACTGGTGATAACTTTGCCTAAGGTTTACAAAGCAAAACAAACAAAGGCCTAGCTGGCGGTCATTATACGGTCAGGGCTAGTTGCTAATAATTGGATGGTGTGAGGCAATTAGCACATGGTCCAGAAATGCCCTCAGCAGTCCTAATTAAGTCATCTCTAAGTTCACTGCAAAGGCAATGGACTCACGTATCAGACCCTAGAGGACTGCAGAAACCAACACAAAAAAGACATCCAGGCATAAACAATGGTAATTTCTTAATGATGTACTCGCTTTGCTCTCAACGTGAACTTTTACTTCTTAGATTGTACAATTGCATGGTTTGAAATGAACAAAGGAGCTTATTTACATCTTACAACCCTACTTTCCAGAAGGTACTTTTTATTATTTATTTAAAGCTTGCAGAGGTGCTGATAGTCAAAGCCTGTTGGGTGAAATGTTTTACAATGAGGGTCAGCTGTGGTTTGCTGATGGTCAATGTTTTGAACTCACTCACCTAGAGTCACTCTTTTTTCTTCACTGGCATCTGCTCTTGCCTTATGCTCTTCCTCTTCACCTGAGTTCAGTCTTCCTGGACAACTGTGTTAAAGGCCATCAGGCCAGACTCCAACCCCCACTGGCATCTCTCTTTCTCTCTTCTGATCTGTTTGCCACTTGGTCCATGTGGTGAAAGCTGCACTCTCTCGCTCTCTCTCTCTCTCTTTTACTTCCCTCCTCTCTCACTTAGGTAATTTTCCATACGCATCTTTATTTTGATTAATCATTCATGCTGTTTAACAATTTTATCTAATATGTAACCATTTAAAACAGTACATTTGATCAAACCCATTTTTGATCAAATAAATTTGAGCAGTAACATTAATTAACCATTTTCTCTTTCAAAACACTTGTATGTTTACTGGCATTATCTAGCAATGTTTATTTACAGTACAAGCAGCAGAAATGGTTATAGACAAGAAATGCACAAATTTATCTAGCAAAAGGAGTATTTCTTATTTTAGATGAAGATCAGATTAAAAACATTCTAAAAAGGTATTTTATTTTATTTTTTCTTTGTTTAACACATTTTTGAGAATGAATGGATATGTTTGAAGATGATGATGATTACAGGTGTATTCTAGAAGTAAGAAGTTAGAAGTAAAAAAAAAAAAAAAAAATCTCAAGTAAACTGAGCATATTGTAAAGTACAGGTCTAGCCACACAATTTAAACATTTAGCAGCACAACTAAATAACAATAATTTTTTACCCACAAAAATGTGCACATGTGGTTGAAGAGTGAAAAAGCTTGACTTGATTATGACTAAGGCTATAGCATTCAATATTTTCCTCAAGATATCTTTAAATTTACCATAAAATAAATCAATAGAAAAGGTTGAAAAGAAAAGGGAATCCCAAGGGAGAATCATCTGAATTACAAATTGGCTCTAGTCATCTTAAATTTTGCCGCAAGGGAATTTTCCCCCAACCCATCATCATTTAAAAAAAAAAAAAAAAAAAAGTCGCTGTGACTTAAGTTGCTTTTGTCCCTGTCTATAGGTTTTAAACGTTTTAACTTAAACTAACATTTTAACTTTAACTTGACCGTAAAGAAAAATCTCCTGTCACTTACCTCCAAAGGGAACTCTCAAGAACTTTGTTGGAGTCGGCATGGTAATATTTAGTGAGAATTAGGATGACCTATGAAGAGGAAAAAAAGTGTCATTAAAAATTAAATCAAAAGAATTTAACAATTGTTATCATATATTAAAAAATACAGCGCAATCAAAAAAAATCACATTTTTCTTGTAGGATTTCATATTTACAGCTAACATTGTATCTAAAAAGCTTTTTCAGCCAGGCAAAAACTCTGCTGAGAAAATGTTCTCTAAATACAGCAGAAAGTCACTGCATTGTCTAGTTCTTAAGTTAAGACATGCACAGAAGCATGATGTTAACCTCATTTGACAGATCCATCAAACTGGGACCACTTGCTGGACAACATCTTCCCAACTTATGCTATTAACTATATTGTTGTTTGTTTTGTTTTTGTTTTTTTTGTTTATCTAATAGGACTGATTGCACTGCAAGCAGTTTCTTTAGTATTGATGAACACATCGGCATGATGCCAAGTTCCTTTCTTCAACTGGCAGCAGGGAGTTAGCAGTATGAACAAGCTGACAGAATCTGTATGCATGTGATGCAAGGATCACAGGTTTAAACATTTAGAAATCAAACAGAGATCTATAACTTAAAGTGACAACCAGTAAATTGGAACTTCATCTAAAACAGGTTTGCAATTTTACAACCTGTAACTTAATAACACAAAATAAGTCTTTCATAACTGGTCTGGATTACAATAGTCACTGAAGTGCCATCTGAAGACGATGATCAGATTAAAATCAGATTTTCTGATGACATCACCACAGTGCATTTTTAAAATAAAATTTTCTTCATGAGTTATTTCTCATAAAACAACTGTAATACAATTTTATTGAAAATCACATGTAATATGCAAGGCTTTTCTCCATACAGATGAAAAAAAATTATTGTAGCTCCACCACAAGATTCTTTCTGTAGAAAGAATGTGATTCTACTTGCTTTTAAGTATTTTTGCAATGAAACCCACAATTTCTCTACGTACTATGTGTAATGGACAGAAAATGCTTTATATTTTGTGCATTAAGATGTAGAGAGGAAATACCCCAGATACATGCACAAACCTACACATACACATACACAAACACAAACACACACACACACAAAAGCGATGCCTTCCTCTGGTCCGAGGTATAAAAGCCAGGGTCAGCCTTATCCCTTAAAGTCTATCCTATCTTTTATTCATGTATGTAGGTTGCAGTAACAAATCAGTAGAGTGTGAGTGAAGGGAGATGACTTGTGCCTGTGTGTCTCCTTTATCTTTCATGCTGCCTCACACACTGGGTCTCTGACAGCAAAGCCCAATGGAAAAGCATCGCCATGCAAAAGGGTCAGAGAGATTCAGGGCCTTGGCAGGGTGACTGACAGGTCGGTATTAGAACGTGGCAGGAAGTGTGTGGACCGGGCCAGCCTTGGGCTTTGCTCGTGGGATCGGCTGAGAGGGCTATTGCCCTGAGCTTGTCCCTCCCTCTGTAGACAACAGAGGTGCTAAAGGTCAGAAGGGTGTGAGCCAAAAAGCAAAGGTTTTTCTTAACAGTATGGAGGATGTGTAAGGGGAAATTTCTTTTAAGCTTTTACAGTGATTTAAAGGAGAATTCAGACTGAAATGCAATACCCAAAGCCATTCATTAAAAATTAAATTATTCCTGCAGTCACGTCTATAAATTTTCAAAAGTGTCTTCAATCAAGACAGAATTATTTTTTTCATTGATATCAAAGATTCAGCATTTAATGCACTTTAATGCTTACAAAAAAGGTCATTTGAAAATCAGTTCTCTAGGCCAATTTTTTTCTTGTTCTAATAAATTATTTATTTAAATTAACTACAGTTTATTATTATATAGGTATAGTTTAGCTGCTCCGAGTAATATAAGACTAATACATATACTGGTGCTGGTCATAAAATTAGAATATCATCAAAGAGTTGATTTATTTCACTAATTCCATTCAAAAAGTGATACTTGTATATTATATTCATTCATTACACACAAACTGATATATTTCAAATGTTTATTTATTTTTATTTTGATGATTATAACTGACAACTAAGAAAAATCACAAATTCAGTATCTCAGAAGATTAGAATATCACTTAAGGACAATACAAAGAAAGGATTTTTAGAAATCTTGGCCGACTGAGAAGTATGAACATGAAAAGTATGAGCATGTACAACACTCAATACTTAGTTGGAGCTCCTTTTGCCTGAATTACTGCAGCAATGCGGCGTGGCATGGAGTCGATCAGTCTGTGGCACTGCTCAGGTGTTACGAGAGCCCAGGTTGTTCTGATAGTGGCCTTTTGCTCTTCTGCATTGTTGGGTCTGGCATATCGCATCTTCCTCTTCACAATATCCCATAGATTTTCTATGGGGTTAAGGTCAGGTGAGTTTGCTGGCCAATTAAGAACAGGGATACCATGGTGCTTAAACCAGGTACTGGTTGCTTTGGCACTGTGTGCAGGTGCCATGTCCTGTTGGAAAATGAAATTTGTATCTCCATAAAGTTGGTCAGCAGCAGGAAGCATGAATTGCTCTAAAACTTCCTGGTATATGGCTGCGTTGACCTTGGACCTCAGAAACACAGTGGACCAACACCAGCAGATGACATGGCACCCCAAACCATCACTGACTGTGAAACTTTACTCTGGACCTCAAATAACGTGGATTGTGTGCCTCTCCTCTCTTCCTCCAGACTCTGGGACACTGATTTCCAAAGGAAATGCAAAATTTACTTTCATTTGTGAACATAACTTTGGACCACTCAGCAGCAGTCCAGTCCTTTTTGTTTTTAGCCCAGGCGAGACGCTTCTGACGCGGTCTGTTGTTCAAGAGTGGCTTGACACAAGGAATGTGACAGCTGAAACCCATGCCTTGCATACATCTGTGTGTAGTGGTTCTTGAAGCGCTGACTCCAGCTGCAGTCCACTCTTTGTGAATCTCCCCCACATTTTTGAATGGGTTGCTTGTACACTTTTTTCTACCACATCTTTTCCTTCCCTTCACCTCTCTATTAATGTGCTTGGACACAGAGCTCTGTGAACAGCCAGCCTCTTTTGCAATGACCTTTTGTGTCTTGCCCTCCTTGTCCAAGGGGTCAATGGTCATCTTTTGGACAACTGTCAAGTCAGCAGTCTTCCCCATGATTGTGCAGCCAACAGAACTAGACTGAGAGACCATTTAACTCTCTGAGGTCGGCTGTCACACCTGCGTGTTTTACTCAATTTTGGACATTCAATTAAGAGTTATATACCATACTAATCTGTGAATGCAACCACACCCACATTCACATACAGAATGTTGCTGACTATACAGAATATATTAGTATGAGTTTTGAGGCCTTATTTCAGTGATGTTTTTTTTTTTAAATCACGCATATACGTAATTCTCTCAAAAATACAAACATGTACATACTTGTTGCTCACATATGTATATAGCCTAGATTCTGCTGAATACAGTGAAATGACTTTTGTCATTAAAATGTTTGTAAGAAACTGAAAAAAGCACAAATGTCAGAGTATGTCAAACTACTCCAGTACCCCAAATCAGCCTCAGACCCCAGAGGGTTAAAGGCCTTTGCAGGTGATTTGAGTTAATTAGCTGATTAGAGTGTGGCACCAGGTGTCTTCAATATTGAACCTTTTCACAATATTCTAATTTTCTAAGATATTGAATTTGGGATTTTCCTTAGTTGTCAGTTATGATCATCAAAATGAAAAGAAATAAACATTTGAAATATAATATATATAATAATATAATATACAAATTTCACTTTTTGAATGGAATCAGTGGAATCAACTTTTTGATGATATTCTAATTATATGACCAGCATCTGTAAGTAAGCTTGAGCATGAAAGTCAGTGTAATCTTTCCACATACAGAATCATTCCTAAAATGAAAATATATTTCCAAACACAATTATTCACTGCAACATACACTGCCATTAAAAAGGGCTGCTGCAGAAGAAAAAAATCATATTATTATCAATGGTGAAAACAGTTGTGCTGCTTAATATGTTTGATTTTTTTTAATGAATGCACTCAGATAAACAAACCAAATCAGTAATAATTTTGTCTTTACTGTAATTGTATGTGTGAATCAGCCCTGTCATTGCCAATATGTCAATATGATCATTATCGAAACTGCTAAAACAGAGTCTGCGTCTTGTGTTTTACTATTCTGCATATCATGTTCCTTTCCTTTCTCTCTCTGTCTTTCTCTTTGTCTATCATCAACTTCCGTCATCAAAACAAATCTGAAAAGTATCTTAAGCATCAGGCCCCCAAACATCCTCTTGGCTATTCATTTCATAATTTGTCAAGAACATAACTATTTAACAGATGTGATCTGTAACTAACTTAAAAAGCCTTTCTCTCTGGGAATACTGAAGAAAATGAGGCTTACTATTACTGCAAACACAGCAGTATCTTTTTCCACTTATGATTTTTGAAGGCCTGGAATGTATAAAACATTTATCAAACAGTGGATATGCGGTCTACATTCACCCATCACAAGACAGTTGAATTTGTGCTTTTCCAAATAAAAAAACACAGTGTGATCATCAACAAAAGAATTTGCCCTATTACAGACACAACTTCTTTGAACCAATTAAGCTGAAGCTAATCAAAGGTATAAGTTAGCTGCAGAACACAGTAGCTCTTTTGGCTACACAGTCTTCTCAGTCTACCCAGGGGGGCCGAGAGCCCCCGCACAGGCGTCAGATGGTGGCCTTTGGAAAAAGTCTGTCTGCACACAGCTGTCTGCAGCTAACGCTAATGAACCACTGGGAGCAAAGCCTTTCACTCACTGACATCATGCAAATACAGTTTGAGGAAAAGAACAACTGATAATCACCAGCTTAGAGCAAAGACCACTGAACTCATTACTGGCATCAGCATGCAGAGCATAATCTTCATATCATTTAGTTTGAGCAATAACAAATCTGACATCAGCTGAGAATGAAGGGAAGTGACGGCTTCCTAAATACCCACACTCGGTGACAGCCTCTCTGTTTATCTGTTTACCAAGACGAAAAGAAAGCTACGGTGGCTGAGATGGCTCAACACGCTGCAACTGAAGAAGTATACACATGCAAATAGAAAAAAACACCAACAAATTAAGAAGGCATCTACATTAGTTTGACAACACATGTGCTTTAAATACTCACAATGCACATACGATGAGGACGTAAAAACAAACGAAAAAAATCTCATGAAAATCCCACTGATGAGCAGACATTGCACAATAAGCATGTCTCAGCAAGGTTCTTTGGTTGTGTTGTTTTTATTTGCTGCATATGTGTTGTCAAAGTGATGAAGATGGTTTCTTAATTTTTAGGTGTTTTTTCTATTTGCATACTTTTCTTCAATTGCAGCGTGTTGAGCTCTCTCAAAGACCATAGAGAACAGACACGAAAAAGATGAAAATGGAGAAAAACAACAGTAAAGTCTACGCTCTCTCTCCTCTCCACCTACTGTATAGCTGGTGTGTGGTGAACGCACCAGCGCTGTTGTACTGTGGCCGCAGTCAAATCGTCCACGTGGATGCAACACACTGGTGGTGGTTGAGGAGAGACCCTCTGATATGATTACAAAGTGCTTTGTGCAGTTGTACAGAGTAATGTGTTATATAAATGCCTCATTCATTCACTAAGGACATTAGTGGTGGACATAACTAGGGACATAACATGCTATTGAGAGTGAATCTTGTGATCATTAATGTCTAGAACAAAAAGTACAATTTTGGAAGATATTTAAAATAGAGATGGACCCTTAAAATTGTGGCTGTTATTCAAATTCTATACTGAAACAATAAAAAATATCAATTATTTAAATTGCATTAGCTGATTTTAGGTATCACATCAATAAAATTTACAGTATGAAAATGGACATTCCCTTTGAAATTTGCTAAAGATCACATTTAACAGTGTAATTAAATAATAAGTGCTTTTAAAGATTAATTTAAGTGTTAAATGACACACACTTGAGTGTAACAGATTATCAAAATGTAAGTTGGAACTTGCTTCTATGCTTGGGGTGTTGACTGGATTTTGAGATGTGGCTGTTACACTCAAAAGCAAATTGCAAGCTTGTAGTCAGCTGTGAAAGGTCAGGTTTTAAGTGTACTAAATAACATTTTGGCATTTTGATCAAACATTATGACGTCAACAAAAAATGCAAACAATTAAACATATGCAGTACATGGATGAATTGTTCAGAATAATATGATTTATAACATCCATTCACAAAATAGAATGACTGAATTTGCATTTCACGCCAAATTAAAAATATCTAATGTGGTCCAATAACCAGTATAATATTAACACATCAAATGTCTTTATTTTACAAATTAAATTTTAAACTTTCGACTGAACTAAGGAGAGCAGAAGTTGCACAGGTTGAAAAAGAAATAAGTATGATTGTAAATAGAGTTCTCTTCTATACACAGCACTAGTGATGGTACAATCTTCTTAACAGCGCCATGTGTGCTTAAAAAAAGATAAAGGAGAGATTGGAGCTTTTTCTCAAACCTCAGCAGAGATCCCTGGGATTTGTCACCATCACTGTCCTGCATAAAAGCAGATAAATGCCTCGAGCATTACACATACAGATTTGGCTTGCCAAGATACGAAAAGTATAAAAGCGCCTCTTGTAGCCTTTCTCAGCTGCGTCTCAGAAGCCTTTGTGCTTAAATCATTTATCCATAAGTCAAAACAGTTTTTTCTTTAGTGGTATAAAAAGCTGTCACTAAAGAAAAGGCAAGTCTACAGTTTGTCTCTCCATCTGTTCTGTTGTGAGACGAGGGGTCACAGTTCTTCTGGGGGGAAACGATTTCTGCTGCTGTGAGTAATGGCGATAAAGGGAGAAGGATAGGTAGCCATCAATCAGTCCACCGCACGGCAACAGACAGACTCTCTACCGGAGACCTTCGGAGGGAAAGAGATCCCAGTGAATTTATACCAACGCACTGGCCCTCATCCCAGAATATCAGCTTGGCAAACTGGTTTTAGATACATCTAAATCTCAGTCTAGAAATACCTGCAGTACATCACATGCTGTGGGGGAAAAAATGCAATTTGCTTGAAAGACAGCAAGTACAGCGCCTCTACATCAGGCTTCTGCAGGGTGTCTTTTATGAACACCATAAATCTGGTACTAATTAGAGGACGAGACAGAGTGCAGGTGCATTAGACACTGAGAATCATAAATAAATTAAAAAAAAAAAAAAAAAATGATGACATAAATCAGGGAAGCAATATTTGCTCTTATTGACTACATTTTATTGAGCATATTAGAGTTCTCAATCGATTCTTCGGATGTGTTGAGATTAATGTTGATTTTTATTGTTTTACAGCCACTGTAAAAGAGACACACATCTGTTAAAAGGGCACTCTTTGTATAAATGGTGTTTCTGTAGGGATGCATTCGAGTAGGACACAAGGGTGGCCCGCTGATGAACCGCCTGACTTTCCCATGTCTGTCTGCGGTTGTGTTTCCTCCTCCTAATGGCTATGTTGCATTCGCTCATGCCTGAAGTGCTTCAAAACCCAAAGTAGAAAGAGAGGACATGAAAATTTCTTATTCCAGTCATATTTTCTCAGGCTGCTCCGAAAGCCATCTGTGCATCACTTCAACAATCTTTCAAAAAGTGCAAGTTTTTCCTGAAATTTGTGAATTTCTCTCTAAAAAAATTGCCAAGAAAAAGTTCTCTGTTTGTAGGTTTGGGAGAATGACATTTCTCAGCCAGTTGGTGACATTTATTAGGGAAAAGTCAACCAGCCTGTGACGAGCCTTGAATGGACAAACACAATGCCACAAGAGGCACCATTGAAAAAAGCACCATGGCAAACATACCACATGTGAACAGTGACTGCACAGAGCACTGGCTTCAGTTGACTATTCGGCATTCCAATGAACTTGGCGTTTCATTGAAGGGCAGTAAATCAAGTGATAGAGGGAAAATAATTCACCAAGTCTATAGTGAAAGTCATTCTAATAAAGCCAGACATGGAATGAATCACTCTCTCAAATAACATGGCTGATGCAGTGAGACCACACACGCACAAAAACATACATAGAAAGCCATTCACAATTAAAATGACTGCATGTTGTCACTCATATTAACGACTGATGGATGGTTCGGTAGGAATCGGGATACCAGTGCTCTAAATAAGTCTTATCCAAGTTCCTCAGCATTAATTGGAGAGCACACCAATTTAAAATGTGACACACACATGCTAATCCATCCTAGACTGGCTGACTAAGTAATCTCAGGAATTTGAGATTATGAGAGAATTAGTGTCTGTAGAAAACGATCTGCTTTAGTCAAGAAGGTTCACTAATCAAAAGCATGCAGGCAATGTTTAGTAAAGCACTTACAAAAGAAACTGCCAAGAATATTAACATAATAATCACACTTTACATTGCAGAGTTCATGTTAAAGTATAATTAGAAATGTAACGTACAATTAAAATGCAATTATTTTTGAGAACAACCTGCAGCTACATATTTTATTCTTACTGCCATACTCCAATTAATTACATTAATTTGCAATACAGCGACTCTGCAATTTAATAGTCCTAAATAAGTACAATGGTTGAACAGTTGATCTTTTAAAAACAGTCTTGCTGGATTTTTTGTATTATTGTTTCTGACACATACAGTACCTTGTAGGGCTTTAATGCAACATATCTTACAGTTCCTAAGTACTGACTGCCAATAAATGCCTGGCACGTGAGTGACACATACAAACAACTGATACGGGGAAAGCGGGAAAAGAGCGACCGCAGACCCACTGTCGAGCTGTTGTGTCATTGTTGTGAATTATTTTTTTCCCCCTGTTAAATTTGAGGAAAAATATAAACAAAATTGAAGCGTCTAACCGTTGAGTGTTGTGCGCATGAGTTTGAGACTTGACTGAATGGCCTGCAGCGGTGAATTGATGAACTAAGAGGAAAAGTAGGCTTATAATGAACTCTGCAGATAGAAGATCTGGCAAGGCCTCCTGGCACGCTGACAGTGGAGGCTTTTCTCAGCCAGACACAGTGAGAGAGGCTCATAGTGGACACAGCTGTTATTACTGGCATAACAGCTGTCACCTTTGCAACACAGTAATCCTTTTCTCTCAATCATCCCTTTATGTTGTGATAATTCTCCCATATCTCTCCATTATTCTGTCTGTATCTACCATACTCACCCACAACTCTTGTTTTAATAGATTATTGTCTCTGCATGGCAATAAATCCTTTTTGACTATGAATTTCCTTCTATATTTCTTTTTGACATTCTTTAAATTCGACATGATGCCAATATCACTCTTCCACTGAAACTGTCCTGTCTCATTATCAGCACTCAGAGCCTGAAGCTTCTTCCTGACGAGTTTGGCAATGTTATCCGTCTTCACTTATTTGTGTACTTGTGTGGAGTGAACAGAGGACAGATAACTTTTTATCTCGGATATAAAGGATGTGTTTCTGAAGCTGTGGGACTAAACCCGGATCGAATTAAAAGGGATTGTAATACATTATGCATAACTACTAAAGGTTCAGACTCAACAACAAAGCTTTTAACGCTGGTTTGAAAACTGATTGCCTTAAGAAGCAGTGGAATGTGAACCCCATTCCATCTGAGACCCCTTAAGGCGGACCGCATAAAGCTGCATGCTCCACTGAAGCGATGTTCCATGGTCGCCAGGTTCCAGTCAAACATATTAATTCACAAAAGACTGGAATGGAACAATTACCATGGAAGGTCAAAGAAACAAAAAATGTGGGTGGGACCAGAACAAGTAAGACATTAACAAAGGAAAGAGAAACAAAGAAAGAGACAAAGGATGACCAAAATGTAACATATAAATGTTGATAAAGGTTTGACTTTCAATACCAATACTGTAAATTTACACTTTAACACAATAAGTATGTTAATCGGACATCACAGTTTTTAAGATTCAATCAAAGATGCAATCATCAATCTATAAAATGCATGTCAATCTTTTAAAGAGATAATGTTCATAAACAGAGCAATTCCAACAGGGTCCTCGCACTTTGGTGCTCAGGCCCTAATTACGCTTATTATTAAACTTTTACTTAACCAGGGTGGTTAAATATGATTTTGTCAGGATTCTTTGATGAATAAAAATCTTTTGTAACATTATAAATGTTTTTATTGTCACTTTTGATCAGTTTAATGTAGTGTTCCTTAATAAAAGTTTTCACTTCTTTTGGGAAAAAATAAATAAATAAATAAATCTTACTGACCCCCAAATTTGAAATGGCAGTGTATAATATTTAAATAGAGGCCGAAAAAAAAAAAGAAGAATTGATTGTTCATATAGATCAATTGCAATCAAACGATTTGAAATCCTTGGATTTAACACAAGCACTATTTATACTATATGAAATATGACGGAACAAAAAAAACCCTCTGCACACAGCTATGTTTAAAAGAGAAGCCAACAGCTTCAGATGACATGAGAATACATAAATCCTCTGATATAAAACCCACAAATGTTTGCTTTAACCTCTAATCTTTTCCAAACAAAGCAAAAACCATTGCCTCGTTTAATAGAATTGTGTTTGATGTGGGCTGGTGCAGTCTCAAGAAGTCTAGATTGGCCATGCATATATATGAAACTATTACTTCACTGTGAGCCTGAATCTGGATTAGGGGAAATTACACTGACCACTAGAAAGAAATCCATCGGATGAAAGAGTAATTAAGAGGGATCTGCTGACCACACAAGGTTTGGAGGAGAGCAATGTAAACATGTTGAGTAAAGAAAGATCTCCATAGCTCAGCCTAATGCTCTCATGGCTAATTGAATCAAGTATTTTTTGGCTTCATCCCTCTATTAAACTGTGCACACGAACCTGTCTGACTCCTAAGAGACTCCCACTGCTGCCCTCTCACCCCAAAAACTTTCTTCTCACATTATTTTTTCCTCTTCACAGGGCTCCACTCAAAAAAATGAAGTAGCCACTGGCTCCTATGTGGGGAAAAATAGTCACCAAATAATTTTTTAGGAGCCATAAAAGAATAAACGTTTTAATTTTGTCATGTGTTATCATGTCTGCCCTCCTTTTACAGAATCAGCATTTTCATCCATCTTGTGGATGTCCTGGGAACTAAGATTCACTTAAAGTGGGAACTGAATTGTGTTTCTAACTTGAACTACATACAGTCACAAATAATTGTTCTAATGCATCCTATAAACATTGTTGTATGTCTTGAACACGCCCAATCTATTTTTCTTCATTAGCTAGTAATATCTCGGTCAAAGGCAGATCTTTACATGCAATTATATGGGCGGTGTTGAATTTAATTTTTAGCTCCTTCCATTCTTTCTCATCTAGACAACAGGTTAAGCACAAATATAAGGAGTAGGTGATATACTGCATATATTTAGCAAAATACCCCCTTCTGTAGTCATTTTTCTAGCCGACCAACGAGTTTATGAGCATTGAATGGCTTTTCTGAGGTAAATTTGACATGATCGCTCTCCAGCTGTTTTATACAAGCTCTTTCCAAGGTTGAAATGCTAATTGAGTGATCTGTCAGCGAGTCTGATTGTGATAAAATCGACAGAATTTGAAAGCAGAAAGTTTTTTAATTGTTTACTAAAGTTAATAAAACACATTAAAAGTGACATATTAAAGGCGACAATTAAGTACAAATCTTACTGCGAATATGGATGCCTGCATTACAAATAATGTGAAGTTCAGGCAGTAACAGAAAACAGCAAAGTGTTCTCTTTGAGTCCGGCTGGCTCAATTCCAGCACCGGCAGGAAATGATGCTCCCCGGGTGCCACAGCATAATGGCTGACCACTGCCCCGGGTGTGTATCATGGTTTGCAGTGTGGGTGTGTGTTCACTACTCACTACTCTGCTCCTAATGTGTGTGCACTAACATGGATGGGTTAAATGCAGAGGGCAAATGGGTTACCATACTTGGCCTTCACGCGTCACTTTCACTTTCAAAGATATTGAAAATAACAATCCATATTCATATCCAAAAACGAGAATTGTTAACGATTAGTTTGCATCCACACAGCTGATTTAGTTTATCCACATTGCTTGTATCTCATTTCCAAGGCCGCTTCCTCCTGAGGCTGCATTTGTCTCATGCTGGCACCATAAGCGTTGTTGCTCGATAGAAATGAACGCTTTGAGAAAGCCTGATATTTTTCAGTCTGACATGGGCTTCTGACGTGGAAAGCTGATTTCCCCGTGCGTATATTGGCGCTCTGCAACTTTGCTTTGTGTCGTCTCATTTTATTACATCAACACATCAAAAGATGTGATGGGCTACTCATCACAGAACATGCAGGCGAAAATGCATGCAATTTTTAATCGTAACATTTATATTGTCATAATCTGTGATCTCAACAAAAATATCACTCACAAATTAATATATATTTTTTAGTCGCTGTCTAGAGCCCTGCTTCATATTCTTTTATAGAATCTGCCTGATGGTTTTCTTCTAAATCAATTCATTAAGTTAAATCCATTAAATATTAATCCACAAAATCATGTATTTTTTAAACTGGCAGCACTTTACAATAAGGTTCATTAGTTAAACATTAGTTAATGTATTAACTAACATGAACTAACCATGAGCAATACATGTGTTACTGTATTTACTCTACTCATCTTTAATGTTGTTCATTGTTTGTTCATGTAAGTTCACACTGCATTAACTAATGTTAACAAGATTTTAATAATGTATTAATAAATGTTGAAGTTAACATTATCAAAGATTAATAAATGCTGTGTAAGTGCAGTTCATTATTAGTTCATGTTAAATAATGAACCTTATTGTAAAGTGTTACCCTTAAACTTATAGGGGATTAAAGCAATAGTTCACCCAAAATAAAAAATCAGTTGTTGCAAATCAGTCTGACTTTCTTTATTTGGCATGAACATATGCAAATATCATCTTATCCAAATTATCATTGAATCATTGTAATTTTCAAAATATATATGACTGAAACAACCTCAGGGTGAGTAAATGATGACCGGAATTTTACTTTTGGTGAACTGTTCCTCTAACTTCCTTCTATTCCTTAAGCTAAGAGATTTGGTTTTCCTTAGTTCACATTACGGCCTTATTGAATCACCTATCATGACCTCTATAACATATGGAAGGGAACGAAATATGGTGGCAGATATTTGTTTTAACTGGCTGGAGAACATCTCCTATGTTTACTGGCAAGCTGTACTTTGTAAATATGGGACCACCCTAGTTTAGAATACTTAGTTTAGTCTGTTTCCAGTATGTTTCACGGTGGTTAGTATTTGTGAATACAAGACAAAAGTTAAAATAAAAGAGACCAAAACAAAACCAAATACCAGCTTTCAATTCAAATTGAGGACTTAGGTCATAAATATTGGTCAAACAGATTATTGGTCTCTACTCTAAAATGGTTTAAAGAATAAAGATTGCAGGTAGTTCATAATGCACTGATACGCCTTCATGTTGAGTTTGAGCAGTTGGTCTGCGTAGTGCTTTTGAAGTCATGAATCAAGGTGTCTCAAGGAAGAGCCCAAACTTAGTATGTACAAAACCACAAAACATTACCATGAAAGGATAGACAATATAATAAAGTAGACATCAAACGAGTTTCTCATATAAAAGAAATCCATGTCAGCCAATGCTGAGTAACATCCAAGTGAATCATACAGTACACCAAAGAAAAGATCACCATCTAAAGATATTTAAACCTGAGTAAACATCACATTTTTTTCAATTTCTTATGGCCAAAATGTAAATACCATATATAATGTTACAGCATAACCTTCATAACATGCCACACTTAAAAGATTTTATAAAATATACACTGACATCATCTGTTAATATATAAACACATGGACTGGTTCGCTTTGCTTCCCCCTGTAACAACACCACATTGAAAATCATCATATTTACCATTAACTTTATAGACCATCCTCATAATAAACAGGTTTTTAAGTTTAACTTATTTTAGAAAAAACTTCTAAAAAAAGGACAAACCCAATGCCATCAGACAGTTGCATGACTTGAAGCCAAAACATATTGCTGACATCCTCTGTAAGAGCCCCAGAGCCAAGCAGCGCTGACCTTATCAAAAAAGCAACAAACAGAGAAGTGCTGTCAGGACTTAAAAAAAAAAAAAAAACGAGAAAAAAAAACAAGTAAAGGTCTGAGGCTCTGAACCTGACAGTTACCAGTTAGGACTTCAGTAGTAGAGAAGCAAGAAGTTAAGTAATTTTCAAACAAACTTAAACATCATGCTTGCATATGTGAGTTAGAGGAGGTTTGATAGAGAACTATTTCAATATACTGTATATATATTTATACTTTTATTCAAAGAGGATGCTGATGATTGTATAAAAATTGTATCATGGCTTCAAAAAAAATACATAGTAGCTCAACTGTCTTCAAGATTGATAATAATAAGAAATATTTCTTGAGCAGGAAATCAGTATTAGATGGATTTCTGAGGGAATTCAGCTTTGACATCACAGGAATAAATCACATTTTAAATTATATTCATATATTCAAAGAGATATTTTGAACTGTAACAACAATGTCTCATAATATTTCTGTTTTTACTGTGCTTTTTGATCAAATGAATTCAGCCTTGGTGACCATAAGAGATGTCTTTCAAAAGCTTTAAAAAAAAGTTACTGACCCCAAACTTTAGAACAGTGGTGTATTTGACATGACACAGGACAACCGTGAAAAACGAATAAAACTTCACAGTTTCTTAAAACTGCAATATGTAGTTTTGCATCCACTAGAGATCGCCTATTCAGAACAAAGGCATAGTTTGATGATGCTAAGTTTGAGTCCAGAATCATGGGACATGTGCTCTTCACCTCAAAGCTGGTGGAAAACAATCGGGATAGGACTTACTGTAGTATGAAGCAGAGCAGGACCGAGTGTTGTGGGAGCTGAACGAGGCCCCTGGAGCGATTGTTAATAAGAGACGAATGTGAGCAGCGGGACTTTTGTTCTGCCACAGTCGCCGGTGCTGCCTCAGCTTTTCCAGTCAAGTGTATGAGGTAACGCAGCTATGTTTATCATATTAGATACTGTAACGCTGGGTGTGCCGGAACAAGCACGATGAGACTTCTTGACATTTAAACAGTTTAATATTTCACAGGATACTGACAGAATACAGGAATAACACCATGCACAATACTTTAACAACGAACAAGGACTGGACTGACACAGAGGGTATATATACACAGAAACACAGAAGGATAATGAGCGGGGCACAGGTGACAGACTTAACTAATTACAGGACACAGCTGACTTCAATGAACTAATAGTGTGACAATGACAGACAGGAACTCAAAACAAAGACCTCGTGACAAATGACAGGACTGGGGAACAGATAAACAGGCAGACAGAGACATAGACCTGATAGATAGTGTTTTGAAAATGATGTTATAGCATTACTCTGTACATGTTCAGCATTACGTGTTCAGCTATATTTCAATAATTAGATCTCAATCTATAAATGTATTACAACAGCTGTTCCCTTGTCTGTGTTCCTACATGTAATATATATTAAAGCGTCTTTGGTGTTTCCATGGAACCGAGGGAAACGTGGACAAAACGCCTTTTACAAGAGACTCCCTCACACATCCCGGATCCTTGGTTAAAATTGTGATTTTCTCACGATTTACAAATAGTTGGAAACATTTGGGATATTGTAAGTACTCAACTTAACAAAATATGCAACACTGACCAAGCGGTTTTTGGATATTTTACAGCAAAAGTTTTACATATTGCAGCTTTAATCCATTTGCCTCCACTGACCTGCTACAAACTTTTGTAAGTATGTCACAAGCATCAGTGCTATGAGAGAGAACACATTACTCCAACAGATGAAATAGTAGAGGGCACAAGAGAGACAGAAAGAGAGAGAGTGACAGATAGAAAGAAAAAAAAGAGAAACTCTAGCTGAGTGAGTGAGTAAATGAATGAGCAAGTGAACAAATGAGAAAGAGTGTAGAAAAATAGGCAGAGGGTGAGAGCTTGGCCTTCCAAAGGCCTTACATAATGACTCTCATTTGAAAAGCAGAACACATTGCTTTACTCAGTGAACTTTAATGACACAAGAGGGCCCTATGAGAGTATCACACAAACAGATTCACACACAAATATTGTGTGTTCCTCGCAGGCTGGATGCTTTTATCGAAAACTACACTGCGTTAATCATGTGCTGAATGAAAAGAGAGCCTCGTTTATTATTTAGCAACACCTTTTTGACATTCATCTTGCTGAAACTGCATCCTCAAGCACTCTTTCCATCCTCTAAAGAGGACTGACGGCAAATACGGTATAGACACCAGGTTTACACAGAAATTTGATTAATAGCTGGTTTTATAAATATTTATTGCCAATTGTTTTCAGGGAAAGTAACATGATTCGTGGCTTATTTGATGATGAACTTATGATGCAGCATAATGATCTGAGGAAATTGTTCACGTCTATTAACTTAATTCTATCACCAGATCATGGCAGAAAACAAAACAATGACCTGGAAATCATATGAAATGGTCTGCAGGTTCCATAACTAGGAGGCTCTATATTGTGTTTCTTAGCCAGTTTTAACTTTCCACATATAATGATGATTGATCTTGGGTCAGCGAGGCGAAAGTTTCCCATGGCGATTCACGTCAACACAACCATAATCTGTTATATGACACCAGGGGAGAGAAGACATTATTACAGGGCTTTTACAGAGAGAAACAACCTCAGGCAGAGTCTTAATGGGAGAACGTCCAAACCAGTAGCACTCAGTGGACTATGTGTGTTGTATCTATTGTACATAACTGTGTACAGTCTATGTCAGAACATTATAAATCAGCCAGATTAAATTTACACAACTACAGCAGCCCATATTTAAATATGACTTCCTGTAAGATGTATATAAACCCATTCAACTCCGTATGATGAGAGCAGTAAGACGAGGACACATGGGACAATTGTCAGCTATAATATGGAAAATTACAAACACACAAGGAATTACAAGATCAAAAATAAATTAAAGTTGCAAGCAGTGATGAAAGGGCCCTCGCACCCGGGCTCACCGCCACCCATGCATGTAAGCAAGTAAATACAGGAGAATTATGCCAAAGCTATTTCAAAGTGCCACACTTCCTGCTGACAACAGGTGGCGCTTTGACCGTAACTAAATATTGCTGAGTAGATGTCTTCAGACCAGAACTATTATCAAACATGTGAAGTTTGGAGCAGATCGGATATTATATGCCTTAGTTAAAACTGAGTTTCCTGTTTTGTGGCGTTAATCGCATACATTATTACTTAGCCAAGTGTTGCATAATTTAACGTGTTTCTAGCGTGTCAGTATACTTCGTGGCATATTGAAATGTGTTTCTGGGAGTAAATTACAGTGTAAAGCATGCCATATTCTGTTCCCAGGTGGCGCTATGACTAATTGAATTGGCATGTAGATATCTTCAGGCCAGGATTCTTATCAAACATGTGAAGTCTGGGGCAGATCGGACATTGTATGCTTGAGCTACAACTTCCTGTTTCATTAAAGTTATAGAATGCTTTAGGACTTAGCTAAGTGTTGCTAGCATGATTTAGAATGTTGCTAGCATGTCTACCATGATTTAGAATGTTGCTAGCATGTCTACCATGATTTAGAATGTTTCTAGCATGTCTACCATGATTTAGAATGTTTCTAGCATGTCTACCATGATTTAGAATGTTGCTAGCATGTCTACCATGATTTAGAATGTTGCTAGCATGTCTACCATGATTTAGAATGTTTCTAGCATGTCTACCATGATTTAGAATGTTGCTAGCATGTCTACCATGATTTAGAATGTTGCTAGCATGTCTACCATGATTTAGAATGTTGCTAGCATGTCTACCATGATTTAGAATGTTGCTAGCATGTCTACCATGATTTAGAATGTTGCTAGCATGTCTACCATGATTTAGAATGTTGCTAGCATGTCTACCATGATTTAGAATGTTGCTAGCATGTCTACCATGATTTAGAATGTTTCTAGCATGTCTACCATGATTTAGAATGTTGCTAGCATGTCTACCATGATTTAGAATGTTGCTAGCATGTCTACCATGATTTAGAATGTTTTTAGCATGTCTACCATGATTTAGAATGTTGCTAGCATGTCTACCATGATTTAGAATGTTTCTAGCATGTCTACCATGATTTAGAATGTTGCTAGCATGTCTACCATGATTTAGAATGTTTCTAGCATGTCTACCATGATTTAGAATGTTGCTAGCATGTCTACCATGATTTAGAATGTTGCTAGCATGTCTACCATGATTTAGAATGTTGCTAGCATGTCTACCATGATTTAGAATGTTTCTAGCATGTCTACCATGATTTAGAATGTTTCTAGCATGTCTACCATGATTTAGCTAGCATGTCTACCATGATTTAGAATGTTGCTAGCATGTCTACCATGATTTAGAATGTTGCTAGCATGTCTACCATGATTTAGAATGTTGCTAGCATGTCTACCATGATTTAGAATGTTTCTAGCATGTCTACCATGATTTAGAATGTTTCTAGCATGTCTACCATGATTTAGAATGTTGCTAGCATGTCTACCATGATTTAGAATGTTTCTAGCATGTCTACCGTGATTTAGAATGTTGCTAGCATGTCTACCATGATTTAGAATGTTGCTAGCATGTCTACCGTGATTTAGAATGTTGCTAGCATGTCTACCATGATTTAGAATGTTGCTAGCATGTCTACCATGATTTAGAATGTTGCTAGCATGTCTACCATGATTTAGAATGTTGCTAGCATGTCTACCATGATTTAGAATGTTTCTAGCATGTCTACCATGATTTAGAATGTTGCTAGCATGTCTACCATGATTTAGAATGTTGCTAGCATGTCTACCATGATTTAGAATGTTTCTAGCATGTCTACCATGATTTAGAATGTTTCTAGCATGTCTACCATGATTTAGAATGTTTCTAGCATGTCTACCATGATTTAGAATGTTGCTAGCATGTCTACCATGATTTAGAATGTTGCTAGCATGTCTACCATGATTTAGAATGTTGCTAGCATGTCTACCATGATTTAGAATGTTTCTAGCATGTCTACCATGATTTAGAATGTTTCTAGCATGTCTACCATGATTTAGAATGTTTCTAGCATGTCTACCATGATTTAGAATGTTGCTAGCATGTCTACCATGATTTAGAATGTTTCTAGCATGTCTACCATGATTTAGAATGTTGCTAGCATGTCTACCATGATTTAGAATGTTGCTAGCATGTCTACCATGATTTAGAATGTTGCTAGCATGTCTACCATGATTTAGAATGTTGCTAGCATGTCTACCATGATTTAGAATGTTGCTAGCATGTCTACCATGATTTAGAATGTTGCTAGCATGTCTACCATGATTTAGAATGTTTCTAGCATGTCTACCATGATTTAGAATGTTGCTAGCATGTCTACCATGATTTAGAATGTTGCTAGCATGTCTACCATGATTTAGAATGTTTCTAGCATGTCTACCATGATTTAGAATGTTTCTAGCATGTCTACCATGATTTAGAATGTTTCTAGCATGTCTACCATGATTTAGAATGTTGCTAGCATGTCTACCATGATTTAGAATGTTGCTAGCATGTCTACCATGATTTAGAATGTTGCTAGCATGTCTACCATGATTTAGAATGTTTCTAGCATGTCTACCATGATTTAGAATGTTTCTAGCATGTCTACCATGATTTAGAATGTTTCTAGCATGTCTACCATGATTTAGAATGTTGCTAGCATGTCTACCATGATTTAGAATGTTGCTAGCATGTCTACCATGATTTAGAATGTTGCTAGCATGTCTACCATGATTTAGAATGTTGCTAGCATGTCTACCATGATTTAGAATGTTGCTAGCATGTCTACCATGATTTAGAATGTTTCTAGCATGTCTACCATGATTTAGAATGTTTCTAGCATGTCTACCATGATTTAGAATGTTGCTAGCATGTCTACCATGATTTAGAATGTTGCTAGCATGTCTACCATGATTTAGAATGTTGCTAGCATGTCTACCATGATTTAGAATGTTTCTAGCATGTCTACCATGATTTAGAATGTTTCTAGCATGTCTACCATGATTTAGAATGTTTCTAGCATGTCTACCATGATTTAGAATGTTGCTAGCATGTCTACCATGATTTAGAATGTTGCTAGCATGTCTACCATGATTTAGAATGTTGCTAGCATGTCTACCATGATTTAGAATGTTTCTAGCATGTCTACCATGATTTAGAATGTTTCTAGCATGTCTACCATGATTTAGAATGTTGCTAGCATGTCTACCATGATTTAGAATGTTTCTAGCATGTCTACCATGATTTAGAATGTTGCTAGCATGTCTACCATGATTTAGAATGTTGCTAGCATGTCTACCATGATTTAGAATGTTGCTAGCATGTCTACCATGATTTAGAATGTTTCTAGCATGTCTACCATGATTTAGAATGTTGCTAGCATGTCTACCATGATTTAGAATGTTTCTAGCATGTCTACCATGATTTAGAATGTTGCTAGCATGTCTACCATGATTTAGAATGTTGCTAGCATGTCTACCATGATTTAGAATGTTTCTAGCATGTCTACCATGATTTAGAATGTTGCTAGCATGTCTACCATGATTTAGAATGTTGCTAGCATGTCTACCATGATTTAGAATGTTGCTAGCATGTCTACCATGATTTAGAATGTTGCTAGCATGTCTACCATGATTTAGAATGTTTTTAGCATGTCTAGCATGATTTAGAATGTTTTTAGCATGTCTAGCATGATTTAGAATGTTGCTAGCATGTCTACCATGATTTAGAATGTTGCTAGCATGTCTACCATGATTTAGAATGTTGCTAGCATGTCTACCATGATTTAGAATGTTTTTAGCATGTCTAGCATGATTTAGAATGTTTTTAGCATGTCTAGCATGATTTAGAATGTTGCTAGCATGTCTAGTACTCAAATGTATATTTTAGTCAGCTGCTAGTAGTGCATCACATTGTTAAAAACGTCATTTCCTGTTGCCAGTAGGTGGCGTTATTACTATAAATGAATATTGTCATGTAGATGTGTTCAGGGCAGGACTCTTATCAAGTGTATGAAGTTTGAGGTAGATTGAACTTTACATGCCTGAGTTACAGCAACTTCCTGTTTCTTTGAATTAATTGCATGCTTTAGCACTTTAGCACTAAGTGTTTTGCTAACATTTTTACCACTTGCTGACACATTTTAATATGCTACGAGGAGTCCATAACAGTGTTAAACAAGTCACTTCCTGTTGCCAGCAGGTAGCGCTATGACAATAACTGAATATGGGCATGAACATCTGTTCAGAACAGGACTCTTATCAAGCGTGTGAAGTTTGGGGCAGATTGGGTATTGTTTGCCTGAGTTACAGCAACTTCCTGTTTCATGGCGAAACATCGAAATTTGTCAGGCCGCCAGGGACACACCCTTTGATGAAAACTCAATCTTCGTAATTTAGCGTCGCAAAGGCCTTATGATTATATAAACCAAATTTGAAGATGATTGGATTAAAACTGTAGGAGTTAGCAAAAACTGCACAAAAATTGGACAGGAAATTTAAAATGGCTTACTTCCTGTTGCATGTAGGACTTCGCTCCAAGAGACTTTTTTTGCAGGTCATGGGACCTCATGTATATGTTCCAAATTTCGTAGACATACGTCAAACGTAGCCGGAGATGTACACGATGAAGTTTTATAGATGCCGCTATCGAGCCATTTTGCCCCACCCAATTCTGAAACCTATATCAGATGTAAATTTTCACCATCTCTGACGCGTGTGCAAAGTTTCGTGCGTTTCCGAGCATGTTTAGGCTCTCAAAAATGTGATTCATTTTGGAAAAGAATAATAATAATAAATGGAGCAATTCTGAGAGGGTCCTTGCACTTTGTTGCTCGGGCCCTTATAAATAAATAAATAAACACCCAGGAGAGAAAATGTAATCCATAAATCTAGGTAAGTAATGAAATTGAAGGCTAGCTGGAAATATTATATTGAAACAAATCACTGTTGTGCTTTTTCCCTGAAGTGTCTAGTGGTGACACACAATTTAATAATCCACACTGTGTTCTAACAGCATAAACAATGGCTTTATTCTACATCTGATTGACTGATGTAGACTAAACAAATAAGTCACAGTGATGTTACCATGGGCCATCAGTGTTTCTCTTTAACCATCATAAAAGGTCCATTACACATGAGCTTGCATATTGCTTTTATTGCTTTGGTAAAAGCCATTTGATAAAATACAAATAAACAGTAAAATAGTTGATGGGGATTAATAGACTGTAGACGGTTTAAAGTCGCCAAATAATGTAGCAATTTGAAATGGAATTAGTGATGCACTTAAATTTCTTGACTGGAACTAAAAATTGTGGAGACAGTAGGGCAAAACAAAAAGGAAAAAGCTCATTTTAATATGACCTTTGTTTGGAATAACAATGTGATGGATAATGCCTTTTTAATGATCAGTTTTCACACTATGTAATGAGTTTGGCACTCAAGCTGATCATTTCCCAGATGTTACAGAAACCGTCACTGGTCAAAGCTGTTTGATGTCTTGAAAAACATGCCTAGTCCTGTAATCATTTTAACTGATCTCTTGCAAACTTTTTTTGTTGTTGTTGTACAAAAAAACATTTAGCTTGTAAATTATGTTTGTAAGTGGAAAAGAGCAAAACACAAATGTGGCATTTATTCGGTATTGCCTAATTATTTTGGTTTAACTCTGTGGTGGGAGTTATCGCATCCACTGAGACTGTTGTTGTTTGCCTAAATGTGATAGTTTCCACAATATTTAATGATTTACAGAGAAGGTCCATATTCTTTATTGAATTCCCTCCATCTGGCTCTCCAGCTTCAGAAGCCCTTTAAAACGTTGGGTGGATTACTTTACAAAGATCTCATTTCATACTTGGACTATGCTTTTAGTGGAAATTCAGCTTTGATCTACAGCAGGTTTGCTTTTTATTACAGTTGTTCCCTGAGAGGTTCATTTTATAACAACTGCAGAATAATCTGAAGTGACCCATGCAAACTCACTTTAGACCAGTATCTCAGAGCAGCTTCCAGCACACGAGACAATGACTTCGGTCTATATTTATCAGAATTTCTATCCAGATGCCATAAAGTGAAAATCAAATCTTTCACTGACTCCAACCAATTTGTTACACAATAGGAAATCACACAATACTGCACTTCCAGTGTGAGAATCCATTTAACAGAGGTCAATAGCAGCTGTAGGTGAGCTGAAGGAACAAGAGTTTTGTTTCGACACTGGCTGCAATGATAAAAGGTCCTATTGTGTGGATCACAAGCAAGAGGAAACTATTTGTGTGGATGTGTGAGAGAGAAGCACCACATCATGTTATATCTGAAAACTGCTGTTTGCATTTGCTCAAGCTCTGTGGTTTGCAGACGTTTATTATTAGCATCAGTAATAATATAGCTCATAGAGAAAGACTCCTAACCCATACAGTAAATATAAAATTTTGGTTATGGAGAAGAATGAAATAAAATAAATCAATTGACTTTCATTGAAAGAGGGACTGGAACATCATATTATAGACTTGAAAATGAGTTGGGCAAGTAAGTACCCACCTAGTACGGAGCCAAAAACCACTGTGAACGATGTATGTACAAACATTTATTAAACAGCTATTAAAAAAATCTAGTTTGTTAATGCTACACTTACAGATCCAATTGACAGACGTTTAAATGGTCAAAAATAGAGTGGTTATTGGACACCAATGTATGTGGTTTTTCTCCATCCTAATGCCACTTCCTCCATTACTATTTATATATTTATAAATATGATACTGTGGCATGCTTTCTTTATATAACACTAAAAGTACAAGAAACTAAAGGTCACAAGGAACAAACAAAACGAACAGTTACAATACAAAGCATCTAGCCCCAAAACATGCAGTATACGCTAGACACATGAAAAGAAAAGAGTCAACCATTTATAAAAAAAGATCAAATAAAATTTACAGAGGTAGAGAACTGCAGAGATGAAGGTGAAATGGGAAAGGCAGGGAAACAAATTGGTTTAAGAGCAATGCTGAAGGAGGACAAATGAAAATGAAAGTATAAAGAAGTGTGAAAATGGGTGAAAAGAATTTAATCAAATAAGAACTGAAAAGGTGGAATGGCAGTTAAAAAGTAAAATAAATAAAGTTTTTAAAAAGGGGAGTTCAGAGAGATAGAAAGGCAGAAATGTCTAAATATATGACATATTTAGAGAAAGAGAGACAGAGAGTGACCCCCGTGGCCTGTTTTTATCCTTTTATGCCAGACAGAATCTGCAGAATCTGTTACAATTGATCACTGTAGATGGAAGAGAAAAAGAGAGAAATCAGTTGATAGCTACACCCAGATGAAGTGTCTGCCAAAAAAGCATGCAGGTGTAATCACAAAAAACACTTCAATCCTAGTAATCAGAAGCATGTTTACTTTCCTTAAAGGAGACATGAGGAAGCTTGTTCTTAATTTTTCCAGTAATGGAGAGATTAACGTCTCTGACACACAAATTCACTCATTTTGTCTGATCGGCGCTTTCAGAGCACTTGCAGAAAACTCTTGCACTCTGTAATTCACTGCATTGGTACCTGCTATTTTTTGACATCCTTTAATATTAAAAGAAGGCCTACCTAATAACTGTATGAATGTTGTCAGGGAAAGTAATTATGAATGTCAAGGAGCTCCTTTCTCTAGGGACTTTCTTTCTGCTTATGTTACTGTTAAATAAGTCTGAGGCTAGGCTTGCATTAAGCCAAACAATTATTTTCTTTAATTATTTTCAAGACAAAACAGCCCATGCAAGATATCTAACTCTAACAAACAAAAGATTCAGCCACTCCCTCACTGTGCAAAAGATAAGGCTAAAGATGATAAAGAGCAAAAAAGATGTCAAGAGATTGGAATAAACCAAGATTAAGTGAGCTAGAGATTTAATTAGATGAGCGTGCATAATTCATCAGCTTCATCCAGATTGTGATTGCATACTATCAAACGCATAATTGATTAAAAAAGAACCTGCATAGTCTTTTTCACAAAGAACAAAGATTTCATCGAAGCTCTTCTGAAAGCCATTAATAAGAGCATTTTGCTGTTGTGGAGAAGAAGGAACTATAATAAAACACAGAAAGAAAAGATAATGTAAAAATAAAATGTCCCGACCTTGTAGTGGGAAAAGAGGTGTGTAGTACAAGAGGAGGTGAAATGAGGCACAAAGGAGGTGAAGGAGGAGTTAAAAATGGATAAAGCCACTCCAATTCAGCACTAATCTTTCACTGTCAGAGAGGTCAGAGGTCACTGGACACTATGGACAGTTAACCCAATGTGACCCTAATAGTCATATAGCTGCTGACATAACAATACTGTACATTCCCTTTGATCTCTGCAAGGAAGCTGTTGAAATCTAAGGATTTCAGCATTTCTACAAATTACTTTCACAATACAACTTTTGGGGTAACGCTTTAGATTATAGCCCAAAAAGTACTACGTGATTAAAATGAATTTATAGCTTATATTTCTGTAACTATAGTTTACCTATAATGTACTTACATGCAAGTGTATGGGAACATTATGTAAAGTTTTGGGAATAAAGGGGTATCTAACAACCAGGAGAATTAACAAATTATTTGTTCAGTAAGTATTATATAATTAAGAGGTACTTATTCTACTACTATGATAGTCAACAATCTTACGTTTGGAGCAATTTAGCAAGAACATACACTGCGTACCATTTTGTAATAATAGTGTACCAATACATACAGGCTTTTTAAAAAATTACGGGGTAAATATCTATTTATACAGTTTTTATTTATTTATTTGAGCAAATGTGCAGCTGTTTTGGTTTGGGCTTACATGTTGCAAGGCAAGTAAAACAAACAATTGCATATTTTTTAAACAATGTGGAAATTTACTCTTATTGCTTGTAATTACAGGGTAAGTAATTTACAGCCCGATGTCACACTTACCCTGCAGCTACATGGAACAAAAGGGTAACAAGATCCACTTACCCTGTAACTACATTGAGAAAGAGTATATTTCCCCAGTATCTAAACAAAGTGGCGATAGTTTCAGTTTTACCAGCCTTAAAACATGCAACAAACTTAATGCACTTTTGATAACAAAAAAATTACTGTATAAATGCAGACATGTACCCCATAATTTTGAAAAAGCCTATATGTATTGGTACACTATTATTACAGAATGGTACGCAGTGTATGTTCTTGTTAAATTGCTCCAAACTGTAAGATTGCTGCCTATCATAATAGTAGAATAAGTACCCCTTAGTTCTAAAATATTTACAGTACAAATAATTAGCTAATTTTCCTTGCTGTTACCCCTTTATTTCCAAAACATAACATACTGTTCCCTTCCCTACTTACACGCAAGTGCTTGTTACGCTGTAAATTTGTTTTAATTATGCAGTACTCCGCGGGCTGTAATCTAAAGCGTTACCACTTTTGGTAATTCCATAATTAACACACAAACACTACAAAATATTCACAGGGTTGTTTATATACTTCAACTTCAGTATTCAGGATTTTGTAACTGAAAACAACAAACACTAATAGAGGTCTTCAATGTTAAAGATAAAAGGCATTCTCCACAAAAATAAAATAAAATAAATAAATAGGAACTGGCTGCAACAAATGGACTGTGAAATTAGTTGTTTAACCTTCAGAAAATGCTAATCATCATCCTCAGGAGGTCAAACTAAATTTATATGAGCCGTTTTATTTACGATTTATTTTCTGTGAGATTCACAACCTTAAAAACAAAGATTTCTGCAACCCTGTTGTCAAAATATGATAGACAGACAGATATACAGATATACAGATAGATAGATAGATAGACAGATAGACAGACAGACAGATAGACAGGACAGACAGACAGATAGATAGATAGATAGATAGATAGATAGATAGATAGATAGATAGACAGACAGACAGATAGATAGATAGATCTTTGTCTTCCAGAACATCCTCCAGCAAACCTTTTACAGAAGACATATATACTGTGATCGTTTATATGGCACTTCTGTGACAAATGAGGTCAAAGCCCATCTTTTACCTATAGTTGCAGACATACATCAAAATGCTTTATGAAGCCTGTCTGTCTGTAGACACTGCAGAAAGCCGTGCATGCAGATCATTTCAGAAAATTCAAATCTACAGACATCTCACAAAAGGAGCCAATATATGAAGCTCAAAGCAATGTATTATTATGGTGGGATTACAGTGACTGCATCCCAGTTCAGCTGATTACAATGTTTTATGTGGTGTAGAGAGGGTCAGAATAAAGCACAGGCTTACATGAGCCTTAGCCACTGACCCAACGCTGAGAGAGGGCCATAGTTTAGGAATGTTTGGTCTATTAACATTAATTATATTCACAGCAATATACAATGTGTCGGCTGCAGTAACAGATCCTGGCATTTGCACAGAAGCAAACTCCCCCTCCAGGCCAAATTGGGAGAGGAACGACTGACAAAAGCCCTTTACAGTATAGGTAAGGTTACTTAGACCCCTAAGATATATCCACTAAGATTCAGTTTTTGTTTTACTTTTATTAAAAAAAAGTCATAATAATAATAATAATAATAATTCAGCCTTGGGTGCACGGTTACTGCTTTATGAGCTTCACATTGATTAGCTATCAAAATATGTGACAGGGAATAACTAAAAAATGTTTCGGGCAGCCAATTAATTGATCCCACGTCCTCCATGTTTAATCAGTTAGTGTGGAAGACCCACAAGTGGGGGGCAAGATTTCATCAACAGCAGCAGGTCGGGACTGTTAGTGCTGTTTTAATCTCTCCAGGAAGATGGGCCTCAAAGGGATGGTTCACCCAAGAATGAAAATTATTCCATGATTTACTCACCCTCAAGCCATCTTACGTGTAGGCCTTCTTTCAGATGAACAGTCGGAGATCTATATCCATTATAAAAAATAATTCATACGGCTTGCAGGGGGTTAAAAAGGCCTTTTGAAGCAAAGCGATGCATTTTTGTAAGAAATATTTCCATATTTAAAACTACAAATTCAAAAAACTAGCTTCTGGCGGACTCTGTGTTCATCTGAAAGAAGATAAGTCATATACACCTAGGATGACTTTAGGGTGAGTAAATGATGGGATCATTTTCATTTTTGGGAGAACTAACCCTTTAAACGGGAGTTACGCAAGTCACGCGCTCTTCCCCACCACATGTACATCTAGATTAGAAGAAGACCCCTTTTATTACCTCCAGAGGCCTATGTAGTGGGTGTCTCTATCCCTGTTCCTGACAGCCTAATTAAAAGCGAGTGTGTAGCCCTTAATTGATTTCCTCATGGTGCAAGAGCTCAGAGATGCTCGTTTTGGCCTTAATTAATGATCTCCTCATTAGTGTCTGTTAAAGGAGGGCACATGGGGGCTTCAGGTGTGAGACAGTGGTGTGCTGGGGGTTTCCCTCAGGTAATTATGGAGTCTGAGGTGGGCTGTCAATACCATGAGCAAAGAGTCTGGCTGTTTTATACAATAACTGTGGCTTTACGCAGTTAAATATTCTTATTCTCAATGCTCATAGTGTTCTTATTTATAATGTCTACTAATTGTAAACTAAAACTGTGATGTCTGGTTTGTTTTCATTGGCCAGGCGCTCGTGTTGTCATGTTGCATGTAGCACGCTGTTTGTGTTTATTATCCGCCACGTGCTTTCTTGACTTGTTCTGTGTAGCACGCTGTTTGTGCTTTTTATCGGCTGAGCACTTTCATGTTGTCAATGTTTTGTGTGGACACGCAGTCTGTGAGAGCTCTCATTGGCTGCGTGTCTGTCATGTTTTGTGAGCTGATGGCTTCGAATTAGTTTATTCCTACGTGCGATGTGCTCCATTGTGTATTGTCTTAATTTGCTCATGAGCTTTGAAAGCATGTACTCTCAATATATCCTTAAACTATGGCATAAATAAATAAAACAGTCTCCAAGAGTAAGTCATTATTTGGATACACCTAAAATGGCATTGGTCTGTTCCAACAAAACACTCAAAAAATGAAAATGCTGAAGCTTTGTTACTGTGTCAGCTTTGATGTCTTCGGTAAGTGATTTGTTAGGCTGGCATACAACAGAGGGAAACACATTTTCAAAGTTGCATTTTTAGTATAAATTACTCTCTTTTTTTGTGAAAATGGGGTAATGGGATTGGAAAGGACATGTCTGTATGACTGCTGCTCATTTGGGCCCTGATAGATATATGCATTCATATGTAATGCTGAAATGTAGAAAATAAATCTAAATCATGTTAAGGTGATGATATTGTCAGTTTATCTATTGACTTGCGAGAGAAGAGGAAAAAACAGAGGCTCCTATGAAATAAGCTCAATGAGGTTGATCTAACTATCCCTTTTTTTATTGGAATTATCACTGTTGTCATGGGACACAAAAAATAACAACATTGCAACAGTGAAAATACTACAAAAGTATTAAAATCCCTGTGACGAGCAAGGCGACGTGACGTGAGTGATAATGAGCTTCAGCTGCTCGGCGCACCGGTCTCGGATCTCTCACGGAGGAGCTCCGGAAGCATAAAAGAGGAGGGACGACAGTGAAGGACGAGAGAGGTCCAGGCCTGGACTTTATGTTGTGTTTTATTTTGTTTGTGTGAGGAACTGCCGCCCTTTTACTTTCGTTTTATTGTTTGCTTATTCGTTTAATTAAAAGTTGTTGAATGTTCGCCGGTTCCCGCCTCCTTCTTCCCGTTCTTACGAACTGTGTTACACTCCCCATGAAATCAAATTTGAAGTTTTTGGCTTTTAGTATGAATATGTTAGCCTTATTGTTATCTATATAAGCTAATGTGCCCCAAAACAATGACAAAATTTGCATTTAGAAGATATAAGCATACAAAACTTACTACTTAGTCTCTCACCTCCGCTACTATGGATCAATGATTTTGATGGCATTCAGCAGACCACAAAATGCATGACGGATATGAATTCTACACAGAATGCTGTATTTTAAAGCGATATGGAGTGGAGCAGGAGGAGAAACGGTTTGAGATGAGGAGGAAACTACGGCATTGCCAAGCCCAACGGCTCTAGCCGAGCTGAGTTATATAAACGAAACACACTGGCTACTTTAAAAAACAAAACAAAAAAAAACAAAAAAACAGGGAAGGAGCTGCTCGGCAGGGCGAGCCCTGTCTTAGTGTTTCAGTGGAAATTACGTCAACACATTGAATAATGCTGCATGTTTCAAGGCACTTCAGTGGGCCTTTAAAAGTTAACAGTCAAGTTCCTGCAGGACACTTTTCCACAAAAAACTGTTACAATCCCTTTTGCTACATGTACCTCACTGAAACGTTATGCTTGAAAATTAAACATGAATCATTCATGAAATATATAAAAATATATAAAATAGTAGAGAGCTATAAAACATTCAAATAGTCATTAGTCTCCCTGGGAAACATAAAACATACAGGACTAAGATCAGTAAAGTCTGTGTCAAGAAAAATGTGTCAAGCCTCTGTAAATGTTTCCTATGTGTCAGTGTGTGAGCAGGAGAGCGAGGCAGAGATGAATCTGTCAGCAGCTCTTTTGAAGGTCAAATGCAGGCATTCATGTGTGCTCATTAAGGTGAAAACAGTCAAAATCTCAGACACACATACACATCATTTGCACATACTCTTCCTCATGACAGGGCAGACATACTGGCTCGTGGAAACCATAGTGTCTATTAATGGTAAAATAAACGAGAATCTGTTGACAGGTAGATTAGTCACACACACTTAGACCTCACGCGACTGCAGCTCATGACGAACTGTCAATCAAAATGCAGAATTAAATATGAGTTTGCTCACTCTCTCTTCCTTTGTTGTCTAACACAAACATGCATACAATGAATAATTAATTATGAAAATGAATGCATCTGTCTTTTAAATGTGAAATCATTAAAAATATTTTAATTAATTGTTTAAAAAAATAACACTAGATAAAAGCTCATATAATCAAATGAGACAACATACTAGCTTTCGAATAGGGCTGCAAACAACGATTATTTTGATAATTGACTGGTTGGCCAATTATTTCTTTCATTAGTTGGAGAAAATGCCCAATTTTCTTTTTTATTTTATTGACAAAACACACTATTAGACATCCTACCCTGTCCCTCAAACAAACATGCCAACTTGAATGCTATGATAACATAATATATCTGTATCAATGTTGTTTGCAAAAGAGCTATAAAGCAAAAGGACAGTTTAAATCATTTAAACATTAAAATGAAGACATTAATAAAGATAATAAAGACAAATAAAAACACAAACTCAGTGTTAACAGAGTAGGTCAGTGTAAACAGCTAGGTTAGTTCACCCAAAAATGAAAATTATGTAATTAATTAGCTACTCACCCTCACGTCGTTCGACTGCCCAAGAATTTCATTCATCTTCGGAAAACAAATGAAGATATTTTTTGATGAAAGAGTCTCAGAATGTCTCAGAGACTTTCCATTGCCAGGACACACTCTCGAGATCCAGAAAAGTACTAAAGACGTCATTAAAACGGTCAAATTGACTACAGTGATTCTAAATATTTTTATGAAGCCACGAGAATACTTTTTGTGCACCAAAACTCAAAATAAGGAATTTTCCGCAATAATTACTAATGGCCGATTTCATAACACTGGTTCAAAGTTTTAAGAATCTTTTGTTTCGAATCAGTTGTTCGGACCGCCAAAGTCACGTGATTTCAGGAGTTTGGCAGTTTGATACGCGATCCGAATCACTGATTCGAAACAAAAGATTCGTAAAGCTTTGAAGCCACTCATCATCATGCACTATATACCCAGCAGCTATAGGGACACTAATGGCAGCCATATAGGAACGTGGCACTATGATCTTCAGGGGAAGATATCCTCGGAAAATGGGAGAACCTGAGTGTGGGAGGGATGTAAGTGAAAGCATGGAATTTCTGACTGCAGCTAAAGGGAAAATGAAGGTTCTGGAAAGAAGCAAGATCTGATTTTTTTTTTTTTTTAATGATTAAAAGGTTGACACACGCTGCTCAGATTGTTGGCTGCAAGTTTAGAGAAATATTTCAACGTTGAATCACACATAATAAAATACCAAAGGCTACATATGACAGTATACATTTTTTCCTCAAGACTTTGTCTGGAAACAGTCATTGTCACTTCACCTCTGTAAATATTATTATATTTATTACATTATATTATAGACACTTCTATAGCGTTGAGATTTTTTGAACTGTGGACCATCTGCTAGTCTAGATGGACTACAATTCGATTAAAATATGACTATCAAATCAGTTGGCAGTAGAAGAGAAATTATATTGTAGCATCTGATCTTCAAAGATCAATGCAAAGTCATCAGCGAATAAAAATGATGCTCTTGTTTAAATTTGACTCATCACTTTCCCAGTTATTGACACACATACCCACAAGCCTTGGCCAGGGCTAGTGAGATCTGATTTGATTTTCAGGTTTGAGTTTAGCTCTGGAAGGGGATCTGACTTCTGCTGCTGAGTGCAGGTCTAATGTAACATCAAGGAACAAATGTTGTTAGAATATACCTGACACCAGGAATCCTTGACCTCAACAAGGAAAAACTTTCAAATATGTCTAACTGAAAAGTCAATTAGTTTATCTAGATATTATTATTATACCTGTGTGTACGTGTGTGCGTTAGTTTTGACATTTTAACTTTTTTATAATAGCATGCTGATAGCTTTTCCTTGAGCTGTTTGGAACAGACATCTTAAAACAAACAGTCCCAGAACACAGCGATAATGGACCCATTCGATACAGAACGTAATAAAAACTGATGTTGTTGTAATTGGAGTGAACATTAAGCTGGTACTTTGTGAGAAATGAACAGAAGTGTAAGTGAGCCAAATGAAACTTTCATTGAGATTTCACTGCTCTTCTGTGGCCTCACAATTTGCAAAGGCTTTCTACAAGCAGTTTGCCAAGAACAATTTACAGAAAATAGCCTGAATTGGTTATGACTTGTCCAATAGCATCGATAAAAATGAACTCATAAGCTATATGAATTTAGGCTACATGCAATTAATATTACTGATTTTCCTCATGGGTGAATTGATTTAAAATAATTTTTATTTGCATTATATGCATCACATAGCTTCACTCAGATATATCATTAACATAGCTGTGTGGGAGCATAATCATTTTTGATTACATATCAAATAAAAAATAACTAATTATTGGCCGATTATAAAATTTACACAGCAGGACACTTGAAAAAAACAAACTGCACAGTTATGAAGTAATTTTGTTGTTTAGGAAGTTTTCTGTGGAAAGCACAGAATTTTTTGTAGCTGTGAGAACATTAAATAGGGCAACTGTCCAGTCATACTGTAATATTATGAGTCATAATCTTTATGTAAGGCTCAAATGCTCTCTCACACACCCTTGCTGCTGCTCTACTTGATCAATAATATAGTTTTGCCTCAGCTTCACTATTTGTAGCGGAGCTGCTGATCAACACTGCTGAGAGCCGCGACTGACATGGGACGCTAACACACACACACACACACACTGTCTCTTTCTCATTCGCTCAAATTGGAGGAGATTTATTTTATCAACAGTAAAAAGAACATTGCCAAACACATACATTTACATATCTATACAAATACCTAGAATATGATCAAATAAAATGAAAAAATAAAAACATTTGCATCACTTTCAATCCGTCTCTGTCATACACACAAACACAACCTTATTTCAGTAACTGTTTACAAATAAACCAAGCTGCTGTCATAGCTGTAACGCTAAAGTCCCAGATGATGAACGCAATAGGGATGAAAATGATTAGTAATTACAGTAAATTGAGAAATACTTTTAGATGAGAATCTCAGCAGGATTCAACCAGTGTTTAAAAGTTTGTCAAAGGATATGTCAAGTAGGAAAATATATCCAATATAAACAATTATGTCAATATGGTACTTTGAAAATAAAAAAAATGGAGTGACTGCTAGAGTCAGACTGCAGAGTCACCACGTCTCTCTATGACCCTCTTCTCATTGCTCTCTGTCAAAGATGACATTCATAGTACTAATCAACAGTTGGCTTATCTACCATAGCCAGATGCCACATGGCCACACGTATGTGTGTGTGTTTTAATCCCCCATCAAATGAGAAGATAGGCAGAAAGAGAGAGAGGGAACGTCTTTGTGTAGCAGATTTCAGCAGTCGATTAACAACAGGACGTTCTAACAGTCTCCGTGTGTGAAGGTGAAGTTTAGTCCCCTCTGCAACTCACTCATGAGATTGCCTGTCTATTACCTTTAGCACTAAACGCACTAATCCATGGTGCAAGGGCACGTATTCACAGTTAAACAGGTGTTAAAACATTAAAAATGATCAGGAAACAGATTCCAATTGCAGCTTTGTTTTAAAAAAAAAAAAAAAAATCTTTATGCAGGCAGAGATTGAACCTGGATAGCCCACTTCTCATGAGTGATCTATGCCAACAAGCCATCTGGAGACAGAGCTACATTAATATTATTTTCTCTTTTTTTGTTGTTTTTTTGCTTTCTAGAAAATATTTATAGATATAACTAAGCGAATGGGCTTCTACATACAATACTGTTCAAAAGTTTGAAACTGGTAAGATTTTTAAATGATTCTCTTGGGCTCACCAAGGCTGCATTTACTTAAACAAAAATACAGTAAAAATATTAATATTGTAAAATATTATAACAATATAAAACAACAGTTTCCAATTTTAATACATTTTACGATGTATTTTGTTTATTTTGATTATTGTTATCATCATCAATGTTGCTTAATATTTTTGTGTGAACCAAGCATTTCTTCCAGGATTCTTTGATGAATAGAAAATTCTAAATTTAATGCATCCTTGCTAAATAGCCTCCCATTCCAACCTCCATTGCACCCCAGGAACTTCCATTCCCCAAGGAGCATTTCAATCAACATTACAGTTCAAAAATTAAGGGTCAGTAATTCTCCTTGTGTATATATATGGGAATGGGAGGTTCTGGGGCACAGTGGAGGTTAGCGGTGCTCCTCTGCAACATTAAGGTGCACTGTTTTCATCCTAAGCAAATTAATTGCAGTCTGTTAATTAGCTCCTTGCACCTGATTGTATGGCCTTCTAAAGGCAGTAAGTAATTAAAGCTCAAATGACAGTAATGAAGTGTGTTATTGGCCCTTAATAGCTCAGTGAAACACAGGAAAGACTCTAATACAACTAAAACTCAGAACTGCCAGACAGACAATTGTCTTGAAGACTAAGGTAACTAAACAAAAGAAAATACTTGAAAACACACATACACAAAACACATGTAAAAGCACAAATGAGACACTTGACGTAACATACCACGTATTCACTCTTGGTTAATTTAGGCGTTATGATCAACTGGATCTAAGTGGGTACACACGTTCCACTCACACTTGGCCACACAAAAGTGTCTCCGCAAACAAATCTTGGTCTTTTCATGAACAGATCTGATCAATCAGGTGTAACACATCCTCGCTGAAAAGTTTCTGATCCAGTTGCTTGAGCTTTTCAATTACTGCACATCTCAGTTTGAGAGAGTTACATTTAGTGGAGTTTTACCATAAGGAAGACAGATGCTTTTTTTAATGGCTATTATCATATTCATTCAATTTCCACAATGACATGTCATTCTCAGCTCTAAGGATGCAGCATAGTAATTTGCATTCTAGAGATTTTTTTTCCTTGGTCTCCATCTGTTTCTCATTCCCCATATCAAAGTTGTATAGAAATTGTACCTGTCCTTTTTATGGCAAACTTTGGATGACTAACCCACTTACCCATTGATATGCATGGGATGATATGCATTCACATTTGTAGACTCCATGGGTATTCACATGACCATGCAATCACAATGACAACTAATCACAGTCTGAATGCCCAGCCTGCACCACAGGCTCTGAGTGAGCAGAATTTCTATGTCCTTCTAATGTCTAGCGCTCGTCATGCCACTAAGCTTATGAATTGAAATACACACAATGTTTAACTATCCTAAAGCACTGAAAAAATTGACAGTCTAGAAGAAGAGTTGCTTCCACCTTAGATTCATTGCAGAAGCATTATTTAAATGACTCAATATCAAAAATTTTAAAATATGTTTATTTTATTTTATTACCGATTTAAGAGCAGTAAATCCAAGTCCTCTAAAAAGAATATCACATTTATTGGTGTCAGCCATACACTACTGTTGAATAGTTTGGGGTCAGTAAGATTTTTATTATTATATTTATTTTTAAAGAAATTGGTTTTATTAAGCAAAAACAAATTGAATTTATAAAAAAAATTACAGTAATGCATTTGTAATGTTACAAAAATTATATTTCAAATAAATGCTTATTTTGATCATTCTATTAATTAAATAATTCTGAAAAAAAAATGTTTCTTGAGCTGGCATATTAGAATCTAGAGGATCATGTGACCTAATAAGTAATAATGCTTAAAATTCAGCTTTGCCATTACAGGAATAAATTACATTTTAAACATAGAAATAAAAAACAGTTATTTAAATTGTAATTATATTTCACAATATTACTGGTTTACTGTATTTTTGATCAAATAGATGCAGCCTTGTTAATCATAAGAGACTTTTTTCAAAAGCATTAAAAAAAAGCTTACCAACCCCAAACATTTAAACAGTAGTGTAGATTTGTTATATATATCTTTGTTATTTTTTGCAACAGGAAAATATATCCACCTACATGCCCCTTGCTCTTCATATCCTCAATTCAAGCCAGAAATAGAAAGTCATGGTAAAGATTGGATGAGTAAACTTCTCAAGAGCACTTTCTGACTTTTATCGTTTATCCATTTCTACATGTGAAGTCGTGTTTGACGTCAAACACTCAGCTATTCTTAGTCGGAGTGGTGCCTGGCATTTCACACTCTATTCAAAGCCAAATGGAAATGCTTTGTATTCTGAAAGTTTCCCTTCATAGGCATAGTGACAAAAACAAGAGCTGCAGTATCTCTAGTGGTGGCGAAGTGTCTGGTCACTGATTTATTTGTGAGCTCAAAATCTTTCTTAGCTTTTGTTTAATGGCAAATTCCCCTGTACTAAACACCATCATAAACAAAAAACTTGTGTTTGAACTCCATGAGCATCCTAACATCACACTGACCTCATTACATTAAAAAAATTCAGGAATTCACTATAGATGGAAGAGGGCAGGGTGCATTAGGCGATGTGCCAAAGGTGCTGCCACAGAAAGGAATTATGTCCCCTAAAAGGGGCATTTAGTGTTCATTTGGCAAGACTAGATCGAAATTCCTGCTCTAACAGCCCTGGCAAACCACACTGACCCTTAATATGAGTGCCCAGTAAAGCGCTCACAATCCATCCCCCTCTCTCATCAAGCACAATACTCGATGAAAGCTGAAAGGGTGCTGATGGAGTGTCCTCAGTTACCTGCCCAGGTGCTATCAACACAGGCCTTCTTCTGGTGACCCTGGGGTCAGCCACACTAATTACAGTGCTGCTGGGTTAGGAGATCCTACAAAAGAAGTCATCATAAAAAAGTTCAACGTTAATAAACCGCCAACTCTGTTTAACAAACTATGGCATTTTGTGTCGACTTCTTACTAATGAGCTTCCAGGCTGCTTTTTGATGGTGACAGCTGCAGTCAAAACATTAAATCAGTTATACCCCATTGTATACAAGTTCTATTGAACTCATTTACCTCGATCCAGCCTTGAGTTGACCTCTCTCTCCTAGAAAATTGATCCTATTAAAGAAATCCTACAGGGTCATGTGCATTTAAAATAAATTCTGATTGTGCTGCACACGTAAGGATCTTCAACCGAGGGTCTGCCGATTAATATTTGATTTTTTTGTTCAATAAAAAAAAAAAAAAATGTGTAAAAAAAAAAGGTTGAATTTAAATATAATATTTGGTTTTACAAAAGATAATTACATTTACAGCTTAATAAAAGAGCCCGTGTGTCCACCTGATGTACGTGCAGTCACATGGATGTATGATACCATCAATGTGATGTGATCGTTATTAAAGACTATGAGTGCTATAAATTGAAAATGCTACTTGCTAATAATTTATACAATTTAGTTCAACAGAATCGATCACTTTGTAAAATAAAAACCTCCATCACCCAATTCCTCCACCTCTTTAGAAACAATTGGTGCCAATCCAGATGTGCAGGCTTCTAAACCCGCCCACGCCTGGTTCAATGGAGGTGCTTGAGGGTGCGAAGCATAATCCATTGAATAAAGTTAAGTTTTGTTATTCACACTTCTAACTCAATTTCAGAAGTGATACTCCACAGAAGAAAAAAAGTCATACAAGTTTGGAAACAACTATAAAGGTGACAAAATGATTTCGCAATTTCCTCTTTAGGAGAAAACTTTCCTTTTAAGACATTCATCATTTCTAATAAACAGTGACCGGCCAAAATCAGAGACCATTTAACACACATTGAATAGAGAAACACACATTTAAGTCAACAACCTCTCAAACTGTAGCATGATTACAGGTAAAATGGGAAACTTTGAGAAATGAATTCCATTCAAGATGGTTAGTCTGTTGCAGGAGTGAGTTCTTTATGCAGCATTGGTTGAGATCTCACTCTTTCATCATGGTTTAGTGCTCATCCCTTTTATGATACATGTGTTCTTGGTATCTGATAAATCCACAGCTGAAGTCTTCATGAGTACAGGAGGTTCCTCTAGCACGATTAAGGTAATGCAATACACATACTTATTTGGATGCAATTAAAGTCAGGACATTTAACTAACTCAACAGCCTTTTAAATCTTGTATTTCAGGGAAAGATCAAAATGCGTCCATATAAAACATTTGTTCTGGATGGGAACGGGAGATGGTCGCAAGATTTCCGATTTACTTCAATGGGTGAGCGAAACACATGCTATTCATTTGAATTAGGCTTCTGTGCTGTGGTAACTGAATAGTTTGGAAACTAAATATCTGGCAGTTCTTACAAACATGAAAGTGTGTTTTCATTGCAATAAAAATGTGAGCTTAAATAAAAGGAACAAGGAACATTTTGGCTGTTTGATAAAATGAACAGTGCTCAAAAGTGATAGTGTAAACCCACACACACACACACACACACACACATATATATATATATATATATATATATATATATATATATATATATATATATATAATGGGAAGAGCACATCCACGAGAGTTCTGAGCACGATTCACATGCACATACGCATCCTTTTGTGCAAATATAAGTGGCATTATTACTTTTATGTTGAATAAATCTGATTAATCTTATATGTGTTTGGTTGAGGTTATTAACTAGCTAGGAAAGCGCTTCAATGGTGTTCATTCCCTCTTCAGCATTAGCAGAAACTGCAATGCCGAATATTATTGACTATGATTGGGTTATTTGAAACAGTACACTTCAAACAGTATACACAGTATAGTTCCGTTGTATAGTACTTGAATAGTACACTTGAACCCATAGTGTTGTACAAGTGGAAACTACATACATTTTTTTAATACGGAGATAGTATACAAAAAAAGGTGTCTCAAAAAAGCACAGTTGAGTACACTTAGGTGTTCTTAAGAAGTACTAAAGAAGAATTTTTAGTATATTAAGTACTAAAAATTTAGTGTGTGAAAACAGAGCACTCCAAGTACATTATAGAAACCAGGTTTCACCTGGGTGTGCAAATACACGTTGTAATGTTACATTTATGTTATGTATCTAGATTTTTCTGATTAATGTCATAATATCTGAATATCTGATTAATGTCATAGGATGTGTTGTATAGAACGGGCTTCAGTTTACTGGTGTTCATTCACGCTCCAGCTTCACCTATTCACCAATCAGCTACTCCTTTTAGATGTTTCTTTTTAAAAAATATTGATGCATTATTGATCTATCAGTGTTATTTTTCTAGTCATATTTTGATTGGCATTTTAATGGCATATTTTTATTTGTCAACATAAAGTTTCACAACATTGTCTTAATTAAATTATTTTCATTATAACCATGATGGACACACCCCACCCCCGCACACCACCTGCCCCCAAGTACGCGTTTTTGAGACCTACCAGTATTTGAAATGAAAACTTGCAAAGTTCATTTTAGAGTCCAAATCACAAATCCAATATTAATAGTCCATCAACAGGCAAAAACAATTGTGGTAATAGGGATTATCAAGAAATCAGACTTATTTAATGAATGCAGAGATTCAGAGTGTGCATAAAAGGCTCAGTCTGTTTGATGTACAGCGACTGATAAGTATACAGCTCAACCCTTCAACACTGCTCATTGATTACAATGTTCTACTTCATCAGTCAGTTTCCACTCCTTTCCACCTCCTGGGACTGAAAATGGTCCACAATTCAAAGGCAAGCCCTTCCAGCAAATCAAATGAAGACAAATGTTGTAGAGAATTTCAAACCAGTTTTGAACGAAGGCCAAATTTAACATAATTTGCTCACCATAGGCATACAAACATGCAATGACATACAACTTGTTCACACTTATTCATGTTCACACTTATTTCAAACGGAACAGAGGTCACATCTCTTCTTAGAGAAACACACAAGGTCAGAGCTAAAGCTTGTGAGAAATGTAATGGCCCGTGGGTGACCCCGCTCTGTGATTGGCTTTGTCCCAAATCTAAGGTGGGGTCACGGGTTAGGAGCTCGTACATCTGACTGTAACCACAGTGATGTGGTAAACCATAGGGAATTTGATTTACACGAGCGCTCAGCTCCACTTAAGACTTGGAACATCACCGTGATCATGGGATCAGGGTGGGGAATGAAAAGGGAAAGATTGAAAGGAGATTACAGCCAATGCGGTGCAGCAACACAGAGAGAGATTTACTGTAAATTCCACTGCCTGAAGGAATAAAATAAGTGGAAGAAAAGAATCTTTCAGGATTTTTGTGGTTCTCCCCAGACTGTTATAACAAAATGGAGAGAGGGAGTTGAAAAGAAAATAAGAAAGAGGCAGATGGAGAGAAAGAATGAAAAATGGGAGAGTAAAGGGGGGACGTCTGTGTCTGCATCTGTGTGAATGGGAATGAAAAATAGAATGGCTCCAGGGAAAGAGGACGTCTCAGACATTTGTCCAGCCCAGAGAATGACCGAGGTCAAGATTCAGTCAGAATACTGTGGAGCCTAAATTATGAAACCTTGGGAGAAAAGGAAAATATAGCATAAAACATAGAGAGAAACAATAAAGTAGAACAGATAATTGGATAGAGAAATAGTCTAAGATAAATATAAAGAAAAGAAAAAAGAAAAAGAGACAAAGAGCTAAAAAGATCCAGGTAAGAGAAAGAGAAACATGCCGCCCTGTGCTGCTGCAGAGGAATCAGTCAGGCGAAGACAACAATATAGAAAGCGGAGGGCCTTTGTCCAGCTTCTACCCGACGAGGACGGAAAGGAGCCTTGAGCAGCACACACACACACAAAAGAGCAGGATTCTCGATTCCTGACTCTTCTAGCTATTTTAAGCTTCTGTAGTATGTTATGGTTGATTCTGTAACAGTAAGATTTTCTCTTGATGTCATTTACTTTGTTGCTGAAATTAATTAATTTTATTTGTTTAAGGTATAAAGAAATTTGCTCAAATTGAGCACTAGTTGATAACAATAATTAGATTTTTAGTATATAGCGCGCGCTTGTGTGTGTGTGTGTGTGTGTGCTTGTTTTCATGATTTATGAGGACACGTAAGTGTAATGACATGGGTGTTACACTGGTATTACGAAGTAAACGTGACATTTCATGCGTCCTCATATTTCAAATTTTTATTAACATTTTATTAAAAATGTAAAAATGCAGAACGTTTTCTGTGATGGGTAGGTTTAGGGGTAGGGGTAGAGTAGGGGGACAAACTCTATAGTTTGTACAGTAGAAAAACCATTACGCCTAAGGAATTCTCACAAAGATAGCAAAACAAACCTCTCTGTGTGTGTGTGGTTGGATTCATGTAGCAGAATGCTCGATGTTGTAAAATGATTTCATCAGACATGATCAGTCACGTCTTTAGTTTTTCTGACTCTGCTGATAGTCACCACTTATGACATGATCATCCCATTGCAAATTTGAATGAGCAAGTTTTTTCTTTCTGTTTTTTTCAGTCAGCAGTTTAGTGCACTGTACACAGCACTCACACATCTTCATCACTATAGTCTGAACAGAAATATATTACAGAGGTCCAGCTGTGGGCCACACAATAACCCTCTCCCAGGTCATTCTGCTGCATTTCATTATCAGATAAGCACAACCCTTTGTGCATCTCCTTTTCACAGGTAAAACTGGTTCTGTTGTCAAAGGTTCAGAAACATGCTGAGCAACATTTCACAGTCTAAAGTATCAGAGATGGCTAATCTCAAAAATATGAGTGGAAAAACATGCAAGAAATGACACCAAACTAAAGCTTTGCCGGCTCTGTCATTGCTTTTACTGTTTACTTGACATGATCTGTCATTAACACAGCATGAACCAATTGCATAAACCGACTCATCATTAGTTTAATTCTTGTGCATGCACTAAAACACAGACAGTTCTATTCTTTGGTGGGAAAAATGTGAACGTGCAGAACTGTGTCAGGGTTATATGTGTTTATAGTTTGTTTTTTATCTGTTTGCCTGTTCTGTCCTAGTCTGTGCTTATTATTTGAATTCTAGTCTGTTAATTAGTCTTGTCCTTGTTGGTTTCCTTAGGTTCTGATTTGATTAGAGTCCTCGTTTCAGGTGTCTAGTTAGTTTCTCCCTTTGTTTGCCATGCCTGTTTTTCCTGATATTGTAATTAAAGTCTACCTGTAAGTATTCTTCCTCATCATTCCTTACCACATTACGTAACAAACTGTTTGTGGTTCAGTGTGTGCGGATGCAATAAACCCATCTGAAACATTTTTCTGCCGATTGTCTCTCGTTAAAATGTTTCTTTAGTGTCTGTCAGAATGATAAAACATTTTTAACTTTATCTGTATTTTGGAGGTGTCAGCCATAAGCCTGTCAAAGGGAATTTAATTTTGCTCCTGTTGAATTTGGGGCAATGCCAATGTGTGTGACTGCTTTTACAGCAAGGCCAAGGAACAGGCTAAATACATTTTATTAACAATTAAGTGCAACTGTAACAACAACAGCTTTGGAGAACTGTGGCTACCAAGAGGCTATGATTTATGAAAAGCCCTTTAGTACGGTGGCCAAGAGAGATCAACGCGCTGCAAATAAGAAAACGCATGCAAATTTTAAAAAAAAGCATGCAAATAAAAAAAAAAAACGTGATCATCAGTTTGACAACACATGTGCTGCAAATCCTCACAACACAAGCAAACACAAAAACGCGCTGCAAATACAAAAACGTGCTGCAAATAGCACAAACCACAACGGATATGTTGACTAGACAACAGCACCAACTAAAAAATATTAAATACATTATGTAGGCATTAACTCAATGTAATGAGTTACACTAACAGAGAAGTGTTTTGATATGTGGCATTGTTGTTAACTCATTAAACTTTAAGCGATGGTAATTTAGTGGATGGTTTAAAAATATTCGTTAATCATCTGTAGCGTACTAATGTAACGTCATCATAACGGCCACCTGAGGCGCTCCACGACCACGTCATAGTTTGAGCTTCTAGCAAACTAAAAAACACTTTATTAAAAATAATAAATACATGACATAATGTACACTTGTTTATTTTTGTTTGCAGTTTTTATAGTATTTGATGATTGTGAACACACTGTGCAATCAAATGCCGTACACTATATAGGGATTAGTGAATAAGTGAACGGGTGAGTTGAACTGGTTTTGGACACAGCTAATAGAGTTCGTCACTTTTTGGGGTCCCCCTTGAAACATTTCTGTTGTGGTTTGTGCTATTTGCAGCGCGTTTTTGTGTTTGCTTGTGTTGTGAGGATTTGCAGCACATGTGCAGCGCATTTATTTTCATGTGTTTTTTATTTGCAGCACGTTGAGCTCTCTCAGCCACTGTACTTTAGGGCAATTTGATGACAAAAGCATGACATTTAAAATATCATTTAAAATAATTAATATTATGATCATAACATGATTGTTATGATCATGCATATGGCTGTAGAGGTACTTTAAGGAGTAAAGATTAATTTTAAGTTTTTTTAGAAGGTGTTTAACAGAGATTTTTTTCTAAATTTTGTATTTAGAGCTTTTTAGTTTTAGCTTTTAGACCATTTAAAACCTTCTCAGAATCATCTTTAAATTCATTAATTTTAATTACGTCTGTAGCCATTGTATCAAGTTACGATACTTTTTCAAGTTTTTGCCAAAATGATTCCATTTATATTGAATTCGTTAATTTATGCAATTCCGTTGCAACCTGTCAAGCTGATTTTGAAAGCAAAAATGTGTTTTACGCGAAAACAACCTAATTATACAAGTATTCCTTTAGATGGACTAATCGAGTCGGTTGGTTGCCTGAATAACTACTATTTGATTTTGCATACATACTTTTGCGGATGTCAATTTTTATTGTTAGTTTATAGATTTGACTCCGGTCAAATTTAAGCATTGCAAAAACTGAACAGATCTCAAAATGTTAACTTGGGAACTAAGTGCTGCTGTAACAAGAAAACCACCTTGAGGGAGAGAAAGTCAGCAAGAGAGAATCTTGTCCTTCTTTTCCATTGATTGAATTACTCATGTCATATTCCCTGTCAGCTCTGTGCATTGTAGCTATATATAAATGGGTCTGCTGTAGAGAGAGAGCAGTGAGAGAGACAGTGGATCTGTGACAAGCAGCCCTCTTTACCACAACCCAACAACTGATCAAGACAAGAGATTATACAACCAAACCAAAAAGCCTCCCTCTTCAGTCACACTTAGTCTGAGCTGAGTTTTACAAATCATGAGGAAGCAAGCACTGAATTCAAAGAAAGAGAAGCAGAAACAGGGAAAGGGAAAGACAGAGCAGCTCTTAAGCGCAATACATATAACCATACCTACAGTATCTCACAAAAGTGAGTACACCCTTCACATTTCAGCAACCATTTTATTATATGTTCTCAAGGGACAATACTATAGAAATGAAACTTGGATAAACTTTAGAGTAGTCAATGTATTGCTTATATAGCAGTATACATTTACTGTCCTGTAAAAATAACTCAACATACAGCCAATTATTGTCTAAATAACTGGCAGCAAAAGTCAGTAAACCATAAGTGAACATGTCAAAACTATACAAAGTCTCAATATTTTGTGTGAGCACCATTGTTATCTAGCACTGCCTTAATCCTCCTGGGCATGGAATTCACCAGAGCTGCACAGGTTGTTGCTGGGATCCTCTTCCATACCTCCATAATGACGCCACTGAGCTGCTGGATGTTAGACACATGGCGCTTCTCCACCTTCACCTTAAGGATGCCCCACAGGTGCTCAATAGGGTTCAGGTTTGGAGACATACTTGGCCACTCCATCACCTTAAGCTTCCTCAGCAAGGCAGTTGTCATCTTGGAGGTTTGTTTGGGGTATTTATCACGTTGGAAAACAACCATTCTGCCCAGTTTCTGAAGAGAGGGCATCATGTTCTGCATGTCCCAGTACCAGCAGCACTCATGCAGCCCCAGACCATGATTCTACCACCACCATGCTTGACTGTAGGCAAGACACAATTTTCTTGGTAATCCTCACCAGGGCGTCGCCACACATGCTGGACACCATCTAAGCCAAACAAGTTTATCGTAGTCTCTTCAAACCACAGGACATGGCTCGTTATTCATGCTCTTGGACAGGTTGTCTTCAATAAGCGATTTCTTATGAGCCAGCTCCAGAAGAGGCTTCCTTCTGGGACGATGGCCATGCTAACCGACTTGTTGTAGTGTGCGGGGTATGGTATGATCTGAGCACTGACAAGCTGACCTTCTGCTTTTGCAACCTCTAAAGCAATGCTGGCAGCACTTATGCATCTGTTTTTTTTTTAAGCCAGCTTTAGCATCTGACACACAGCACGAGGATTCAACTTCTGTGATCGACCCTTGCGAGGCCTGTTCCAAGTGGAACCCATCTTGGAAAACCTCTTAATGACCTGGCCTGTGTACTGTAACTCAGTTTCAGGGTGTTACCAATTTTCTTATAGCCCAGGCCGTTTTTGTGGAGAGTAAAAATTCTCATTTTAAAATCCTCAGAGAGTTCTTTGCCATGAGGTGCCATGTTTAACATCCACTGGTCATTATGAGAGAATTGTACTCAAGGCACCAAATTTTAACTGCTTTAATTCAAAATACACAAATTTGTATGGTCCTGTCAAGCAGACAAAAACATGAACATGATGAATAGGACATGTGGCTTAAACGACAAACATTTATGTGCAGTTATTACTTAGGATGAACTCACTTTTGCTGTCCGCTATTTTGACAATAGTACCAGTATGTTAAGTTACTTTCAAAGGACAGTACATTTATATTGCTATACCAGCAGCACACTGACTATTCTAAAATACATCCAACTTTAATTTCTATAGTATTGTCTCTTAAGATATACTAAAATAGTTGCTGATATCTGAGTGGTGTACTCACTTTTGTGAGATACTGTATAATATATGTTCATTCATGCATACATAAAATATAAAAAATGTATAAAGATAACAGACACGTGCACTGAAGACAGAAAAAAATAGCAGATGAATATATGGAGAATATTTGAGTAAAGTTCCATTTGGTGGCTTTGAGGGGGCAGGTCTGAAGGATTCAATAACATTTAAATTTTCAATTACAATGGTAACAGCTAAAGATGCAAATGTAAACTCATATGATGGCACATTTCAATAGGCAATTACTAAGACTTGTGGGCAAGAGCCATATGGCTGCGATATATGGTACATAATGGTATGGCATGACGGGGTGTGTGTGAGTGTGTGTTCCAGGGTTCTTGACCTCTCCATGCAAGCAGCTGGTCAAGGGTATTTTTGCCACTATCCTGCTCTGTGTGCAACACTCTCAGTATGATAAACACCCAAGCGTGGATACATTAGGCATATCAAAATCAATCACATATTCATAAGGAAATTCAATTTGATGAACTGTAATCCAAAACCCAAATCAGTCTGCAAAGCACAACAGATAAGATCTTAAATTAAAAAGTGCTCAAAGAGATATAACACTGAACAAAAGATTATAGTAAAGTGGCTCTGGCAACAACTGTAAGATAAATTAAATGAATTTGAGAATCTGCCTTTTCTTTACATTAACATGATGTTACAGAAATTAATAACAGAGCCATATGGCTGCTTAATGTGGAAAAAAAAAATCTGTAAATCTGCAGTAATATGTAATCTGTCACCATGGACGACACACCCACGCATTGTAGACAGTATAATTGCACCGCAATATAGCGTCTCTCTCTCTCTCTCTCTCTCTCACACACACACACACACACACACACCCCAGAGAAGAATTTTGACAAAATATATTTACTAACAGGTTTAGCCCTTTTGAAAAGCTACAATGCTTGGAAATACAATATATTAAAATAATTAAGTCACATTAGAAAGCTGAATGGGTTTTTCGACATGGGAGGGTTCTGAAAGGTGTAATGTTGAAAACAGGAAGATAATTATAATTATCTCTCTTCGTTCTTATGCCAGAAAATGAACCTCTATCTGCATGTTAGTCAATGCTAGTGTTCAAATCAATCCAACTGTTAGTCTTAGCCTCAAATGCCACACCCACAGTCATGACTGTCTCATATTGCACACAACACTGGCAAGCATTTTCTCAATCTGGCAAGCCTTAATCTTATTGGCTGGCTCTGGCACAATTTTACAGCAGTTGTGGTGCTCCAGACCTCCTGAAACAAAGTTAAGATAACGAAGGCACATGGCTGATTCAGCAAGCATAAGGAAAAACTACTCAATGCATTTACCCAGGTTGGCCAGGTTAGTGACAGCAGATCACTGAAACATATTCACAGTCTTGTTTGATGATTGTGTAGCCTGATATCATTATTGTACTTTGTAGACATTTTTCGTACATTTGGACATGAATGAAACATACATATGAACATACTGACAGAATATATAACATAGTATTTGCATATGCACAGCTTTAAAAAACACTTGTAAACATTTGTAATAATCCTTTATAATTATATTTTAAATGATATAATTGTATAGTTACATTTTAGTATATCTCCTGGATACATTTTGAGGTAAACGTTTCTAAAAGTAGTCCAAGTTATGCCACTCAAAGGAAAACAGACATGATGATGATTATTATTATAACTCTAATTATGTAACTGTGCCCCATAGGCAGATAATAACAGCTAATTGATTTCAATTAGCATATGCTAATTTCATAAACCTTAAAACTCTATACTCATAAAATAATAATAAATGCAACCTAGCAAAGAGATAAGCTACTATTTGACCTTCAAAAGAGGGGAGATATAAATGGTGTGACCGATGCATCATGGGAGCTCAGTGTAGGGTCTTTGTTTGCTTCACAATGGCAGTGTATTGTTATTTCATAATATCATCATCCAATAGCCTTGCTGAGAAGAGGGTACATTATTGTGCAGATATAATGTCTCAGTTCCCATTTTGCCAGTAATAGGGCATTCAATGTGTTTAAATGAAGGTGACCGAACTAACAATATTTCAATCTTAAACACGATTAATCGCAAGCTCAATAATTGAAAAAATGAGGCAGACACGAACATCAGCACCATAAGAAAAGTCTGTAAAAAATACAGCCCAATTTACAGAGTTCATATGAAGGAATTTTCTGGATTACTGTATTTTTGTTACGGTTGTGGTCCAGAGAAGAAGCGCTCAACAAGGAAGTCCATGAAAATATAACTTTTAATAAACTCGGGAGAAGAACTATACACAACACTAATCAACAACAACGCCAGACAAGGACAAGACAGAAACTGAGGGCTTAAATAACAGGAAAACAGGGTACTAATTAATCACACACAGCTGACGAGACTGAACTAATAATGACTAAAATAACAACCAATGAACTCAACGAGTAGAGGGAAAACCAAACGCAGAACACGTGATGAACGAAAACAAAGTCCAGGACACACAGACATGGGACATTGCACCCCCCTCCCAGAAGGCACAGCCTCGCACCAAAAGGAGTCCAACCAGAGAGGGGGGGGGTCACCCTGGGCAGAGTGACCTCGTGGCCTTACCCCCGACCTCCTGTTCGGCCACTACAGCCATGGATACATGCCAACAACCCCCAAAACTTTCTTGGGCGGAGACCTGGAGCAGGTTCAGGCAGAAGATCTGGAGGAGGCACAGGAGATACTGGAGAGGAGGTGAACCTCTTCTACTTCGAACTTAGAACCGTTTAGAAAGAAAGTAAGATTAATTGACTCGACTAGGGAACACTGACAAATAGGTTCATAGGATCATATTCTCATCCAGACCCATATGGAAGCACACCTTAAGAACAGTGCCATCCCAGCTCACCCGATGGGAAAGCTCGATTTACTCCTTCACATACCTTTCCAAAGGACGGTCATTCTGCTGTAATCCCCACAGGAAATCCTCTGCTGCGATCATGTTGCGGACAGACTTGTCTGTTTCGGTCTTGGTCTGGCGTTCTCTTATGGTTGCGGTCCAGGGAAGAAGCGCACGACAAGGAAGTCCATGAACATATAACTTTTAATGAACTCATGAGAAGAACTATACACAACACTAATCATCAACAACGCTAAACAAGGACAAGACAGAAACTGAGCAACCAATGAAATCAACGACTGGAAGGAAAACCAAACACAGAACACATGTGATGAACGAAAACAAACTCAAGCACACACAGACGTGACAATTTTGAATGATGTATTGCATTGTTTTGTTAAAGGGTTAAAGGAATCCTGACAGAAAAGGTACAGGAGAGGTAATTTTCTGCAGGACATTAACCGTTTTACAGGGAGGGGGTTCTTGCATTGTAGTATTTTATACACACTATTAGTGCATAATAATTAAGGTTCAGTGTCAAACTTTGCTCTCAAAAGAGAGTGAAAAAAAAACTCCTCCAGTTATTATACAACAGCAGGATTATTCCTAATGAAACCTGGACATGAGGTTAAGGTAACATCAGAAGGAACAAGAAGCCTAAAGATTGTGTTTTTGGTCTGCTCAAGGGGTCAATTTGGTCTATATGTATATTTCTTTACAACACTTTGTTACATGCTAGCCATCTTTTTTGGCCTCGGGGTACGAGGCATAGCTGTAACAAAAAGTTGTAGAGAGAGCAGGAAGTTCTTATCTCCAGCCCCAGTAACACACATCCAGAATTAATGAGCTTAAAAGCATTTATTAAATGAAATGACAGAGCTAACAAACTTCAGGAGGGGGAAAAGTTTAAAAAAAAAGGTTTCTAACTCAGTATTAACCATATAACTTACCTAAACAAAAAAAGAAAAGAAATAACAAATAAACTTCTCTTTCTCCCTGACTACACATAACCAGGAGAAAAGAAATTTCAAAAAAAAAAAAAAAAGGCTCCCACCTTCCTACAGGTTTCCTTTAAAAGAAAATCTTAAATGGAGTCTTTAAACAAACTATAAATCTTGAACAATAACCACAGTTGCACCAATAATTTGCATTTAGCATTACAGTGACATTATCTGGCGGAAGTGAGACGAAGCCCATGTGGAAAGTTAGCATCTGCAACACTCTCTCTTCCCCGATTGCTGTGAGAGTGCTGGCTTAATATGCTGGCTTTCCGCTGGTTGCAGCCAATCAGTGGAATGAACAGCAAATCAGCTACAGGTGGTCCCAATCACCTCCATGAAAACGGTATTAGTGCACATGGAAAAACAAAAACAAAAAGAACACCACACAAATAAAAGAATAGAATAGAAAAAATAGAATAGAAAAAAAAACTCCTCCAGCTATCATATAACAGCAGGATTATTCCTGATGAAACCTGGACATGCGGTTAAAGGAACATCAGAAGGAAAAAGAAGCCTCAAGATTGTGTTTTTGGTCTGCTCAAGGGGTCAATTTGGTTTATATGCATATTTCCTTACAACACTCACATTTCATATGTCTATTCAAACGGTAGGCAAAAAATCAAGCTTGCCGTCTATATTCAATTTAAATTAGTATTTAAAATGACCAAGATTAAAAAGTATGAGGTATTTAAAGTGACTGACATCCCATGTGTGAATTTTTATTGCCATCCTGGCTGACCTGAACGATCCCAATAACTATCTGAGTGCCTCTATAATTAAAATTGATGGACCTCATAGAACCTTCATCATGGTACTTGTCAGTCCTGCTGAAAATTACATATGAAAGACATCACCCTTTACATTTGAGTGTGTATGAGCTGAAGGTTAGAGAGACGAGGACAGAGAGTCATTAGGCACTACGAACAGACTTCATTAAAGCACAGTCACACTGATTAAGAGAGAGAGAGAGAGAGAGGGGAAGAGAGAGATTTAAGCGAATGTATACAGGATCCATCATGAAATAGATGCACTCTAACGGAGAAAACATGCTTCAGTACCATCGTACCAATTATTTCATTCTTGGAGTAATTTCCACTACAAGGTCCATTAAAGGTTTAAAGGACTAAAGCAATAAAGATGTCTTATTACCAGCTGTTCAGTGTAGCCTACAGATGAAGCTGTGACATTAGAACAATGTCATGACAGATGTCTGCTTGACTGAGCTCCTGACAGGCTTCAGACCAAAGTTACAAAATTTTTGAATTCTCATGTCTATTAATGCACAAACCATCCATCCAAGGGGAAAAATGAATGAGTATCACAGCAGCTGACAAAGAAAAGACAAAAATGTCCTTGGCTCCAAGATATTTCTGTTCACTAAAGGTGTATTCATAACTCTCAGGTTTTCTCTGGCTCTGTTAAGCTTCTCTATATACACAATGTGATACAGACAACAACTGTCAGTCAAAATTTAAGCTTGTGTTAAGAATGTTAAAGTAAACCTACACTATGTATATGTACAAATAACACGAGTCACTGTATAAAGTAGCTCAAATAATCAGGAGATTTGTACGGCAAAAGAAACAGAACAAGGGGATGCAAACATTTTGACCACTATAGCCCACAAACAAACTACTGCAAATGTTTGTTGTTTTATACATGATGCCTTATTTCAGAAACAATGTTCTCATCAAGCCAATCAGAAGGCCCATTTACACCAAGGGCGATAGTGAGTTACGAGTTATAAAAAATCATTTTAAACATAAAAGAAAAACAGAATCCACACCACAACTATAATGACACTGGCACGGAGAAACAATATTGCTGGAATTACTTTCAGAATTTTTTTTTCGACAGCCAATCAGAATCTATAAAGCTTTAAAGAGTCGGACGATATAACAGGAGCACATGCTTAGAATAATCAGAACAATATCGTGCGTCGCTGTGGTCTAATATATGTAGAATGTATTTTAGAATATATTACAGTTTTCCTTATATTTAAGATAGACAAACAACTATACTGAAGTGTGTGACTGCAGTCAACAAAATTTGTTTTATTAACCATGTTGGACAGTAGATAGATTAGGTTAATCATCTGCCGTTTCATGGCTTTGAGGAAAACAAGCTATATACTGACTGTCACACAAGATTATCAACTAGGCATCATCACATCATTCTGCGTTCAAAGCTAATTTAGTTCTCACCCACAATTCTCTCTGCATTCTTCTGAGGTCTCATATACTGCACAGTGTAAGGATGAAATGACTCAAATTTAGACATGAATAACCTCAGGCTAGTATGACCTGACATAAACAGTAAGAACTCTCTGTCAAAACCATTAACGATACGGATCTAGAATGATGAACGCATCTGACATCAACAGCTACGGTTATTCACAGCTGCTGGTGTAACGAGTCCATATGATAAGGCCTTATCTGTGTTTTTTTTAAGGAACAGTTCACCTATAAAAGCTTTGTCATCATTTTCTCACCCCATTTTGTTTTAATTCTAACGTTGTTTTCTTTCTTTTGTGAAATATAAAAGAAGATGATTGGCAGAATGTCTTAGCTGCTTTGCATACAAGGAAGATTTGAGGGCTCTCATATGGGGTCGATTATCAGTAAATAACAGCTTAAAATTCCCTCTCCTCACACAAAGCTATCATATAGCTTCAGACTTGGGCTTGGACTAAACTGCACAAATCAAATGGACTATTTTCATGACATTTTTATGGTGCTACATAGGACATTCTGGAGCTTGGAAGTTGCACGGTGTACCATGGTGAAAAGACTTAATTGTACATTTTAGTTTTGTGTGTGTGTGTGTTATTCAGCAAAGTTTAGAACTGTGACATGAGATGTTAAAGCTGTTAGGGTTGTATAAATACATCAATTTCACCACTAATTTCTAAATTCATCTCTACACTTATTCAGCGGTCCACATTGTCAGCTGAAGCCCACTGGTGAGTACAAAAGCACCTGTTGTACATTCTACACGTGTCACATGTGAAAATACAACACTTGTGCTCATGAATGTAAATGAATCAGCTGGTGTAGTCGGTCAAATCCACACTGATATGGTGTTCAAAGGTCAAAACATCATATTCATTAAGTTCCTCTACAAATAACTTGCAATTTTATGACAAAACAGCTCAGTCATTCACCTCATTTTGTTTTTCATGGAAAGAAGAAAATAATACAAAGTTGTCCCGATCTTTTTATTGGTATTTAACAAGACAAAACATAGCATTTATTTCATACCAAGTATACTTCAAATTCATTAACATATTTATTGACATATCACTTAAGACTTACTGATATAAAATAATTCAACTTTATTTGGAGTAGTCTTTATAGCACAATGCACATTTTAATAGTATCCAATGGCTAAAAGTATTTTAATGTCACTAATAAGGGTTGTATGATCTTTGTACAATATCAGTCTTTAAATGCAAGATATTTCAAGTCTACCTAAAGTATACTTGTAATAGTTTCGTTTTAGCACAATCAAATATACTTAACTCTATCTTTAGTTGGACCTCAGCACTACTTCTGCACAATTAAAGCGCATTTAAGTACAAAATTAGACAACTTTAAGTATACCAGTTTAGATTACCAAAAGTACAGTTACAGGGTCTTTCTATTAAGCACATAAATATATAAATGTATTTATATTATACTTGGCACAAAATAAATGTATTTCACTTTTCTTTTCTTTTTTTCACTAGGAATGAATGCGAGTAAAAGTACATTTTTTATTGTGTAACTAGTCCTTAAAAACACCATCGCAAGAGCAATATGACATGCAGGTCTAAGACCAAAAACATATTCTGCATGCTACACATGAACTCTCTGCCTGAGCTGTCCCTCCAGATTCTGATGAGGTCTCCCAGGAAACAAAGGAAGAAATCCTCATTGGGAGCGGAAGAAAAAAGGACCACAAGTAAGCCTCTGATAAGTTGGGCTAGTAGAAGTAGAGAAGTCTCAGGGCTAAGAAGAGCAAAACCACCAATGGCATTCCAGTAATTAGTACTGATATTTAAAAGAAGACTGGAATGGGAAAATGGATTTGGAGAGGCTTTAGAAATGTGGATGGAAAACACTTTCGTCCACTCTGCCACATGTTTGCAAGCCAAATCTGACTCATTGCAAAACAGAAACATTCAGAAACAATAGGCAATATTGATTCGGACAGACAAGACATGTGCTAACAATTTTGCTCATGCAATAGGAGGGGCCAAATTAACCTCTGTTAAGCATATAACCCATGAATGAATGCCTATTTCATGAAGTAAGCTTTCCAGGGGATGAGACAACGAGATAATGCAGACATGCTATGAATATAAATAGCACATTTTTACACTTTATTCCCAAATTACATGCAAAGAAAGGCGTATTTTAATTAACCAATTGCTGCCAGGGACTACCTTAAATGGCTCGTACATCTTTTTCACTGAAAAAGGTGCGTGTTTTTACTTGCATGTGTAGATAATATACTGTATAAAACAGTTTCCACAGAGCAAAAACCATGTACCACAACACAAGATGAGAAGTATTTGAGAAATGTTAGAGCCACATTTCTACAGGATCTGATCTATTAGAGCTCATCATTGTAATGTTATGTATCAGTATACATTTTATATTTTTTATTTTACTTAAGATCCCCCTAACACTTTAAAATTGAAAAACCCATTGACTTTGGAAAACTAGAAAACGATGACTCGTGTGGGAAGCGCACATGTCAGTGAGCCATGTGTCTTTCATTTTATCAAATTTTCATTTTCATTTTTTTTTTTCATTTTTTTTTTTTTTAGCAGACGCTTTTATCCCAAATCCAACTTACAGGGGGGAGCAATTAGAGGTGTCAGGTGTCTTGCTCAAGGTCCACTTTAGTCATGTATCAAAGGAGGAGAGAGAGCTATTATTCATCCCCCCCCCCAATTCTTCTTTCGCCGGGAATCGAATCGAACACCCAACCTCAACATTAAACCAAACCACCCCACCACCACACTACCACTAGACCACGACTAAATTTTCTAATAGCATGAAGGCAAGAGAACACTGTGAGCTAAATGAGACTGAGACCGTTAAAGCAATCTTTCTACCATCGTTTCTGAATATCCCTTTGGGAATCAATAATATCTGTCTATCTCTTTCTCATATGTAGTATCGTAGTCTTCGGTTTCATTTTCCACTCCTCTCTCTCTCTCTCCCTCTGTCTTAACTAAACAGCTATCAGCAGGCAAACAGATGGATGGTTCCTGACAACATTGCAAACACAAACAACAGCAGAGAGACTGCTGCTAAATACTAGATAGATGACTATATCTTCTCATATTTACAGAAAAGAGATGTGTTATCAGAAGTGCAGGAGGGCAAAACAAATAAATCAAGATGGTCGCACTCCCCAGAGAAAATGAGGAAGAAACAGATAGGTAGAAGGGAAAACACAAAGCGGACCCACTCTGCCGATAAAGGGGCTCTAATGCTGGCATGATGTTAAGAGTCTGGTATCATTCTCCCGGACTAGAGCCTTCAGGAACTGACAACCATAGCTGCTGGAGTTAATGATGGATTGTCCTTGCTTTGTTAACGGTCTATTCGACACATCACCTGAACTACAGGAAATATTTGCCTCTCTCCATTTGTGAAATGTTTTCTAAAACTAAAATTGAACTTTAACGAAACATGTAGAATGATCCTTAGTTATAAATCTCCATACAGCACGAGGCATAGTGACATGTTGATATCTTTGTTTATGCAATTGAACTGATATTGAATTATATCCTATTACAACAGCAGATGACAGTGTAAATAATTTAAATCTGTACACACGTCTGCACTGGATAGCCTTCACGCTTATAAAGTTGGGGTTTTTTTGGTTTTTTTTACTGGCTTTGTTGGTTTCATGAAGAACCTTGAACATCCATGGAAACTTTCCATTCCACAAAAAGTTCTTTATAGTGCAAAAAAAAAGAAAAGAAAAAAAGAGAGTATTAAAATGTTCTTCACCCCAAGAAGAAAATGGTTCTCTTCAGTACTTTTCATTGAAAAGATCTTTGGGAAACCAAAAATGGTTCTTATGACATTGCTGCAAAAAAAACCCTTTCTGCAACCTTATTTTTTAAAGTGTTTTCATCTAGGTCATTAGGATGAATCTATGTAAAAACAAGTGACTTCGGCATCCATGTCATAGGTTGAAGACAATTTCAAGATGTCTCCTAAACCGTCTCACATTACCACACTCTCATGATAGAGAATATCTGCTGCAGTCAGTTCCTTTTTGTGTCATCTTTCCTGCACGCCACTGTGGTCAATCTACTTTGAAAAATCACTAAATGGTCAAGTAACCCTGTTGTGAATGGACTGGAGATCTGTGGACTTGATATAAAAGGCAAAGATCTTTAGCAGTGCTTCTTGTAAACTCCTTCAGTCTCGTAAAACACCTAGCCAATGACCAGTGCTATCAGTGCTTGTTGATCTCTGTGCTTATCCAGTCTGTTGTTGCTCGGCTCAGATGAGGTTACAGCTCTCCTCGGACATCTGACATAGCAGCCCCGACATGCATAATTCATACATCTACTGCTTTAAGGTGCTTAAGTAATTAAAAGAAGCAACAAGATCACAGACACATCTCCTATACGCACAGTAGAAATCAGCTTCATGCCAATTCCATGCCCCTCAAAATGGTTTCTTTGTTAATATTTTTTTCTAGATCTTTTGGAAAAGTAGTGGATCCGTGGTTAAGAGGAAAAGTACTAGATTACACAAAGGGAATCACTGCTCACTCCGTGGTAGTTGTTTTCAGTGATATTGTGAAACCTTTACAAGAAACAGGAAACTATAAGAATTTATGTTATAGTATAATATATATATTAATGACAAGTACGAGACTTTTCTCTTGTCTCCTGCTTATCTTTTTGAGACTCCTCTAAAGTTTCGGAATACCAATTGTGAACAAAAGAAGTGCACTTAATTGTATTGACTGTGAACTTGGAGTATAAAATATATCTTTTAAAAACTGCCTGTGGATAATATAATAAAATAAAGCCTACTTAAAGGCTACATTAGTACACTTTCATGAAATTTTCATGTAATAATGTCAAATTAGAAGTTTTTAAAGTACATTTTATTTTATTTTATATGTGTGTGTGTGTGTGTGTGTGTGTGTGTATGTATGTACATATACACATATATAAATATATAAAGATACACTTATACATGTGCATTATAAAAATGGCATATATGTATATATCAATTCACCATCTTGTCAATACATTCGGCAGAACACTTTAACCATATTATAAAGAAATAGAAGTTATTGTGAAATTAAATATAAAGATTTACTTAAGTCAGTCAAAAAAACACTAAAGTTCAGCTGATTTTATTTAGCACAAATTGAAACGGATGCATTTTCATTTAACTGCAATTAACATGCAGTTCAATTTCTGAAAACATTACATCCAGTTCACATTTAAGCAGGCTATATTATTTCAATAATAAGTATTATTTTTTTTACAAGTGTGCTCTATTCTAATTGTTTCAAACTGCCCTCAAATCCACCACGAAAACAAGTCAGAGATTACAATTCTGAAAAACTTTCTCATCAAAGTCATCAACCTCACATTTGTACACTCTTACTGTATTGGCAACAATTTCAAATAAACAAATTATGAAAGATCTAAAAGGCTAATGAAGCCGAGCACAGAATACTTCTAACGGATATTCAAGAGTTCTCAGGGCGCTTTTATTTTATGTCAAAGTCTCATGAGTTGTTTTGGCAGCTTTGTGAATGAGCGACGTCTCCTGCAGACACAATTCACCAAACTATCACACAGACAAGCGCGCGTTTGTTCGGAGCGCATCCGCGCTGCTTCGTTTGATCGCTTTTGTAATAGCTATATCACACCGTAGAGTGTACATGATTGAGCAAGCACAAGCAAACATAGCCAAACTTTGCGTCCCTCGGCTTTATACTAAGGAAGACTCGCAGTGAACTTCTGACTGCTAGTCGCGTGCAGGTGCGCGAGCCGCTGTCATTCCGGCTCACATTACATGCTCGACGGTTCGGTAAACACTGAACCCAAACCTCTCAATGCACACCGCTGATGTTTAGCGCGATGGTGAAAGCTGGGCGTTAAGTATCTACCTACCGTAGAAATATCACACATGCACGCTTCATATTCGTTACCTGTTTCTCAAACCCAAAATAAAAGCATCTACGACAGGACTTGACAGGATACAAAATTCAACGTTCAGTCTAATGAGGTTTTTGTGACAATTACATTCAAGGGAGCACACAGGAAGGGGTGTACTCACGCTGCTGTTTTCACCCGTCCAGTGGACCATTGCCTGGTTGTGGGTGGCATCCCCTTTAAGGACGAAAGAGCTGCTGAGTAGAGAGACTTTCTCGGGAGTCGATGCCCTCCGGACTCGGGGAACTCCCACGGCCGGTCCGCCCGGGTCCCCGCTGTAATCTCCGCGGCTGTGCGCTGAGATAAGCGTTTCATCTCTGCCAATGACATGCCCACCGAGGCTGTCAAGCTCTCGGTCCCGTTCGTTTCTCCGGTGAATAACGCATGAAATCGGTCCGAAAAGTGACATCCACGCGCAAGCGAAAAACACAGCTGGGTACAGGTGCGCAAACACTGCCATGATGAGCGTCTTCATTTAACACTGTCAAAGCGAGTGCGATGCAAGCGAAAGATGGAAAGCTCTAATGTAAGAGAGAGGGAGGGAGAGAAAGAGAGAAAGGGAGAGAGAGGGTGGGGAAAGCACAGCTACGTACCGAGCGCGCTCATGTGCTGTACACCAGACAGCCGAGCCGGGACCGCCGACAGGATCAGAGGATTCGCCTGCCATCTAGTGGAGCTACGAGTCAAGTGTGTGTTTGGTTGGGGTTTTTTTTTATCCAAAAGTATTTTAGAAAAGTTTGTACTAACATCGCATATCAAATAAGGCAACAAAAAGTCAGTCCTTATTTTTTTTAATTTTTTTTTTTAAGATTCAGTTGATTTCATTTAATCCCACATAACATTTGTGACCAAAATTTAAACCCAAACTTTTTTTTTTTTCGTGTTGATGTATTTTATTCATCCATTCATAAATTGTTATGAATTAAATTAATATATTTTTGTGTAAACTGTTAATGGAATACTGTTAGTATTATTGTTGCTCTGTTTTATATGAATCACGGTCTCAGTGCATGTATAAATGTAAAGGAAACACTTTATTAGACTGACCAAACATTCTAATAAAAGAGGCAGATATTTATTTTCAGATCCTTCCACAAACAAGCGACACTCAACAACACTAATTTAACACGTTTATAAAGAGTTGTATAACGTTACAAAATTCTGAAATTATTATAAAACATGCACAATTATCAAATGATGGCAGTGAAACACATCCCATATATTTTTGGGGTCAGTGCTCTTAATTAAAGCATTTTAAAAGTCTCTTACGCTGACACAGGCTGCGTTTAGTTGATCACAAATACAGATAAATCAGTAATATGGTGAAATATTATCGCAATTTAAAAGAACTGTTCTGTATTTTAATACATTTTGTCACATGATCCTTACAATTCATTTTAATACCAGGAACATTTCTTAATTTTGGCAATGCTGAAAATAGTTGAGCTGCTTAACATTTTAGTGGAAACTGTGATGGATATTTCCAAGACTCTCTACAAACAGAATATTCACACGAAAGCATTTTTTGGAAATACAACTCTTCTGTAACATAAGTGTCACTTTTGATCAACTTCATGCATCCTTGTTGAATAAAAATATCAATTCTTTTGAAAAACATTACTGAACCCAAACTTTTGAACGGTGTAAGCTGACAGGACTGCTCAAAGCCAGAGTTCCTTCATCATGCAGGTCAAACAAGACGCTTTAAGGGTCACAAATGTTTGTTGAAAAAAATCCTTATGCAAGCAGGAACTATTTCTGAGCCTAAATCAAGATACAAGTTAGGATTTCCCTCACCTCATCTCTCAAATGATGTCCAACAGACAAACTGAGAGTCGACAGAGGATTACTGGACTAAATTTAAAGAGCATTGTCAGCTGTCTGCTTTAAAACCCGAGATATATCATAAACTGATAACAGTAATGTAATTATTGTTATTGGTGCTTGCCTAAGGCAAGCATCAATCTTGTTATTGTGCCGGACAAAACTTCGGCGCGTAACTCGTCCCGCACCGTTTGTCCTAGACCCATGAATGAGGTGTCAAATCGACCGGCTCATTGAGGAGAGGTGTGCTATGACTTTTATAAGCGATCGGACCAACAACGTTCGTACAGCGGATGAAAAAAGCGTCGAAAAAAGTCCCATTGACTTTGCATTGAAAAATAGATGAGATGGATTTAAATGAATCAAAACATCTAATAGACACGGGACTTTGGCATTTTTGATTTGGGCACACATGCAGTCTATTAGTTTAAGCCTGTTAACTGCCTAGCCATGCCCTAGCAACCATTTAGAGCACCCTAGCAACAAAAGTCCCATTGACTTCCATTGAAAAATAGATGAGATGGATTTAAATTAATCAAAACATCATAGAGACACGCAAGTATGGCATTTTTGATATGGCCACACATGCAGTCTATTAGTTTAAGCCTGTTAACTACCTAGCCATTCCCTAGCAACCATTTAGTGCACCCTAGCAACCAAACCCAAAGAGAGATATTTTCAAACCTGAACATCATAGTGTTGGTTTTTATCATTCATACTGGAAGGCAGCCTTTGGAGGATCATCACTGGCAGCTGCCAAGCCACTCCCTAGCAACCAAACAAAGTACCCTAGCAACTGTTTAGCAAGACCTATATCTCTGCATTGGAACATCGTACAGACATGGTTGTTGGGTCTTTTGACTCATGCTAGCAAATTGGACTTCCAACATGCTACACATGCTAGCAGTGAATAGCTACATGCTAATACTCAAGAGCTAAGTGCTAAAGTGGGCCGAGAACATGCCAAGAACTCTATAAAAACTCCATAGAAACTATCTGTGACAACTACCAACCACCTAGTAACACCCTAGCAACCGAGGGCCGAATTTTGCCATTTCCTTCAGGAAATGTACGTTCTAGTTATATATACAATTTAGATAAATTATCTTTTAATAAGCCTTTAAAGGATTTCAGTGAACTGTTGACTACTGTATTCCGATACGGGTAAAATGCAATTTACACAACATATTTTAAATTCATTCGCGTGTGTGTGTGTGTTGTCTGAAGCTCGGCGCAGTTGAGTAATAAAAGTGTGTGGTAACCTTCAGTCGGCCACGGAAAGACGCCGTCCTTTATCACGTGCAACATGTTTCGACCTTCCTCTCAACCGAACTACAGAATTGCGTCAGTTTTGACTACGGCGAGGATTGGTCATGTAAGACAGCCGTGTCAGAGCAGAAGCTGTGATTGGTTGAACGTGACCTGCTCGTTCTGCGTGTCTCTCAGCAGAGAGTGAAGATGGCGAACTGGTGCGTGCGCGCGATCAGGCAGAGCTCTTCTATAATAGCGTCTCCTTCGCTTGTAAGGTAGGCTTTTCGAGCAGTGTTTTTGTGTGTAGTTTATGTCCGAGCTTGGTTAAGTATTTTGCTTTTACTAAAATTAATAATATTTCTGTTGCGTCAGCTGTTTAGAAATGACTGTTTCATGCTCATGTCCTTAGGACCGTCACATAATGTCTTCAGGTGACAGTATTTGGACAGCTTTGTTGTTGTTCTCCTGTCGGATACATTATAATAACTGTGCAGATTAGTTACGTGTGATCGTCGAATTTCCTTACAGGTCTTTACTGTATTATTATTTATCGTTACATAATGAAAATGTGTTTCTTTGAGTTCAGGATGTTTGTTTCAATCTCCTTAAGCCTTTAAAAATAGTGCCCGCATGTTGGCATGGCAATGACAGACTCATTTCCGACACCTGCGAGTGTCAAAATCTGTTCATAAGACTCACTGAAGTTCAGGCAGTTTCACCTCATGAGTGGTTTAGACTGTCTCGTAACCACTCTTAACCACTTTGTCATTGAAATGTTATGTCATACAAAGAATTAACCAGATGATAAACCTAATATTATTTTATATTCTTTACATTCATCACCCATCCAGAGTTGACTGCTAACTATAAAGGAGCAGTTGTCTTAAATCAACTACTCTATAGAACTTGTCATTTTAAGGCTTTCCATACAGTGTTCATTCATAATGACAATATCTGATAAACTACATTTCATGAAAATGTACTAGTAATATTGGGAATGCTATTTTATTGTGTGTTTTATAAATAATTCATCCTTTAAAGTTTCATTTTAGGCCTATTTTTTTTTTAATCAATGTGTCATAACTGGGTCTTCCTGTGAAAATGACAGACTCGTCGTGGCCTAGATGGGGTAGTCGTGGCCTAGTTGTGAGGGAGTCAGGCTTGTAACCTGAAGGTTGCTGGTTCGATTCCCACGCCGGCAGGAATTGAAGGAGGGGATTGTGAATGAACAGCACTCTCTCCACCTTCAATACCATAACTAAGGTGCCCTTGAGCAAGACACCTAACCCCTAATTGCTCCCCTTGTAAGTCGCTTTGGATAAAAGCGTCTGCTAAATGATGAAAAAAATGAAATACTCGTCTCTGGTGTACGGGACTTTTCCAATCATTTAGTCGAATTAAACTCAAGCTCACGTTTATCTGATCCATTTTTGAGTGCAACACCTTCATCTCGTATCCAGTCAACAACAGTTGCATAGAAGCAAGTCCCACCCTACGTTTTTCTTTTACACTCCGTTGTACATCACACTATGGAAGAAAAAATCTGTCACTGCTTTCATTTCGTTTTGACTTTAAGTTCCAAAAAGAATAAAAGACCCAAAGATCCCACTGATGGATAAAGAGAGCACATTTCAAACTGTAATCTTCAGTAGCTGTTAATCACGCAAGTGCCCTTGAGATCAATGAGAAAGCTAAAGAATGGCATTCTGCAGGTGTGATGTAAACCACCTTCTGAAAAAATTGATAATTATTTTTGAGTGAACGCCTCCTTTGAGGCATAATATTAATTTTTTTTATACAGGACCGGTTTCATATTCTCATTGTGTATTTTGCCTGTAATGCAAAGGTTGTATTGGTGAATATTCCCATCTTTTAACGTTTCAGGGCGACCCCACGCCTCCTTTGCACAGCAGCCCAACAGAAAACCCCAGGAACTGGAACTGAAGAAGAGAATGGGGCCCAGAAACCAGAGCCCGGTGCAGCTGAGAAAGCCTTTGCAGAAGAAAAGATGCAACTGGAAGAACAGCTGAAAGATGTTACAGTAATGCAGTATTTTCAGCCTTGACATTTGATGCGTAGAATATTGTTTGGCGACGTGCTTCATAGTCATATCGTCCTATTTTCAGCCTGTGAGATTGTGGATACGCATTATTATCGCTGGGGAGCAATCTTTTGTGATAACTGGATAAAGACAATGTGGATGTTTATTTAATATCTTGATTTATTGGCTTAATATTTCTCTTGTGGACCACATATTAATGAAAGTGGAAAAAAATGAGAAGAATCAATATCAGTATGCTTTTGATTTTCATCGATAACTGATTATTGTTCTGTGTTCGGAACTAAAGACTGTTATTAAGCCTGTATAATTCTAGAAATAATGTTATTGTTTAATAACACTAATAATTTTTGATTGTATTGTTATCAGTGTAATTAGCATCATTAAAAAGTTTACGTGAACTGTGGAACAAAACGAAATGCTGACAAATAACAATGCCATTTTTACTTTGGTTTCCAAGCTCGATCCTGGAGGTCCGCTGTCCTGCAGAGTTTAGCTCCGACCCCAATTAAACACACCTGACTCAAGGTCTCACTAGGCATACTAGAAACTAGAGCTGGGTTTTTTGACCAAACAAACACAGTTTGTTTGTTTTTTAAGATCCCGGCGGTTTCACGGTATATCACGTTTTTTTCACTGGACCTTTATTTTGGCACATTTTACTGTCAGGAGTACAGGGGAAATTTATAAAATGAATTAAAAATGTAATCAAGTCAGTTCATAAAGCTAACAATTTAGTTTTAAATGAATTTGATTTCATTTTATTTAATTAAATTAAGAAAAATAATAGGTAGGCTATGTTTTTACTGCGCAGTTTCGGTAATTTCAATGAAGACCATTATTATTATCTCTATTAATCGAAGTATACTCTATTGTACAATAGTAACATTTCTGTTATTTCACGTTATACCCAACTTTTATTTTGATTGGGTCGTGAAGACCCTTGACTTCCTGTGTATCTGATACAACAAATGTCGATAGTTTTATCAAATTAAATGGTGAAATGTTCATAAAGTGACTCTAAGAGCAGCTCTGCAGCTGAAGTTCATGTATAGTGAGTGAGACAGCAGGCACTGAAATCATGTGTAGTACTCATTCATACAGACTTCAGATTTCAGTAGCAGTCTTTTTTTAGCTTTAATATTCATGTGTCCTTTTAAATGCAAATGAGCTGCTGCTCCCAGCCTGCTTCCCAACAGAGGGTGGAGCTTTAACAGCTCGCACTTTCGGTTGCTCAACAACAACAGAGCTGGAGAATCTCACGTCGTCAAAATGATGATTGTCAGTAACGTTGTTCAGCCGTGCATTTTTCAAACCGGAACATCTCTTCTCATTGATGGAGAGAGTCGGGAAGAAGTTACAACTCTTAGTATGTAATTGGACGTTTCTGAACGGTTAGTGGATAAATTTATGTAGCTGCTGTGGAGTTGATTTAAACTATCGACTAGCATGGGCCGTCATGTTAATGTTTTGTGCAAATCCGGCATAGAATTGACCCTGATTTGTGAAGCAGTCAACACTTCCGCTTTAAAGCAGCCCAACATGGCCTCTCCCCTTTGATGCGTGTCCTCGGGGGCAGGGTTTAAGTAATTTTTGGGGTTAGTGGTGTCACGAACCTGTGAAGAAGCTCGTTGTAGTCCTCACGTTAAGGAGAACTACTTTGATTCTTTAAAAGAAAATATCTCCCTTTGCATTGAACTTTGAGCGTCGTAACTTTGCAGATGTAGTTTATGCTCAGACGGCAACATTACACACTAACTAAAGTTAAAAAAGTGAAATGATCAACCACCCCTTTAAACAAGACTGTATAAGAATGAGGTGTCTCTCTTATAACAAACACTCCTGACAGACTGAATAGATCACCTTGCAATTCAACTTTGACGTGGGATGTAGTTTTCCAGCGTGTCGTGTCACAGGTGTGGTGATGTTATTATGAAAATAGGGAAAGTGAATGTATGTCTTAATATCAATATGATGATAATACTAGCCTAATACTAATAATAATAGTTTAATAGGAAAATGAGCCAATTATCGTGCTGATATCAACGCTATTGCTGACTGTCATTGATACCCAATATCAACGTCTATTGGCAAAACCTAGTATAAAAGTTCCAGTCCAAAAGTGACTTGAATTTCAGAGATTGAAATTCACAGACAGTAAATGTTTTTTTTGCAGTTCACAAAATCATGTAATTTCTTCCTCCACAGCCTGACCTTCAGTTGCCCTTTTACTTCAAGGACACTTCTATCCATTTGTCTTATATTTCTTAGAGGCTGGGGCTGGTCATGTTACAGATTAGTCATGTTCAGAGGATTTTACTTGCATGTAAATCAGCTGTAAAGTGACCCAAATTTACTCCGAATGTGTCTTTGAGTGTCAGCCTCAGCTTGGTCCTTTCTTTACATTTGAAACATTCAGATTAATCACTGCAGTAAATCCAGCACATTGTAAATGGTGATTTTGCACACAGTCCTGTGCCACATAAATGCCACATAGAGTTTTAAATAATTTTTTTTTAAAGAAGCATTGCAAATAATTAATGAGGTTTTGTCATATTGGGCAGTTTAAATATTGCATGTAATAATTTGATTAGAAAACTCAGCATGCTGTTTTAATTGCCTTTTGCTGCAGGATAAATACAAGCGGGCACTGGCAGACACTGAAAACCTGAGGCAAAGAAGTCAAAAGATGATTGATGATGCTAAGCTATATGGTAAGCTGTTATGCTTAGTTTATAAGATGTTTTATAAAAAGACATTTCCGCATCTAGTCAATTTATTTGTTGTTGTTGTTGTTGTTGTTTTTCAGGAATCCAGGGCTTCTGTAAAGATCTCTTGGAGGTGGCTGACATTCTAGAGAAGGCAACAGAAAGTGTACCAAAAACAGAAGTATCTTCTGCAAATCCTCACCTGAAAAATCTTTACGATGGCCTTGTAATGACAGAGGTGCAGATCCAAAAGGTCTTCAAAAAACACGGCCTTGTTAAGCTTAACCCCGATGGTCAGAAATTTGATCCTTATGAGCATGAGGCAGTCTTTCATGCACCTGTGGAGGGCAAGGACCCGGGTTCCATAGCTGTAGTTACCAAAGTAGGTTACAAGCTGCATGGCCGCACCCTCCGGCCAGCTCTGGTGGGTGTAGTCAAGGCCCCCTAACTACCCGTACACACTATGATGGGTCATTACCTGGTCTTAGGTTTCACCGTTTTATTTTTTTTTGTTAAAGGTGCCTCTGAGAGGCGAAATCAAATATTGACAACTGAAGGACAATGCCAGACTAATCTTTGAGTTATGTATGAATAACAGTCAATATTAAAACGATAGTTCTTGGGTATATTATAAAAGCTGAGTGCATATGCAGTAGAAGATTCACAGTCTTTGATCGGATCTGCATCCATAATTCCTTTGAGAATCACCACCATTCCAGGGGCTTCTAAAAAGGGATTTATTCTTGCTCAGAAAGCCCTTTTATAGAAACCCTGCAGCACATTATACCGTTGAACATCTTTTCTCATTATGCGCTTTTGCTCTCTTATTAATTACTGACCTGAAGAACATTACCAATTTGGCACCACCATGTATGATGTCAAGCAGTTGTTCGATTCCACTTGTTTTGGTTTTTTGGTAGTGCTTTGCAGGTTTTTCAGTTGGTAAGAGAGAACAATTAGTCTTCTTTACAGGACTTGGAGTAACATTTTATTGAAAAATAAAAACGTATAATTTTATAATAATTTAATTACCAGCAGTTGTACTTCCTGACTTTCAATACTGTTTTCATGATGTGCAGCCCTGATGAAATCACACCTCAGTCAACTGAAATGGAAATTACTGATATGGGGGGGGGGGGGGGGGGTTTCGGGAGAGAAAGGGGCGAGCACACTGAGATCTGCGTCCTATGAAGTCATTAGAAATGGTGGTGGTTATGTGGATAGAATGGAGAGATGTGAACATCAGATTTAAAGGTTTACACCTGGATTTAACTTTTCCATCCAAGTGAATAAGCAGACGATTGTCAAATAAAGCATGTACCATTTTCAAAAGTAGATGTGTCATTATTACTACTTCCATATTTTTGAAATATTCATAAACAAAAGTTTTTTTAAAAAAAGTATACAATGGTATATTTAATCCTTTGATTATCTAAGTCATGCATTACTGTTATTTGGGTAAAAGAATATAGTGTATACATCTGATAAATGGGTGGTGATAAAGAGGGGGAGAAGCACATTAACATATTCTCCTCATTGCATGTTTAAGCAACACCTAGATTGTACATTAGAATACTTTACTATCGCTGTTATGATCACTACCATTCAGTTGTTTATAAGCTGTAGTATGAGATTGAACATGACATAGTTGCATGTTAGAAAACACCAGTAGATAAATAGTATGTTGTTGAAAGCATGTGTCATGTGAAGCAAATGGTTCAGATGTGTCATTGAGGTGCAAACGACTGTCTCCCCAGACAGAACCATCCTGTTCCTGGAGTGTCCCAACAGTCCTCAATCAGCATACTGATGAATCCCTTTCACTAGATAGGCATTAGCATACAGTGATGGTGAAGGCCATTGTTCCATGTTTAATTCATATGTATACCTTTAAGGGGATTTATGAAGTACTAGGGCAGTAAAGAGTTACACCCATATTCCCTCAGCCCTACACTAATAAAAAACATAATATTTTAAAAAGACTATAAATTGCCATTATTTAGATTATGCCTTCTGAAATTTATTTCAGCCTTGAAATCTAATGGTGTAAGGAAAGGCATTATTTTTTACTTGATAATAGACAATCGTTTATATTTCAACACTTTAATACAAAGTAGGAAAGAACATGACATATGCAATAAAATATTTTCCACATACGCAATATTTTGACAAATATGATCCTTCAAAAAGGGACTTTACCCAGAGAACATTTCACATCCAAGCAGAAAAAAGTGGTAAATGTCAAATTTTCTTTAAAAAAAATATATAAAAAAAACATACTTAAGATAGTGTCTTTTTGTGAAGATGTCATTTTCAGGATCATATCCCCTCTCATTTTTAATTACGTTAGAAAAATAATTTTACTCTCTAAAATAGCATATTGAATGAATAATAAAGTGAAAATAGTAAGCTTTAAATGAACCCGTCAAATTTTTCTTCCTCAACAAGTGAACGTTGTGAGTGTGACTACTAATTTTGAAGCCAAGATGACCAAAGATGCTATTTCATATAACCATGAAGCACAACCTGAAGACTTTTTGTAAATTTTAAGCACCCCAATAAAATTTAAATATAAAGGCTGTGACAGAAAACACCGTATAAAAAACAAAAAGAAAAGAACCCTGCCACATTTGCCCCATAATTTCCTTATTCCTCACAGTATCCTCATAACTACATTCCATTATTTATATTTACCAAATGGTTACATAGCCAATTTACATATCTCACATGTGCCTTGGTGAGTTTCTCTCTCAGTACAACTGTGCACATCTACTTTTAATGGCTTTAGTCAGGAAAAGACATCTTGTGAGGGGCAGTTATGTCTAGCATATAAATGTAAAGGAAAAAAACAGGATCAAACAGACAGCTAAAATAAACCTCAAGCTTCTGTACATTTTTGATGTGGTACAATTTAAGATTAAAATATAACATTTCAAGGGAACACAATAAAAACCATCAAATCAGGGCAAAAATGCTTCAAGGCACACAACATGAGCATACTCAAACATGAATGGCTGTTCCTGGGACGTGTACCAATGTCTGGGGCTAAAAATAACAAGGTATAAAAACAAACGTGGATGACCACCTTGGCCAAATACCACGGATTTACAATAAACAGTTATTTCCAGTATCGTATACATTAAAAAAAACAATGGCAAAAAAAACAAGTTATGCTGTGCCTATCTATCCTATTTGACTCGTAATATATTAATAATTTCAAAACTATGTAAAAAAAAAAATTAAACCTTTGCATTTGCCTCCGTGAACAGTGCTTTTCTTCACTTTCTACAGCTTTGCGGTAGACACGAGCAGGCAATAATATTACAAATCGTGGAAAAATACGTTTGTCTCAGTTGTAATCTAAGATTTGGTATTGTATGAAGATTTTGTCAAGGCATTTGAAAATTGAAGACAAAAATCTTTAGTATGTAGTTGTAACATACAGTCTCAGCTTAGAAATGTAGTTGTACACTTTGATGCTGTATTAAACTTTACCCATCCCATTATCAAACAAATGAGAATAATACCCTCCTGAAACAGGACGATTATGGTATATATTCTCACTTGACACTTTAATCATCAAGCATCACTTTATATAGCCTGGTTGTGTGCCGTTTAATTCGAGCTTCTGAAACATGCTCAATAAAAAAAAAACTATAGTAACAACCTCACAAAGGTCAACTTCAAAAAAAAAGAAAAAAGAAAAATCAGATGTTTAGATAATATCTAGCATGCTTCATGTGTCTGACATAACAGAATATATCCAACTTAAACAGGCAAATTCAGGATAGCATGAGACTTTTGGCAAGCAGAACAAGGATCTGTCCTTCCTTCTTATGACAAAACAAGAAGCTCAGAACCAAATATCTGCTCTGTACAACATTAAGCATCGTGTTGATACTCTATTGGCAGGGAACATTCGAGCGCCACTCAAAATCACATTCAAAACGGAGACATTTTAACATGGAGCAATGGGGTTTTTTGTGTGTCATATCCTGATGTATTACACAGGATCACATACTGCAAAGTTCCTTATGATGAATACTGATTATGTACCAGTGTGGCACCTGCAGTCATTTCTGAGTAGAAAAATATATTTACAGTCATTATACATACAGCCAAATCTTTGGACAGGGTCGTTAAGAAGCTTCTCGGGATATCCAGCCACTCTCCGACAGAAAATTCAGAATCCGTTTTTTTAGCACCTTGTCCAGGTAGCTGGGTAGGCGGCTTTTTGAAGGGATGCCCTGCCGTTTCTGTAAGTGATCTTTGATGATGATAGTCTTGACAGTCAGATAGCGCGTGGGACTGAGGTTCATAGAGTTGCACAGTACCTTCTCCCGATCCGAGAGCAGCTCAAAGCCAGACAGGTTCTCGATGGCTGAGAACTCACTGTCCTTCCCCTCCTCTTTAATGGTGCTGACTCCACCACCGCCGCCAAGCCCACCTCCCGCTCCAACACCACCTCCAAGCCCGGCCGCTCCTCCTCCACCACTGCTGCCTCTCTTTGAGCCGGCAACACTTTTGTTCTCTTTCCGTTTCTCCCGCTTGTGGCGTGCCGCCTCGTACTCAGCCGACTCGTCGAGTCTCGTGATGCCATTTCGCCGATAACGCTGGAGCTCCCGAACCTTGGCCCGTAGCATGCGCTCTTTATGTATGTTGTCAAAGAATTCTTCAAACTCGCGTTGTGGCATGAACTGGCAAAGGGCACGCAGTTTTGTCCGTTGCTCCTTCTCTTCCTTGGTGATTTTGCGTTTGGGTGTTGCTGCTGCACAGGAGCCCAGCGACCCTGTCGGAATGATGGTGGTAACGCCCCCCAATCCAAGAGCTCCACCTGCGGCCCCAACACCTCCCGTTCCACCCGCTCGTTCTCGCTCTTTATCTTTTTTGTCCCGTCCCAGAAAGGCTGGCACTAAATTGTAGTCACGAGCAATGTTTTTGCGGCGCTGGCGCTCCCGCAGCTTCCGCACGTACATGTCCACATGGGCTCTCTTCATCTCGATCTCAATCTCTTCATCATCGTAGTTTACAGACAGGCCACTGATGAGTTTCTCTGCCTCTTGGTCATATTCGATCTCGTAGTCGTCACGAAGCGGCATGTATCCAAGCTGCTGCTGCTCTGCCACAGATATGTCCAGCGGGGGCAACGGGGTAGTCAAACTAGGAGACAGCGGACCTCCACTCGGGCACGTGTGGTCTGTTACGCGGTTGGGGATGTTGTCAGGGATGCAGGCTTTGCCCAGATTCCCATGGATATACATACTCACATAATGGTCCATGACCTCCTGAGGGGTGCGTGATGCACCAACATGGGCTGCCATATCCTCCTAACACACAAATAATCAACGTTAAAGGGTTAGTTCATCTACAAGTGAAAATTCTGTCATCATTTACGCACCCTCGTGTTATTACAAATTCATAAGACTTTTGTTCATCTTCAAAACACAAATGAAGACGAGGTGACGGTGTCTCTTCAGAAGTCTTTGATTAAACAGCACGAATCGTGTGGAAAAATAATAATTACGCAATTTTTATTTTTGAGAGAACTATCACTTTAACAGGTCATCATTTTGTGAAAGTTCCAAACCCAAACATAAATAATATTACTTAATAAATTAAGTTACTGCAATTCTTACTGAGTCTACAGAAGCGCCGGCTTTCAGTGCAAGTGCACAGCACGGTTTGCTCTCTATATGGAAACTATACGTTATATTGTGCTATCATTTCTTATGAATGACCAACACTGTAATGCACCAAGGAATCTGCTGGCTTCTAAAAAAAAAAAAAAACGACTTTCTTAAGTTCATTCTTTATTAAGCGAAGCATCATTTGTTGCAGACTAAACACGAACAGTTTGAGAATCGTACCCAGTTACCAAATCCATATTGCTCGATGGCATCGAGCAGCGACTGTTCTTCCCTGCTAGTCCATCCTCCCTCTGCTTCGGGACCCCAGAGCGAAAAGCGCCCGCCGTCAAGTTGCTGATAGCCATGCCATCGTCTATGGTTGCCGATTTCGGCACCCGCGGAGAAGCACTCCGGACAAAGTTCAATATCTTGACATTCGGCACAGCGAATCCGCAAATTCGTAACATCTGTCAGGCAGTTCACGCAGTACTTTCTCCCTAGGTCCGCCATATTGCTTACTACCGCTTGTTGTTGGAAGCAGCAGTGGCGCGGGCCAGGGCATGCGCAGTGGAGTATCACTGGTCACGCCGCTGCGTCTCATTAATATTGATAGAAACACAGCGAATGCTTGTGATTGGCTCTCGCTCTGGGTGCCCATGGCAACACGTACGCACTTCTATACAGACACAAAATAATTGGGACGAGCGCTGTTTCAAGAACTAAACGTTGATTATTTTAGAGAAATTACTTGTAATTTTTTCCTTAGATTCATGCAAAAAATAATTTTCAAAGAAGCTTGTGTAAATTCAACCCTATAAAATGGAAGAAATAGAGTTCAATCATGAAGAAAGCCCTGTATTAGAAAAGAGTACACTGGTGGAAAACACTGAGATGTTTGAGGATCCAACAGAGGCAACAAGTGCACAAGTTGGGGAGAAAGAACCTGAAGAAATTGAACCTCCTTATATCTCAGAAGCAGTTGAGTGTGATGTGGTCGAGCAGGGTTCACCGCTCTCACTGGGCGTCCTGACAGAGGACATTGCTGAGACAAGTGGACCACAGAGGGACGAAACCGAGTCTATGCAGGTTATGATATCAAAAGAGGAGGATGGAATAGAACTCCTTAAAAATGAGAACTTGGAGGACACTGATGGTCCTGAGATAGCATCTTTCATTGATGATCTTCTATCACGTACGGACACTGAGGAAGAGGAGGAGGAGGAGGAGGAGAATAGACTTCCAACTCCTGACCAAGAAAATAAAAGGACCAGCCCTTCTAATGATTCGCCGGTTCCTGGCGAAGAGGAAGAGTTTGGCCTAAGCACCAATAATGAGGAACATATGGACCTGCTACATGAACTACAGGCTGAGAATGAAAAGCTCTCGAAGTTAAATGGTCAGCTGCAGACCAAAATAGCGGACTACCTCAGTAAGAAGTTAGGGGCCAAACTGGAAGGAGATGTCTCTGGACAGGAGCAGTACCAAAAGTACATGGAGCTCATGGAGGACCTGAAAGTGCAGCATCACCGTTGCTCAGAGCTTCACCGACAGCGGACTAAGGAGCTCCGCCAGCAGAGCTTAGAGAAACTGAACCAGGTGAAGCATGAGTTGAGATCCTTTGCTGCGATGAAACATGAGGCTGCCATGACAGCACTGACTGGGAAGGTGGGCAAACAGGCAGGAGTGGCAAAAGTGGAGCAGCTGGAGGCAGACGGACTGAAGCAGGAAGACAAGCTGGCAAGTGTGCGTCTCAACAGTATCAAGCTCAACAACAAGATATGTCAGTTCGAGATGGCACTTAGATCCAAACGGGAGCTGGCTGATGGTTTGCTGTTGATGGACTTTGTGGAGCTCAAAGAAGAGAACAAGACACTGAACCACAGGATGAATGAGCGCAACGAGGAGCTCCTTGATCTAAAGAAGAAGGTCGCCTGCTCTGTGCAGGTAAATCGCTTCATTTAATTCCTGAAAACATCATCAAAACATCTCAGAAGTGAACTTTCTTTCTTTCTTTCTTTCTTTCCTTCTTTAATTAGTTATATATAACCACAATTAATAATATATCATCTAAAATAGCCAACTGTACACATAAGATGCCTTTCGAAATGTTGCTATTCATGCAAACTACATAGTTTTAGTTTTTACAATTTTTTTTTTTGTCCCTCAACTTTAGGGCATTTCTCATATGAAAGAGAAGCTGCATTTCATGCAGATAGAGAATAAGGCCAAACACACTGAACTTGCCAAGGCAGACACATTGGTGGCTCTTAAACGTGAAGTGCTGACACGGACCCGACAGGTTCGTGACGCCCTACGTGCAGACAACCTTAAGCTGCAGCAGCGCTGTGGCCTTCTGGGAAACACCACTCTACTGCGGGACTTTGAGGAGAAGGTAGACACATCTGAATGCCTGCAGCAGAGACTGGAGATGTTAAAGAGACGTCATTCTGAACTCATACTGAAGTCTGCTGGAGTGAAGCAGAAGATTGAGCAAAGCAAGCCAGAGTACCAGTGACGTCACATGTGCACTTGCAGATCCCCTTCTGTAAATTGTTTCTGTCAAATGTAATGTGTGTAACTTGACAACGTATATCTTTTGCAAACATTAAAGTTTATACAAAAGTAAAAATATCTGGTGAGAAATAATACTTTTCATCAAATTTGTCATTTTAGCTTTCAAAGTTTATATCTTGCTTGTTGTTTTCTTATTGTGATTGTCTTAGTGCCAGCAGGTGGCAATATTTCTTAAGTCTCAACTTGGCAGCTAATTGCTCCACTGTCTTATGTGTTCAATACAGAAATATGATATCACCCCCCCCCCCCCCCCCTTACTTTGGCATCTGTTGATATTTAAGCCTATCTCAATGTAACAAGTGCTTAATAACTGTTAGCCCTTAACACCAGTTTTGGTGTATGTACATGATTTAATGTAGCTATAGAGGCTTCAGCTTTATTTCACTAGACTAACTACTGACAATTTAGGATGCTGTTGAATGTTGTATTCAGTGCAAAGCAGGAGTAATTTAAATGGCCTTTCTGATCTAGCTAACTATGTCAATAATTGACCAAGGCAGTATTATTTGACAAAAGAAAAAACACATACTGTAAAAACATGGACATGGTCAGAGAAGATTTTACTTCAATCTGAGTAACTTGCTGAGCAATTTGCATCACAAAATAACCAATAACTCTGAAAGCATCAGTTTAGGGATTGTATGTCTGTATTTAAATACTCATACAGTGCTGATATAGATGAATAAAAAAAAAAAAAGTTATGTAGACAGGCCACTGTGGTCAATTATTCATACTTGGGCACAGATTAAGCATACCAACTGCCTTTAACTCCCACATAAGCAAAACTAACAAGCATAATGCACAGTATTGTACTTCATTATCACTATGCCTCTGACTGCCTTCGAGCATGGCCTCATGGACACCCTTGCAGGGCTCGACATTAAGCCTTGTCATGTGCTTGTTCTTTGGACAAAGTAAATCGGCCATACATTTGTCTGAGTAAAAAAGTTGAAACAAATAGGATTTTTTTTGGTGGTGTAAATATAATTTATTCTTTCAATTTATTCATTGATTTGTTACATATTTAAATCTGTATATTTGTGATATTTTTTTATCATTATAAAGGGCATTTTTTTCCCATAATCTTAAATGTATGATTCATCTTTCATTTTTATTGCTTGAATTTGATCAATAAGTGAAATTAGAATAAGATACTATAGGGCTGTTACCAATCAAATTAAATAATTTACACTGAATTATAACAGCATTAAATTAAACTAAATTAATAATAATAATAATGTTATGGAATTTTATATATATATATATATATATATATATATATATATATAAGAAATGTTGGGGAAGGGGGGAATACGTTTAAACATGAAACTAAACCGCCAGTAGGTGGAGGCAAGTGACCGTCTTAATAAGTGAGTCAATGAGTCATTTATTCAAACGATTCATTCAAACGGCTGATTCATTCACAAGTGAGGCAGTTGTTGTGAATGGGTCATAGAATATTTGACTTAACAGATTTGTTCTAAACATCGAGTCAAAAACACGGCTGAGTGTTGCTGTGAGATGCGCTATGGCTCTGCTGTGATCTTTGTTTGGAACTATTTTCGCTGCTTAAATAAAAACAGTGGGAGTGGGTTGGATGATCATCTCTTCTAACGGCTACCAGCGGGAACTACCACCTGTACCCTAGAACGATATGATGAATATGATGATAATATTCTCCTTTGTCTCTGAATCCCGCCCATCTCCAAGTCTCCTGCATCTCCGATGGTCCCAGCTTCCCTCTCCTGCCTCCTCTACCAATGCCAGCCACTCGGCCTCGCCTCTGCTGTCTTCCATTAGCTCCACAGCTCCTCCTTCCGTGGTGCAGCAACATTGTTTTGGATTCACTGTGGGCCTTCCAGTCTCCAGCTCCACATTGGCAAGACGATCCCCTTGCTCCATATCAGGCCTCAGAGCCCCAGACTCCACCTCTGCCCTCTGACCCATCAGCTTCACCTTGGCTCAATGCTCCGTAGTCTTCACCAGGGACCGACATCCCATTGGCTCCGCTTGGTTCCCAAATCCCTCCTGCTCTGCCTTTGTCAGAAATCACCCTGGTTTTACCATAGCATTCCAGTCCTCTGGCTATGCCTCAACCCTCCATTCCTCTGGCTCCACTGTTGTCCTTGGTCGCTCCAGCTCCACCACGGTCTTCTGGGTCCCTGTCTTCGCCTCTGTCCCACAAGCTATCAGCTCCATCTTGGCCCTCCAGACCAGCGGTGTCACCCTGGCTGTTTCCAATCAGCGTTCCAATCTACACCAGGATAAATGCACACACCTCACAGTTAATCTTTGTCTGGTCTCAACTATGGACAACAAACAACTCACCACCTGTGCTACTTGCCTTTTGGATCTCCCTGTGATACTCCAGCAATCTCCTAATGATTCTCCAGCGATCTCCTTGCAAATATCCAACGATCCCCCTGTGATACTCCAGCAATCTCCTGTAAGCTACTCTTTGGAATATCTCTAAACTCCCACTCCAGTCATCTTTGCTCCGCTATCACCTTGGTAAAGGAAATCCATTACTCACCTGCTTGCTGTAATAAATACCTTGCTTGGGTTTAAACTTATCGCTGTCTCTGAGTCTGGCGTTTCCTGACAATGCTCTTCTGAACAATCAATTTTTTTTTTTTTTTGATGATGTGCTCATATCAGAGTGTAACTTGACAAAGCATTCTTATGTAAAGAATTCAAATTTGTACAAAATCTGTTTGGTGTACAAATCAAAGAAATAAAGGAAAACTGAGAAATAAAATACTGAATTTGTTCTCTCAAATTTCTAATTGTGTTTGTCACAGTGCCGGCAGATGGCCATCAGTCAGCTGACCAGTTCTGTCTCTTTCAAACATGTCTTGTAAAGAAATCGATTTCACTATGCTGGAATTTAAAAGTCTATTTGAATCAAACAAGTTCCTATAGAGGCCAGTGCTCAGCAAACAAAGTTTTGGTTTAAGGACATGTCTTTTGCTTACATCAGAGGTGCTTCAGCTGTATTTTCCTTGCTGTTTGTTGCTAGAACATGCTAGAATATTCAAATTTTTTTTACTAGACTAACTACTGACTGATTCCATTACTAAAGAACAGTGTTCCATTTAACATTATATGCATACACATCTATTTTCAAAACCTTGCGGTATATGACCTCTGTCAGATATGCAGTTGAAGGTGGTAGGTCATGGTCATAAGCCTCCAACCACAAATGTTAGTGTTCCACTGACAACTCCAAGGTGTTATCATCTAGTGACACTTTGTATGTAGGTGAGAAACTAGTGCTATTATAAGACAACTCCACCAACACATTCTGCATTAGAGAAAATTCTGTTATGCAATACAGTGTAGTTCTTTTAGTAATTTGTTTGAAGCCCTTTAATAATCATGTATGATTTTCACTTTGGAACTCACATTAACAGAAGGTTCTCCTGTTGTAGTAGCATAAATATCAATGTCATTATAAATATTATTTTGAATGATCTTGCTTTTAGTATTATTTATTAGCACTTGATGTGAAAAATGATAAATACTGACCTCTTAATAGTAGTACTGTTTATACCAAGTTGGCTTAGAAGCCTGTTTAATTAGGGTTTTTTGACTGAAAGACTTCAGGTGGTAAAATGACCAACAATACATTCACTTTGCAATCCTAACAAGCTTTTCTCCTTGTTTCATCTAAACTGCAGTATTTTCTATGCTTTCTATACTTATTGTGTCTCGGCTGTTGTTATGTTTTGTGTGTCTGCTGTGACTGAACACTGTCCTCTCTAAAAAAAAAATCTTGTTGAATTAACTGTTCTGTTCTTGAGTGCAAAAAATCAATAAAATATTTTTTTTTTTTTTTCACAGAGAGAGAAGAGGTACTAACTACTGACACTAAAATTAATAATGATGAAATTCATAACATAATACCGAACAATAAATGACCTGACAACAAGGTTTTTTTTTTCATTAATAAAAATAAATATAAAAATAAATATAATTTAAACACAGTTGCCTTAAACAGAACCTGAAAGTTATTTTATTATTTTTTTTGTTTTGGGGGGGGGGCGTGCCATCCCAATTTTATTTCTTTTTATTTTTTTTTTCCCACTGGTTTCGAATTCTTTTCTTGTTTTTTTTGTGGCGTGCTGTTGAAGATTAATCTTAAGGGTTTCGTCTTCTGTTATATTCGATTAGAATTAAGAGCATCATATAATACAATTATTGTTAAAGCAAGTTTATTTCTTCAGCGTACATGTTAAAAATTGGAACAATCATAAATCATGTTGTCTTTTTACACGTACTGCTTTCCAGTAAAAGTAACATTACAGTAGTAAAGTACAGCATTTTTTATATTCAAATTTTTATATTGCAAATGTTAAAGAAGTGTAAAACTCAAGAAACGGTTACTTGTCATGATGCCTCAATGATGAAAAAAAATGACAGATCATAGGAGGATGGTTACAGAGCTAATTCTTCAGTTAAGAAACAAGTTAAATCACTCCTTTGAGTAGATCATCACCACAGCTGCATCCCTAAAAGTCACGATCATCGACCATTTTGATGGCAGTCTTCACCCAGCTCAGCTCAGGGTTCACACAGACACGAAAACCCTTCTGTGTGACGAGACTGTTCGAAGGAAAAGATCAGTTACTCAACACAGAAATCTTACAAACAAACACTATATAATGAATTTCCATTCTGCAATCTTTATGATGAAAAACGGCACAACATGAAAGTTTAATACTAACAATCATTCTATTTACAAAAATAGAAATGGAAATTGAAACTGGCAATAGGAAAACTCACATGACTCCAGGCTTACTGCATTCCACTCTTGTTTCTATGTAGGAATTAATTTTAGCGATGGGGATTTTCCTCAGATGATAGTTAAAACAGCATTCAACTGGCATTTTGGAATCTGTATTGAAAAATGTCATTTATTTATGAAATAAATCGATTTATCAGAAACATTGTAACATTAAACATTTAAATCACTCTATAAGTTATCACTATATCACTCTTAAGTTTCACATCACTGATAAATAAATGTTTGTTGATATAAATCAATTCACACCATTGAACAAATACATAATGAAGGTTTAGTTTGACTTACTGTTGGCCAGTACACCAGACTGGAAGGATGCAACCATCAGAAATCCAATGAAAAGACAAATACAATATTGATGCATGGCTGCAGATTTTGCTTCTCAAGATAATTCTGATAGCAACAGGATAACACCCTGCAAACTTTACCACGGGCTTTAAAGGTAAGAAGGGGAGGGGATGCGTGTGGTTTTGGTAAGGGGGCAGGTTATAGGTGAGAAAATGTTCCACTGCGAATCATAACTGAACAAAAAAAGTGCTCACAAGTCTTACAGGAAACAGCTATGCGGTCATTTCATGTAGCAAGACTGCTGCTCATATGATTCACCATCTTAATCTTCGTCTGTAGTGCCATTATTCTCAATGTGAACAGTAATGAGGTGATGAGACAATGGTCCATGAATATATGCAAGTTTATTCATTTCTATATCGACACAACAAATGCAAAGGCAGCATTATATGACAAAAGGACAAACATAAGGACATGGTGAAAGCGTGTTGTGCGAGCTGCATAAATGCATGCTCAAATAACTTCTTAAAGCTTCAAGTGTGGGGTTGCATGCACACAGTCTGCTTTTGAATGCTCATACAGTGCTGATATGGAAGAATAAAAAAAGCTAACATTAAATAGTTTTGACTGGCCAGTTATTCATACATAGGCACAGATACACTGGACATCCTACTGCCTTCATCTCATCATCTGATTTGGTCAATTCAGTACAACACACAAAACACTAGCATAACAAATACAATTCACAATACATTCATCACACTTCATTATCAACATTTCCCATGTTCCTGGGTGTCCTATGCCCTTCTGAACAGCATGGATCATTTATGATGATGTGCACAAGTACTCACAACATAACATGAAGTTGTTTATACACACACAATTCAGCTCTGAACAATCAAGTAAGATGATTGTAGTGGCTTTTTTTTTTTTTATTGTACATGAAGTCATAAGGAGCTGAATGCACAGCCGGATACGCAACGTTTTTTGAATTCTAGGAGTTATGTGTATATTTTTATAAGTCACTTCAGAGTTTTGGACTTGAGACAAAAACAATGGAAAGCCACTTACTTAAAGCCATCAATTTTTGAGGCTTTATATACAAGTTGTTTTAAAGTTTTTTTTAATTGTTTTACACTTTTTAAAATTCAGGGAAATGAATAATCAGATGGATGATAATGCAAACAGCCAACATTAACACAAAATGAATTCCTGGGGTTCTTACATGGTAATGAACAAGAAACAAAACATGAATTAGAAGAGAGAATAGTAAAGAAGAGAATGAAAAAGGAAAAAAAAAAGTGCAAAAGCAGCTTATTGCAGTAGTAGTGGTGTAAACCACAAAAAAGGTAGATTTTCCTTCGATCACAATCATCAAAAAGCAGCAAAATCTCACCACATAATCTTGATAATATCTAAACCAACTTACTACAGGGTGCGCAAGATACACGTGCCTTCCAATATTCTTTACAGTGCTTTTTACATTGCTGTGTGTACATATGCAAACACATGCACAAAATTTTTAATGATGTGAAATTAAGATCTTTTTATCACAAAAAAAAAAAAAAATTCTCATCAATATAATAAATAAGCATCTGGATGTTTAACGTGTCACACCCAAAAATTTCTTCATAAAATTCTCAGTGAAAAATATTCTCCAAAATGACAAACCTAAAAACGAAAGTGAAAAAGGATGTTATTGCTGTTACATTGTGGTCCTATAAATTAGGCCGCTTTAGTGCATGTTATTTACATGAAACAAGCAAAGACTATGAAGTACTAACATGGTATTTGTTAAAATTCAAATTCATACATTTTGAATAAGTTTTGTCTGATTTTAAGCTTGACTTTAATATTACACTTGACATTAGTCATTTACTACAGTTTCTTTGTAATTAACAAAGACAATATGTCAAACAAAAATGTTAAGATGAGCTGTACGAAAAACCCACAATAATCTTTGAACAAGTACTCCTACGTAATCTTTTCTCTACCTTCTTCTCAACACTTCAACCACTATGAGATCCAACTTGCACCACAATGTTAAAGCCACATTCATTATACTAAAATCCTGTTGAGTAGGCATGAACTGAAGCCAAACTTCAGAAACGTTAGTATTCCAGCATGTTTGGTTTTAGACCAGCACAATATTTTCAATAAAAACAGAAAAAAGGAAGAAAAGGGAGAAAGAATTCAGTAAAAGTACCACAAATACACGAACATCTTTCAGCTCAAACCTCGGAATATAGACATTTACGACACATCGGACAAGAAAAACAGAATGCAGACACAAATAAATAATAGTTCTTAATAAGAAACTTAGATTAAAAAGTGTGCAAAAAGTATTAGAAACAGTGGTGGAATTCTCCGACATTGCATGGTAGCAAACAAAATAAATCGAATGAGTTTCACACTTCCAGTTTTTAAAACAGAAAACTCCCTTTGAGATTCCAAGATTTTGAAGGACACTCATTTGAAGCCAAAATGCTTCCAAACATTACAAACAATCTCCGAAAACCACAGCAAAATATATATTACTTTATTTCGCTTAAACGAAAACGACACGTTTAAGGTGAAGGAGACAAAAGGATAAAGCCAAAAAGATAAAGTGAAGGTGAAAATAGTGGACAGAGACATGAAATAGTTTAGAACTTCCCAAACTCACATTGCCACACCCAATTGATGGAGTGTACATTCATGTGAAGGATTGCCTCCGTTCCAGCCCTGTGAGCTCAGTTTGTAGTCCCACGCATCGGTTTGTATGGAAGAGGACACGTATAGTGACCACTTGAACTGATAATTTCTGATGATGAGGTACCAGAGGTATGAAGGAGTACCCATGTACAGTCAACATGAGTTTCTCTCTTAGTCTCTGTGAGGTGGAAGAGAAGACACGAGGATACATCCTTAGTGTTTCAATAGTGGACTGCCCCGGTCTTGTCCTTTCTGCAAAGCCTGAAGAACCTAGAGGTAGAAAAAAGGAGAAAAAAAACAAACAAAAACAAAACACTAGTAAAGTCCCATCATATGAAATCAATTTTTCCAGACTTTGGCCTGGTTTCACAGACAGGGCTTAGATTAAGCCAGGATTAGGGCTTAGTTCAAGTAGGAGATTTAAGTATTATTTTAATGTTAAGTTTTTTTTTTAACCGTTAAATAAACTTTTTTTTTTTTTTTTTTTTTTTTTAATTTTAGCAGGCTGCAATATAAAATGTAAAAAAAAAAGAGAGATACTTTCTAAATTCACTGTATATTCCATTCAAAAGTCTGGCGTCATTAAGATTTTTTTTTTTTCTGGAAAAATACTTTTATTCAGCAAGGACACTTTATATTGATCAAAAGTGACAGTAAATTCATGCATAGTGTTACAAAGACTTATATTTGAAATAAATGCTGTTATTTTGAACTTTATATTCATCAAAGAGTCCTGAAAAGCACCAGAACATCAATTTAAAATTAATAATAATAATAATAAATGTTTATTGAGCAACAAATCAGCATATTAGAATGATTTTTGATGGATCATGTGACACTGGAGTAATGATGCTGAAAATTCAGGAATACATTACATTTTAAAATATATTTAAATAGAAAACAGTTATTTTAAAATTTATATTTTCACAGTATTATTTTGATCGATTAAATGCAACCTTGGGAAGCATAAGAAACTTTTTTCAAAAACATCTTACTGACCCCAAACTTTTGAATGGTAGTACTGTATATATCTTTCTGCATAATTCAGTGTATGTATTCATTTCGAAGCAAGTGATGCGTTTATGTGTGACTGTTTAGAAAAAGATGCGCACTTGTGGCCATTTCTTGTTCTTGCAGTTCATGTTGATGGTGGCTATGCTGGAGAACATCTCCTCAGCAGAGATGCAGTCCGGCAGGCGTGTCAGGAACTGAGCGATGTGGATGAAGTCCATGTGTGTGAGGATGTCCTCGTAAAGACGCAGGATACCCAGTGCAGTGCGGAAGAGAAATTCCTCACCATCACGACAGAACACGTCCCACACCCGACACGCAATGTCCAGTGGGAGCGATTTACTGTACAAGGCGAAGATCCTACACAGACAAAAAGCAGACCTCTGATCAATAAACCTATACCTCACAAGACTCAGTAAGTTTATGCACTGAACTTATCAAGAAAGTAACTCACCAGTCAATTAAATATATATCAGAGGACAGGTTGTTATTTTTGAAATGTGCAAAAAGCTTTGGTAGATTTTCTTCAAAGAACACTTCAAATGCTCCAAAGTATGTCAACATCTAGGGAAGAAGAAAAAAAAAAAGGAGCATATGAACAGTCTTGTCTGATTACGATCTTACTGATTGCCCAACTTAACACTTCAAGACTGCTCATAAAACTCACAAGGCTGTGGTCCACTCTGTAGAAAGCCATTTGACAAGGCTTGTTCAACAAATTGGCAAATGCAATGAAGGCATCAACAGTGTCCATGTTGAGGATCAACACTGCTGCTATAAAGGACATTCCCTGCACCTACACAAGTGGAAAAAAAAGAAACATAACAGAGACATGTTTGAGAATTTATCTTGTGAATCAGCTTCTCGAACAAGACAAAAAAAGTAGGGTGAGACTTTGTCCCTTTTGTCCACTGGGAACTGATTGGATTGTTGTAGCTTGCTCAAAGGTTAAAATAAACAAGCGATGTTTATCAGCTCAAAAATAGCATCTACTCTTAACCCTAAAACACGCTTTGTCAGATCAGTGCCCCCTTTCTACATTCAAACTGATTCGTTTTTTCTCTCAAAAGACTTTTAAAGCAAATTTAATAAACTAGGCAGCTAAATTATACTAGAAATAATCTAATTCAAATTGGTGCATCATACCAGTGGAGGTGTTTTTAGGAGTCTGACAGAATAACAGAAACTGTTCTTAATTTATCATGTTTATCAATTTTTGAACTTCTCCTTACAATATGACCTTCACACCCAGTATGTATGTGGAGGTGCAAGTGCAAAAGCTCTTCGGCCAAAAAGTGCTATTGTGGTCTGTGAGCAGGATGTAAGAGGGCTTTGCAGCACACATTGCTGTGGTGTTCTCAAATGTGCAGCAGAATAAGGTCTACTGTGCATCATACCTCAGCAAACCAGCTGTACAATACAACGTATATGTCAGTTCCTGTTTTACTCTGTAAACATCTCTTAATATGAGTCAATACTCAAGCTAATTGAGGTTAAGATATTCTCAAAGGGCTTTTGCAGTGGTGCAGAGAAAATTTTTTAAACAATAGAAATCACTTGAGTAAACAAGACGGGGTACTTACATATCCCACATCGGGACGATAGCAAGTGTAAGCTCCCAGAATGCTGTGCAACACATCATGGTATGGGCCTCCCTGAAGGTTTGGGGGGAAAAAAAAAAAAAATTACGACAATTGTCAGCAGATCATATAAAACACCAAAAACACCAATGGACCCTACCTGTTGGAATATACAGAGACTGGGAAAGGTTCTGGAAATATCTAACTTGATCAGTTCTAGACTGGCCTCTCGATCAGCATTAGACAAGCCTGTATCTGAAAATTAAGCAATTATTAGTTACAAAAGGCCATGAAAGCGAAGGAGTTTAACAGAAAGGAAAGATTGTGATGAAGGAGAAAAAGAAAGATAATGGAGAAAATAACAAAAGAGGATAAGAAAGAATGCTTTATATGAGATTAAAAAAGTAATTCTGGCAAATGTGAGAGGAGAGAAACAAAGCTAAAATAATGGAAAACTGAAAAAGAAAAATGCACAACAATCACCTTCACTCTCCATTTCTATTGCAGCCGTTGGGGCTACAAAGGCATTCCACTTCTCCTTGGCTCTTGCCAAACAGATGTTGTACAGCTCTATTTAAAACACATACAGAAAAAAATGTGTTATTTAAATGTTAATGTAAATATGAAGTCCTTATTTGCTTTTTAATTAGACCCCTGTTACAGAAATGTATGTAACTTTCAACATTCTTGCTCCTAAACTCTATTTCTACACTCATGATTACAACAGATGATTGTTAACATTTGAACCACAACACAGTGTAGTTTCAGTGTAGAGTTCTCACAGTGAACACCCACAAAGCCTTTGCATTGTTACTGCTGCTTTGATTACCATATGACGTCCATACAGCATTCAAATATATTGTTATGACAATTTATGGTATAAATTTTTGCATGCGATGAGTTTTTGTAATGTGGGAGAAAAGTTTAAAATGAAAGACTAATTACACCACATCAAACTACAGGACACTGCTTGTGAAATACCATGAAGAAAACAAAGTAGGGCTGCATGATATTGAAGAAAATTGTGATGCGCAATAACACGTTAAATAATGCGATATTTGATACGTGATGCAATACTACTTTAAGTGTGTAAAACAAATTAAAATATATATTAAAAAAAAAAATTGAAAATGATATAACCAACATGCATGTTTCACAGGACAGACTGACAACAAGAGATCTCTCCAACTACAAAAAGAAGTGAACAGAAGAGTCTTGGAGATTGTACAGTTTTCATGTTGAAGGTCAACAGATCGTGTCTGAGGATACAATTTATTTGAAACAACTGGATCCTGTCTCAAACATCCTAATTTGGTGAGTGACACTTATCAGCTCTCGGTTTGGCCCGTTCTCATAAGACTGCAGGAGCCACAGATATAGTACATGGTTTGGTCCTTTCTCTGGAGTCTGTAGGAATTGATTAAGAAACAATTTGGTCCGTTCATTAAGAGACTGTAGAAGCAGAGGCTTGGTCCTTTTTGTGTCTTTAGAAATTGTTAAAGTAACAGTTTGAGCCACTCGTCCAGAAACTGCAGAAACCATAGATGGTCTTGGGACTGATGTTGCTGCAAGAATTGGAAATTCTTGACTGGGTACTAATTCAGTAGAATCCTCTAACTAGGTTAGAAGATGATGGCATAAAGCCATGGAACTGCAATTTTGTTTTCCTTCTGAAGAAAGACACAGAAAGATCCAGAGTAAATTGTACTCAAAATTTGAAACTAATTCAGCCTTGTGAGCTAGGACTCAAAAAGAACTGGAAGTCTTTTAGGTCAGAAGTTTTCAGAAATTGAATAAGGAACACTAGCCAGAAAATGAATGCTGTGTCTCAAATGTAGTATTGAAAACTAAGCAGAGTTGCCAGACTAAAGAATAACATTAAACTGTTATTTAACATTGGATTGTTGGGAAATTGTTAGGAATACAAGTAGTTACTTTATATTTTGGAAACATGACTAATTTGTCTGTATCTGAAATGGTCAGTCTAAAAGACAGCTTAGAATTTATATCAGAGTAAACACCTATAATGGCTCTAACACCTTTTGTTCTGTTTCACACCTCTGACAGCACATCTCCTGTACTTGCCGTGACTGAGTCTGCACGAAACAATGCTAATGGCCCTGCATTGAGGCCAACAACAGAAAGACAAGGAACCGAACCTCCAAAAGTTTCTATAGATCAGATGATGGAAAATCTGAATGAATATTTGGACAAAAGGCTTGGACTAAGAAAGTGTCAGGGTGACATCTGCCATATAACATCAGGCACTCAGAGAATGGAAAATGGGCCTTGCCAGACAGACAGAGATGGCTTGTCTGTAATTTTTGCCAAACAAATTCAACAGCATCTACAGAAGTGTGAAACAGACAAATTACAACATGAGAACAAAGCAGAGAAAGCAAAGGTTCGAGCACTGGCTGAACAATTGACCCTCTGCAAAGACCCGCCCCTTTTAGTTACTGTTGCTATGCGCTCTCACGCCACACATCATGTTCTAACGAGGGATGTGTGCTACGACTAATGTGACTGTTGTTTAAACGGACGTTTTTTTATCCGACTAGTCGACAAGTCTAAAAGCAAGAAACCACCAAAAGATGGTAAGAAAAGCATTTTAAATACTTAATCTATAAATCACACTGTCAAATTTCTCAATGAATTCCGCTACAAATGGGTCATGATTATGCCGTATGCTTGCCTTGCGTTTTCATAATTTAATTTTTGGCGGTCATAAAAAAAAAAAACGTCAGCCAATACATAGCTTATTTATTCAAATCAGCTGGGGCAATGCAGGATGGAAAAATCAACCAATAGCCTGACATCTTCATATAACGCGTTAGCCAACATATTAAAACAGAAGTCAAAAACAATAGGAATGATACTCAAGGAATAGCATTAAACAGCTTTTAAAAATAATACTACATGTAGGTTATATCGTCTAAAAACAAAATGCAACAATGGCCATTTTACTTACTAAGACCATGCGTTTTTGTACAGTGAAATTAACGTCAACGTGGTCTGGTGAAAGACGGGATCTGAGGCGATTAACAACTATTCCTGCACTTGAAAGCGCGCTCGACACGAACTGAAGTCGCAGACACGAAGAGATGACGACAAACAAGCCGCTGAAGTTTCGGAGAGCGCCTGGACATTCCGCAACACCACCGGAGTGCGTATTCGTTAGATGCTCCTTCCAGTAGAGCTCGTCTTTCGCGTGGTCATTTTTGAGCTCGCCGCAACTGACACGAAGAAAACGCATGTTAGGCATGAGGTAAAAACTAAAAAATAGTTTCCACCCAGATACACTTTTAAAAAACCCATTTATTTTTCAAACGTTTTGCTTTAATGTAGTTAAAATGTTTTAAATTGAATGAATAAATTGATGCTAATTTAAATTATAAAATCATGTTTTTTTGTTTTGTTTTTTATTCCTCATGTAGTCGACTATTGTTTTGTGTTGTTATTGTACCGTTTAGTAAACTACACTAGCACATCCTAGTTCTCACGCAATGAAAAATACATTGCGAAGCAAAGAGGACACTGACAACGTATGAAACGTACGCGTTTCATATTTAAAATATTGTAATTTTTTAAAGAAGTTTAATCAATAAATACCATATAGTGTCTCTTTAATGTGTCATGACAGATCGCTGCAGCTCCTTCAAGCTGCTTGTAAACCAACATCTCTTCATACTAGTTCATTTATAGCATCAAATAAACATGAAGGAACATCAGAAGGAATGTCGTTTCAAAGACGTGAATACACACAATTTTTCAAGTTCAAATTCACCGACGTTAATCTACTAACTTCCCTGACTGCTTTGTCGGATAAAATGGCAGATTCAGGGTTATGATTGGTTAGATCGCCTGTCAATCAAACTGTTTGGTAATGTTCAAGTGCAGAACAAAAAGGACAAAAGAAAGACTACTAAATGAGAAGGCCAAGTTCTTAAATTGGTTTATCAAACGATCGTAATCAAAGGACTGTTCTGGACCAAAGAGTCATTCCATAAGATCTGGCAGCAAAGCAGAACATGAGTTTCTCTAGTTTCTCATTCAATGATCTCCAAAAGAATGAGGATCAACAAGAGCTTTATCCGTTTGGAGAAAGAGACAGCATTTCCACAATGAGGTGGAGTATGAGGAAAATGGTGAATGATGAACTCACACTGTAACAAAAGTGGTAAAGAAATATATTCCACACAAACAACCACAGAAAGCTTGGCAACTTCTTCAGCCTTTGCAGAAAATCTACAATTTACATTCACTAGATGGAGTGATGATTGTCAATGTGAACTTAACAATGACCAAAAAAAGACTAACAGAAAGTGTTGAAAGAAGAACTGGTGAGTCTCAAGCGAACATTGAGGCCAAGCGATGATGACAATCTGTTGAACTGGTTTCAGCAGTTGAGAGACAAGCAAAAACGGACTCAGCTAAAAACTTTGAGCTGCAGGAAAACTGAAGAGCCTCTCTCTGCAGCACCAACTAGTGCCATCTCATCCAAGAACTGATGTACTCCATGAGTATGGAAACACAACAAATGAAGACACCATCCCAAAGGTGAAAGCATACACAGAGGTCTTAACAACTGAAGACAAAGATGATGTCCTAGTAGACAGTGCTGCTAAAAGAGCCGTAAAGGAGAGGTGCAAATACGGTGGCATTAAGACAACTTGAGCAAAACAGGCAACCAGACAGTGAACAGATGCAAAATGAAGTTCACAAAGAAGAATTAACATCACTAATAGAGTTGAACTGCATGAAGACAATCAATGCAGTGAGGATGACCACAGGAGAACAGGACTATGCTTCTTTGAACATGTCACAGGCCGGCCCATGTCCATTGAAAATCTAACATCTGGCAGCCTTGTCCGAACTGATGAAAGACTCAGCCTGGCAGTACACAATGCCAAGAATAAAGTTGACACTTCCATAGGGGGGCAATGATGTGGTAACTATTCCAAAAACTCAGAGGACACTACAAGAAACCTAGTGGAAAAGCCCACTTCAGGATCTCTTGGTAGCTGATGGAGCAGTTAAGGTGCAAAGAAAAGAAAAGTGGATCGACAAGAGCCAGTGGGATATGAAACATCTGCCTAGAATCGAGGGATAGATGGCAGTAGTGTTTATCTGTCCAGATATGGCAGGACTAGGGTTTTTAGGCTCTAGCTTGTCACCTACAACCATAAACACAGTAGTGCCCTGCCAATATTAAGTTGGGATAGTTTTAGGAGCAGTTAGGAATTTTTTGATTAAAATCTTTTCCTTGGCAAGATGTGTCCCCCTTTTCTCTTTTGTGTAATTGCAGATGTTCCAGCATTCCAGAAGATGACCAAAGACATCCAATGCCTAGACCGCACTGCACTAGCCACGTAGCTGAACATGCATGAATGTCCGCAGAACACAACACTATCAGCCACTTTCTCAGGATCACAATGTCAAAATATGAAAGGACTCAAGGATTCAAGAGAATGCAGATTTCATCATGAATACTTATTTTCATTGTATGCAGCATGCAGTATACATGATTAATGAAAGTTTGTTTTATGATCAAAAATGATCAAAGGGGGGATTGAAAGATTGTGTGTTTTCATCATCTTTAGTTAGATGCAGTTACATTGTGACTGAGCCTCAGATGCAATCAACCCTATCTGTGTCTGTAAAGGTGTGAACCAAATGGCAGATGTATGGCCCACAGAAACCGATGGGTGCGAATAGCAAAGAAAGCGCATTGCTCAGAGTAGATTGCAGGGTAGATCAATATCTTGTGGGAGTTTTCTATTGTTTGTAGCCCGTTTGTCTTCATGTATAAAGTTCTGTCCCACATGTCCATTGAAAATCTAACATCTGGCAGCCTTGTCCGAACTGATGAAAAGACTCAGCCTGGCTGTACACAATGCCAAGAATAAAGTTTTGACACCTCCAAAGGGGGACGATGGTGTGGTAACAATTCCAAAAAATCCTAGTGGAAAAGCCCACTTCAGGATCTCTTGTGGCTGATGGAGCAGTTAAGGTGAAAAGAAAAGAAAAGAAAAGAGGATCGACATGAGCCAGTGGGATTTGAATCATCTGCCTAGAGACGAGGGATAGATGGCAGTAGTGTTTATCAGTCCAGATATGGCCATACATCTGTATGGGCCATTTGGTTCACACCTTTACAGACACCGATAGGGTTGAGTGCATCTGAGGCTCAGTCACAATGTAACTGCATCTAACTAAAGATGATGAAAACACACAATCTTTCAATCCCCCCTTTGATCATAAAACAAACTTTCATTAATCATGTATACCGCATTCTGCATACAAGTTCCATTACTTAAGATAATGACAGAATAAGTGTTCATGATGAAACCTGCATTCTCTTGAATCCTAGTGTCCTTTCATATTTTGACACTGTGATGCTGAGGAACTGGCGGATAGTGTTGTGTTCTGCGGATTTCGGTTACTACTGACAGAATTTTAAGTTAAGATATTTTGAAGACAGACATGACATTTGGATTTATGAATAAATATTTTCCAAAGTATAGTCTTCTCCTCTATGTGCTTATATGCGGTGTGTGCATGAGGTAAGATACAGCACACATTCATACCATCTGTGATGTTCAGGTCATTTCCTATCGCTAGACTCCAGACTTTGCCCCTCACACTGGGTGGCAGACCCTGCCACCATAAATCTCTCACCCGCTTAGATGAACACCTGAAATGGTGAAGACAAAGACAGAACAAAACAAGTTATTTCTGTTCAGATATCTGTGTGTGTATATATTGTGACTGTTTCTCAGAGCATTTTTAATTCTTATATTGTTCATTTCATTTTTGGACTAAACAATGCAGCCGTTTTTGTCTTATTTATTGTGACAGAACAGAGATGATAGGATTTAATAAGCATAAGAACTGGAGCTGAAAAGGCCAAATTCAAACTTGCATAGCTTGCATGAGCAACTAAACATATAAGATACATATAACATGAGCAACTCAAAATATAAGAACACATGCACTAACTTTTATTCCATGTCTCTCACTAATCTTACAGCAATATAGCTCTTACTAAATATTACTATTTATAGAATGTTCTTTGGCTACTCTTGTCCATTTACTTTAATTATATGGAATATCAAGAAGTAATATTTGTTCGTGTGGCTATATACTGTGTCCATGATTTTTGTGTGCTGACTCACATGCTTTGCCAGTTGGGTAATATCTCCTGAGTCCATGTGAGAGCAGCATTGCCGATGCTTTCCTCTAGTTTACACCTGTCCTCTAGCTGTTTTTTCCGTTTCTGGGCCTCTTTCAGCTCTGTACAGAAACACACAGCATGAAAGAGAGACAATGGCAGTGAAATGGGAATCTGTCTTAGATTTAATCTTTTACAAGAGCGCCCTCTAGAGCACACAAAACTAAACATCCTCAATTAAACAGTCAAGTTAGAATAGGATCAAACTTTTTGCAAATGAGAACAGTTACTGGTCATAAATATCTATTAGTGGCCATGAAACAGTATTTAAATTTACTTCTAGATGTGTTGTTGCATGCATATTAACTGTACTCACATATACAACAAAAAAAAAATGCATGAAAAGTAAGTCACCTCTCTTCTTGGCCTGAGCCACCATCTCCTCATATTCTTGTCTGTGCTTCTGTGCTTCTTCCTCAGGCTTTGCAGGAAGATTCCTAAACAATAGACATAAAATAACTGTCAATACACATTTACATTACTGCCTGTCAGAGAACATATTATGTAGTAAAACTTTAAATGAGTTATAGTTGTTATATAGCATATTATAGTAGTGATCTTAATTATCCCTATGCTTTAATACATACTAGTATGCAACATCTGCTATGCTCCTGTCTGTGAATAGTATAATGTTGCATGCAAGATAGAGGTGATTTCATTTTGTTTTAGGAGACTGCTATGGTACATCAATTTTTCTTCTTTTGCCCATAATACAGGAATGAGAAGTCTGAGGATAAGAGGAGATAAATGTAACACATTTACAGAGACATAGGTACACACAAACACACTCACGCTGGACGGTTCTCCAGTATAAGAGCTGTGGTTGAAAGTGGCTCAAAGTCCAGGTTCTTTCTTACATTCTTCTTGGGAGATGTGGAATTGCTTGTGTGTCCACTACTCCTTTCATATTCCTGTAAAAAGTTTTTAAAATTATTTTAAAAAATAATAATAATTCTGATTAATAAGGCCTGTTAATACATTTCAGTCATTAGCATGAAAAACCCACACTGTACATATATGATTCTGGCATACACCAGCAATTAGTCCAAAGAATAGCAACAATATATTCTTCAATGGTATTCCTAGGTAAAGGCCAGTTGGATGAACTACAAACACACAAAAAAAAGTCTGGGTCACTTTTCACCCCGGTAATTATATTTTGACAATGCATAACAATCACTGCTGTTTTGAGGTCTATTGCATTTTTTTTTTTGCAATGACATTGTGTCAATAATGCACATTTTCATCAAATTATCATTATTGTTGAGTTGTACTTCTAGATTCTCATTATTCTCAATAGAAAGTCTCACTCTGCTTAATATAACTCTAATTAATGCTTTCTATACATTTTATTTAAATCTGCATAAAAGAAAAGCAATACAACAAATACTATCGTGATGAATAACACTTGACAATTAAGATGTTATTAAATATAATTATATTTATATATACACAAATTCTATATTACACACACATATCTCTCTCTCATACATATCTCTCATATATATATATATATATATATATATATATATATATATATATACAGTACTGTGCAAAAGTTTTAGGCAGGTGTGAAAAAATGCTGTAAAGTAAGAATGCTTTCAAAAATAGACATGTTAATAGTTTATATTTATCAATTAACAAAATGCAAAGTGAGTGAACAGAAGAAAAATCTACATCAAATCAATATTTGGTGTGACCACCCTTTGCCTTCAAAACAGCATCAATTCTTCTAGGTACACTTGCACACAGTTTTTGAACAAACATCTTGGAGAACTAACCACAGTTCCTCTGTGGATTTATGTTCTTCTTTACACTGAAGATAGTTCTTAATGACTTTCGCTGTATGTTTGGGGTCGTTGTCATGCCCTGATGGTATTGCATGATGGATAAGTATCTGCCTGTACCCAGTTCCTGTGTTTTCGTGCATAGTTGAGTCGCTTGGCCTTGTTTCCACGTCGGAGGTATGGCTTTTTGGCCGCAAGTCTTCCATGAAGGCCACTTCTGACCAGACTTCTCCGGACAGTAGATGGGTGTACCAGGGTCCCACTGTTTTCTGCCAATTGTGAGCTAATGGCACTGCTCGACATCTTCCGATTGCGAAGGGAAGTAAGCATGATGTGTCTTTCATCTGCTGCAGTAAGTTTCCTTGGCCGACCACTGCGTCTACGGTCCTCAATGTTGCCTGTTTCTTTGTGCTTCTTCAAAAGAGCTTGGACAGCACATCTGGAAACCCCTGTCTGCCTTGAAATTTCTGCCTGGGAGAGACCTTGCTGATGCAGTATAACTACCTTGTGTCTTGTTGCTGTGCTCAGTCTTGCCATGGTGTATGACTTTTGACAGTAAACTGTCTTCAGCAACCTCACCTTGTTAGCTGAGTTTGGCTGTTCCTCACCCAGTTTTATTCCTCCTACACAGCTGTTTCTGTTTCAGTTAATGATTGTGTTTCAACCTACATATTGAATTGATGATCATTAGCACCTGTTTGGTATAATTGTTTAATCATACACCTAACTATATGCCTACAAAATCCCTGACTTTGTGCAAGTGTACCTTGAAGAATTGATGCTGTTTTGAAGGTAAAGGGTGGTCACACCAAATATGGATTTGATTTAGATTTTTCTTCTGTTCACTCACTTTGCATTTTGTTAATTGATAAATATAATCTATTACCAAGTTTATTTTTGAAAGCATTCTTACTTTACAGCATTTTTTCACACCTGCCTAAAACTTTTGCACAGTACTGTATATATATATATATATATATATATATATATATTAGTGTGTGTGTGTGTGTGTGTACAAGGAATATATACACATACATTAGTTCTCAAACCAGCAAGAACTGAGAATAATAATGGTTTTTGCAGAACACAATATGTTACAAGAGGCCCAAATGAAATCACAACTTGCCACTGTTACAGTGTGATATTCCTTCACAAAGTCTCATGTCACACAGCCAAATCTGTGCTATCTTGCACTGTTTCCAACTTTAAACTCTCTGATTTGGTCTATAATCAGTCTGAACTATATATCTAAACAAGATGATAATATGAATGTTTTGTTGTATTTATGCAGTCAGAAAGCACACACTATTGCACACTGAACTGAGTGAATATAAATATTTAATTTGCCCCCACACTGCACTCTCTCAGAGATAAAACTAGACAAAATGACCTACATTCCAACTATGAGACAAATACATAGAAGTTCCTCCTTTAATCTTATTTACTGTAATTTTCTTATATTAAGAGTAAATGTGGGACAGAACCCTTAAAAAAAAAAAGAAAAAAAAATGAAGACAATATAATTCAACCGACAAATGTGCTCACACATGAACACCAGGTACACCTGCTACAACAGAATCTCTCTTGCGCCACGTCATTTCCTCCCAAAAAATTATTTTCCCCCCATTTCTTCTCGTTCCCCTCACCTTTTCTTATTTGTCTGATGGAAAAACAATGAGGGGAAAAGAAAAAAATTGAAGACATGAACTCACCATGAACGCTGCAGTGCTGTTGAGACATTCAGAATCCAGTGTTTCAGACACCCCACTCTACCATTGCTATATTTTCACAACTATAAGCTTAAGTGCCTTGTAGACAGAAAGGCAAGGCACAGCAGCAGAGGAAGACGGCAAGGAATATGGGACACACCCTGAGTAACAGTAGCATGATACAACTGTGCTCCTGCTCCTCTGCTGTTATTGCTGTCTCACTCCTGCTAAGTTACTTGACACTGTTTTTCCTTGCCCTCTTTCTCTCTGTAACTCCGTCCTAACAAACATGCACCAAACTGGGAGGTCCTACATCAGAGGGATGCAAAGGATCCGATCTTGTCCCTTGCTCCTGCTGTGTCCATATGTGTGTGTGTGTGCATGCTAATGTTACTCGTCATCATCACAGTGCTGAGAGAGGATCCATGATTTACAGGCAGGCATACTAATAGATTCCAGTTATTAGGAGCACAAGGCTCTCTGCACTGCAGTTTCATGCAATCAGTGCGCTCCGTGTTCCACTGTGCATGCCTGAGTCATGTACAAAGATGATGAATAATCTGTTTTACGTGGCCTGTGCGTCATCAGTTCTGATGAGCTTCCACTGATTAAAATAAAATATAAAGAAACGCATCCCAAACACACCGTCAGAAAATCCCACAATTTTTTAGTCTGTCAAGACATTATAATTGAAACTAGTAAATGGCAGCAGGTAGAATACTGCAATGTTTAAGGTCAAAAGCACTGATGCAGGACAGAAGAACATAATATTAAGTTCATTTGAACTCATCTCTTCCTACAAGCCACTGCTATAAAGCCTAAATAAAACAGCAACTCTAAACCCGTCACCCAATACCTCAATCTTCCATTACAACCACAGAGAACAAAAAAAGAGAGATAAAGGCAGGAGTTGGAGGTGGGTGAAATCTAGATGGACACAGGGAGGCTGAATCAGGGGGCTCAAATTACCTAAAGCACATTGCAGGCCTGTTGTCTCTCTGTACATAGGAAACAAAGCCCCATTCACAACAATGTCATAACAAGACTGCAATATAAAGCCATTTGATTGATTCATTTGTAATGAAACTAATATAAACAGGGGTTTTTTTTCACCTGTTAAAACACTTTGTTGAGTGAAACATCTTCTCAAACAAGCAAAAATGCAAAGCAGGACTTGATTTTGTCCAACAGCAATTGATTATATCACTGAGGTTTGCTAATTGCAATTTCATGTGAGTGATGAATAGCTGGAGGGGAGGGATTATTGTACCGCCCTGAAGCCGATGCACATGTCATTAGAGAACACACTTTGCTGTGAGGGGGAGAGAAAAGTAAAGTTTGAGTAAAGACTACGATGCCACATGAATAAAAATAAGTGCACTGATAACAATATATAATAAACATAAAAAAATAAATATAATTAAAATCCATAAAAAAAACTAAGAAGGGCCAATTTTGATGAAGAGTGAATTTTTATGGTGACTTTAAGAAAAAGATTCGCACACTGATATATCCCCAAAACAGTTCAACCAAAGGTGTGGGTGTGGGGTGGGACTACAGCTGATCCTCATTCATTAATTTTGAAAGTGTCTTTAAACTTTAAAACCAAAACATGAACAATATAAATGACAAAGTATGAAAACTACTTGACATGATTTCACATAGTTCATAAATATGCAAATACAAAATTTAGAAACCTCCCTTTGATTTAATGTAAACATTTTTTGTAGCACTATATGATTGAACTTTTAGATTATTGTAAGCTAATTGTTAAATACATTAAAAACAGAAATGCACAATTAAAAATTCTACTATTTTCTTGGATACAGTGGCAACGTCACATATTCTAAATCATACCTTGACAGTTAATAATTGCTATATCGGATGCCTATTAATATTTCACTTACAAGTGCGATTTCTTGGTTAATATACTATCTATATTTGCAGCAGTCATGGGATGAAAAGGTTACCCTGAACATTTTTAACAGCAACCTAACATCAATGTTGCCAGGAGACGTGTGACAAATGAAAACAATGTGTTCTAAAATTGACTCGGTAAATGTGAAACAAGTCTGATGTTCTCGGAAATCTGCAGACTAGATCTGAATTTCAGCAACTAATGTTGACTTCTTGAGACTCCATTTCAATACAAAAAAAACTGAATAGTGTATTCAAGCCTTTCGTTTAAAAACAGCACCACATATGACTTGCTTAACACTATGAGATACTTGCCTTGTTAAAGAGGATCTGATTTTTATGTGGCCTAAATATTCATCCAAGTAGAGGCATGCTCAATGAAGGGCACTTTTTACAAATAGAGTTGAAGACAGCACTGAATTAAGAAGCTATTTTTTTTAATCATTTCACTACTCAAAAAGCAGGTATACAGCATTTTTGTTTCTTTTAAAAGGTCTTTTATGAGCGAGTGCAGGTGTGTAACGTACCTTTGGTATTTTCCTGTCTTTGGTTGAAAGTTCTTTATGTGGAACTCTACCAAACAGCTTCCACCCAGGCTCTTGCTGTCCTTCTAGTGCACCTGTGTCCTTCATCCTCTTAGCAAAAAGACTCCTTACAAATATAGAAAAGAAATTACAGAACTGAGTCAGAGTGCTACCTCTATTAAAATGAAAGTGAAGTGACTGAAAGTGACGTGACAGTAACCAAGTATGGTGTTCCATATTCATAATTTGTCTCTGCATTTCACCCATTTAAGTGAACACACACCTTGAACACACAGCTGGAGCAGTGGTCAGCCATTTTTGCTGCGACTTTCTAACCATTAGGCCACAACTACCCCAAATTTCACTTCTCAATTTTATGTTTGCCCTCTGTTTTAAGCCACAAAAAAAAAAGATAATTATTATAGCACTTTTCACTGAATACTCAGACGGAGAAATTTAAGAGAATACTGCACTGGTGGAGAGTGAGGCAGAAGGAAAAATATTTGAATCGTTTTAAGATCTCTCGAGAGCTTCAAGATGGTCCATATCCCAGGTCTTGTTACAGGGACATAGAGGACAGTATTTGATCTTAGAGAGCAAGCCGAGGTCTAGTTAGTCATCAAGCTTTATCAAGTAGGAAAAACCTAAGCCATTTAAGACCTTGTGAGCCCTTTACTCCACACTATTCAGTGGCTTCTCTTTTGGTCTGTGATTGATTGTGATACAAATACATGAGCTTTTCAGCAGCACTGAAACATGATGGTGTTATGGGATATGGTTGGGCATAGATATCACAGTTAAACAAACGCGCTGGGTTGAGGCAGCAAGAGAGTGTTGTTTTTGAGAGGGACAACAAATTAAAAGGAAAAAAAGTTCAAATTACTGGTGATGACAAGCACCTGCATACTCTATAATCGGAAGTTCAGATAGAAAGGGAAGCTTTTACAGATGGTACAGATGTACACAAGTACATTGAGAAATTGTTTTTGTAGCAGTTCCATTAAAGGCTAGAATACACTACATGACTTTTCCCCCCAATTCTGAATGAGTCGACTCTAGTTGGTGAAAGTCAGAGCCGGGCTGTAGATTTGCGATGCCAGATTTCATAGAAAATCATGTGTGTAAGATGGACATATATGCATTGTTTAGCTTCAGGCTACTGTATGATTCCATCCAGTCAGAGGATATCAAACATGTTTCAAACATATTTTGAGCCAGATTTTTTGGTTTTAATTTGTCAAGCATCTCCTGGCAATAAGGCACATGCTTCTGCATGAGTTTGTTGTATTTGGAACAATTTCAGTGTATGTTGCCCAGTTTTCCCTCTATAACGATTTACAAAGTCAGCAGGTGAATGATGCTTAGAGTTTTAAAATCTGCTCACATTTGAAAAAGTGTGTATTCCAGTCTTAAGGAAACACCACTTGCAGCAAATGCAGTATTTCAACTTAAACAACAACAACAAAACTACTTTTAGGGTGCTACCCCATGATAAACCACAGACATCAAGGATAAAAAGAGCTAAGATCAGGAGTTTTCAAAGACAATGGACCTCCCTTCTAAGACAACATCCATTCTCTTTCATCCATGTGTCTGTGTTAATCTGTTGCGTTTAAGCAGTCCTGTGATGTATGGATACATTTACTCATTTATTTAGAAACTATATCGAAAAATCTTATTGATTGCCATAGTATTGCAAGATCTTAAATATCCAAAAGAACCCAAGAAAGATGCACACACGAAAAACAAAATGAAATCAAATTGTAAGGAGAAAAAAAAGCTTGAAGCTCGTTTAATAATATTAATGCAACATTATTTGAAATGCAAAATTCGGATAAACTTACACAAACACAAGCATACCAAGATACTACTGAACAAAGCAGTGATTTCTTACAAATGCAAATACTACAATACCTGTGAAAGAAGTTGGCGAGTGGTCCCAGTCTCTTGGTCCTGGCCTCATGTGGTGTACAGACCCCCACTGGTTGCCGTTGTGGGCTGCTTAGCTTGCCGTGTAGGTCAGTAGGGGGTGGGAGTGAATTGTCAGAACGGTGCAAGGCATCATCATTCTCAAACGTAACAACGGCGCTGGACTCGGATGTAACCATGAAGTCTAGAAAGTCCTCATTACTGACTGATAACGTGGCAGAAAACTCAGTACTTAAACTGGACACACTGCATACCGAAATATCATCACTGCGGTTCAATGTACCCTTGCCTGCCGCACTGGAAAGCCCACTTGCACCGTAGAGTCGCACTAAATCAAAATCACAACGGGGGAAGGTGGAAGACTTGAGTAAGGAGCCATCTGAAATATCCAAGTTTAATGTTGCGGGATTATCATCATGTGGCGGTGGAACCACCAGCTCAGCAGTGGTGGCTCGAGCATGAATGTGCTCAGGTGGGTTGATCTCAAGGGTGGGGATACCAGAGTCCTGAGAGGCCAGGCTACTGCGATCCTCATCACCTGTGCCGTTAAATGGAGTGAATAATTTGCTGCCGAGGGAGACATGTGGAGGCTGAGAGTCTGAGGGCATGAAACGGTTGACATGGTTTTGAGTGAGAGGCTTGGAAGCACTCTGCAAACACTGTGAAGTCTTGCTGGATGATGAGACTTGGGAATCTAGAAAGGCAAATCACAAATGTCGATTAGTCCTTACAAGTAAGAAGCTAATAGCTGTAAGCATCAAGTCATATGGGAGTTTCTTCACTTTCAGAAAATGAAGTGACATTTTTTCTGAGCCAACAGATGTCATTTCCAACACATTCAGCTACATACAGTGTGCAATAGTATGCTGTGGTGGACATGACAATGATGAAGAAAATGGCTTCATCATTGACTCCTTTGTCTTGATCAGGCTAATTTTTATAAAAAGAATTTTATGCATAGGGTTAGGGTGAGAGAGACAGTTTTTTGCAGTAAAAACCATCTCTACTTTTGACTTTAGCTCTCATCATATATTTCAGGGTCAATTGGGCAAAAATAATCCATTAAACTCACAAGAAAAAATAAAATTCACAGAAAAGGTACTTGTAATGTTCAGCCAGGAAATTGTACATACATTTCCTGCAACCCTGAAACACAAAGTAAAGCAATGCATAATTCAAAATACAGGTAAAACACCTGTGAAAAATCAATCCGGAAAATTCCTTCATATTACATTGGACCCTATTTTTACATACTTTTGTACTGTAGATTTTACATTGGGTGACAGCTCTGTGCTCTCAGACCTCACTATACTCCCAGGTAAACACGTCCTGAAGAGAGATAAGACTCAATGTGTGTGGCTGGGTAAACACTTTTTTTTCCCCCTCACAGTTTTCCGTGAGTAAAACAACAGCACAGCAACCTTTATAACCTTTAGTTACAACACACCATTGACCAGCTTATCTCTACATAATAAGAGTGACAGGAAAACTGTCCAAAAGTAGACAATGCAACAAGAAAACTGACTAAAACCGTGACCCAACAGGGTTCCAGACTGCGACTAAAAGGGTCGCATATGCGTTCATTTTTTGAGGATGTGCGAGTAAAAATTTGACGTGGTCGCATTTGTGCGAGTGCATGATCATGTTATTCGCACGCGTGTAACAGAAAGAGGTATCAGCAGCTGCTGCCTTCCGTAACTGTTTTGTTTCCAAAATGAACAAAATTTATATAATGAACGAGTATATCATGAATCCATTTTCCAAACCGTGTTTTTGTCTTATCCTGAATCACTATGGTGCGCCTATAATAAGTGTTTATATTCGGACTATTTCAGACCAGGCTCGGCTGCGCTGCGGAGTATCACAGTACCTGCGTGACTCGTCATAGACAAACAGTGAGAAGTAGTTCCGGCTACAATGTTCTTCTGCAAGACACACGCAGTTCTATTTATTAACCGCTAGAGAGCGAACGTACACGCGCATTGCTCAATGATGATGAAATGCGGCAATTAGGAATTCAGGAAATTTAGGAATTAAGCCTTATAAAAATGGAAAGGTCAATAGCTGAATACTTTAAAACAAAGATTGGAGGTCAAGGATGCTGGTGGAAAGGACGAGCCAGCATACAGACACAACTGATGATGAGCGCACTGGTAGAAAGGCACTAAGTTACTTCAACAGCAATGGCTTATAGGGCTCCTCAATAGGCTGCGAGAGAAAAATGTTTGGCCTGCGCTAATGTCAAAAAGTGTTGTCAAGGTAATGTATACAAGCACGTCTGTCGCGAAAATTCAAACGTAGCATCATTGCTTAAATTGCGTAATCACTGGTTCATTGATAGCGCTCGCGCTGCTCCCGCTCCGCGCCGGTGGTCACGCGCAGTTAGTCTGTCAGCGACTCAAAAACTGACTAGGGAAAATAGACTCAAATGTGAATGAACTGAAAATTTTGGTTTATTTTGTCTGACCAACCACAACAAAGAAAGCAAGCAAACTGAATGGGAGAAAGTATAGTGTTTGCTTTTATATTATTAGTTACATAAAGGCAAACTAAAGTTGAATATTTTCTCATTTACCTTCAACATTCAGCAAATACACACCTATATTAAAACAAATCTCCGAATATCTAATTAGCATTTAATTGATTTATTCGAATACAAAAGTGAGATTTTCTGTTCTATTCATTAATTTAATTTTCATACTTTTCAAATTTCTAATTTATTAAATATGAATTAAAATAAATATAAATTATACATATATATATCAGATTTATATCGGTCATCAGCCACTGTGATTTAATATATTTAAGACTAAGAGGACTATTCATCAAGCATGCAATCCGATGTTGTAGCAAAAAAAAGAAAAGAAAGTGCGACCAAATCATGTGCTGGTGCGACCAACTGAGAAAGTTGGTAGCACCAGTGCAACCAGTGGAAAAATTAGTCTGGAACCCTGCCCAAAGACCTGAGGTAACATCACGTCAACACTCCTTCAAACTACAAGACAGCTGTCCTCAAATGTCCTTGATAATCTACCAGACAATATCTTCCAACTAACTTGGACCAAAATAGTGGTTTGATTTAATGAGGATAGAGGATGAATGATTGGAGAGCGGAGGGCCTGAGGACAGCACATGAAAAAAAAGTGGAAAACAGAGCAATATCAGCTCATTATGATAAACAAAAATTATGCTTATATTGTGCCTAATAAGAATGCAAAAAATGCAATAGGAGAGGCAACGAATAATACAAGCTCTACTGGTTGTTCTTGGTTGTGCATCACAGGTGTGTGCAGTTGCTCATCTACCGCAAAAAAAAAAAAGTGCATATAACCTACAAGCCAATTCTCTATTGTGGACAGAACATGCCTTAACAAAGCTGTGAAATTTTCAGTTGAACGTGCAATCAGTAACTGCTGCATTTGACAGGACAATAATGGTTTAACTGCCCAACAATACACGCCTTAAACAATAACAAAGCTTTCAAAATTTCAAAAGTGACCCAGCCCACAGCTTTTCTCAAATTCAAGGAATTATTTTTGCTCTTTTAGTTAAGGTTTCGCTGTGACGGCTATGATTGTTTTGATCTCATTTGGAACGCACTGCTAGATATGCGTATAATCTCTCAAATGTTTCAACTGTGGGAAGACATCACTGAAACAGCTTGAGAATAATATCTCACGTAGCATTACATTTACCTCAAGCAAGTCATTTACTGTCCCAGCAAGTTAGTTCACTAGAGCAATGAACTCAAGAGGGGAACATTTCACTAAATATATGCACTATATTACGGTATTCATTACTTTTACTTTGTTAGTAATATCTTAATTACTTAATACATTTAAATAAATGTGTTATGAAATCAAGTTAAGACAGTAACTGTGTAAATGATTTTATTTCAAAGATGAACTGGAGATGAAAAATAATTGTAGAATTAGATTTAGAAGTTAATGCAAAACGTGTCTTATGTGCAATTAAGATGTTTTTTTTTTTATTTCAGTGTTGATTATTATATCTAAAAATAATAAATAGCAACTAAATTTAATAGTTTGGGTTAATCGTAACTTTTAATATTACATTAATGTGCAAGAAAGGGCTCCCTGTATATAGTTTACAGCGTTAGCTGAGATAAAAAAAAAAAAATTATCCTTAATTAATTAATTATAATTGAATTTATTTAAAGAGAGACACAATATCAATAAGCCACTGTTTAATTTTTAAAAAAAAATGAAGAAAGAAGAAGCAATTTTATGTTTAGTTTTCTCCCCCCCCGAACCGTGCCTTCAATACCGAGGTACATAACGAACTGTCCCGTTTGTGAACCGTTACACCCCTAGCTGTTCATGCTCGCAAAGTACTTTGACACAGTTGCTCTCTGAAGCAATCCTTCATAAGGCAATCAGCATCCTTTAAATTTCTCAAAAGCACCAAATACAAACTTCCTTTTTAAGGAATTGCAATTATATGCTTACAAAAGTTAACACCAGGCTAAAACATTTCTAGAACAATGAAAAAACTAGAATCCTGCTAGCTGGTTGTTGTGGTCCATGACTTAGAACTCATAAAATTAGACTTTCTTGAACGTCCCTATGGCAAAAACACATCAGGAACAAAAGCGGAAAGCAAGCAGAACAGCAGAAATACAAAACAGGAAGAGCAGAAATACAAAACAGTCACTGCATTTAATACATTTGTGATCACTGATAAGCAATATTTGTAAATATCACAAGCTTGCCTATTTGTCCGGTTACATTTTAATAAATGGCTCTGAAAATCAGTCTAAAACTATCTTGTAGTCTCATTTCATTCATTCATTCACGCACTCAAGTGCATGCTACATTTATTAATTTGTCAAAACAAATTTTGATGCTTTATCTGATCTTCAAACATTGTTGAATACACATCAAAAATAATTCTGAGATACTTTCTCCAGTTTTGTTGCCTGTTTTGTCCTAAGTCTCAAGAACCAGTGATGCACAACATAAGTGCACAAATTCAGCCCTTATCATTTTGACATCGAAAAACCCTAATCCAACAGCTTGGAAAAGTATTTTGGAGGACCTACCCGTTACATACATAGGTCTACAAAGTTGATCTGAACTCACCATCGCTGTTCTGACAGTTTGTGTCGCTTTCACTGGACGTGTGCTCCGCTTCTGCCATGATCCTGCTGCAGGTGGAAGGATGAGTGAGCGTCCATCACCTCACCTTCACTGCAGAGTCCGGATCCTCCAACAAACAATACACGGAGTGCTATTATTATGGATTATAAAAATCACTCTGCCCGCTTTTACGAACACTCCTGCTTTTCATTTAGCATCCAAGTTCTAAACTTAACTCAAAACCCACAACTTTTCTCATTGCTGGTGCAGGTAACTCTTCCTCGGTTCGGGACACGTTGTATTTTTACATTACGGCAAGTAAGTGACTGCAAAGAGCTCAAAAATATATTCAAACTTCTGCGCACAAATAAGTTACCGCTAGCAGCGCGATAAAAGCGAATGAAAAGTGTATTACCTGTTGTGACGCTGCCACCGCCATTTTAAAACCTCCTCGCCAATATAAACGCGCCAGGAAAGCAAACGAATCGACCAATTCACCTGCCCTACGACTGAATGAGGTGCTGGTCCGCCTCAAATAAAGTACGAAAACTTGCTATTTCCACCTGTGGCGGTAATGTCGCGTTTCAGGTGCGTCATGTAAAGAGAGGCAGAGCGTTTTGAAAGTGTTAGGACACAGTACCGACACTCAGTAAATCAGGAAGTAACCTTCAGTGCCCTGTCAACACTGCACACACTGCGCGACGCGATCAAACTACAACGCAACACGCAGCTGCTTAGTGTCAAAATAGCAATTTCCATGATTGAATATGGTTTTGTCGCCTTTAAAGTTTGTTTATGCGCAGATAACGGCTTCTTGCTAGTTTTAATGAATGAAAGTAATAAAACCGTAGGTGGTGTTTTATCAGTATCCATTTGACAGACTGTTGCTATAGTAACTAAAACACCCCCCCCCCCCCCCCCCAAAAAAAAGAAAAAAACCTGCATCAGGCTGATTAAAGTGAACGTCACTCATTCCTCTCACAATCTTTACTATGAAAACGTCTGACCACTGGAAGAAAATAGTTTTTCATCAGTTGCACTGTCTACTGTATCTAAAATACAGTTACTTCAGAAAAAATAGTATTTGGAGCCCCTGTTTGTGTGTGAATGTTATTGACAGACCTTAATTTTTTTTTTTTCACCACATCCAGGTGAAAAAGTATTAATGCATCTGGACATGTAAATATTTGTCGCTGGATTTTGTTGTGGCTGGTACAGCGTGAGCATACACTAAAACCTGGGATGTACAGTGCGACACAGTGGCCAGACATTTTAAAGTGAGTGGACTATTACAGACCAAAGACCTTTTACAGCCAAAACAGACAATTTACTTAGGAAATATGTTAAAGCTTTTAAACAGTTATTGAATTGAGCAAAAAAATTCCAATGATATGAGACATTTGAGCCTGCGACTAAGAGTTTATACCATCCCTCAAAGTTTCATGGTTTGGCCTGCCTGAACACTTTTAGGGAAGAATTCTGATTCTTGGGAATCTTAACAATTAAAATGGGGTATCAGCTCTATGCGTTTGAACCGCTAATAAAAAAGGTCTATTAAAAAAAACCATAGGGTCTCTGCACTTGATGCTTGAGCTACTGATTGCAATTAACAGAATAAGAAATAGAAACAAAGATGAATCATAGGCGGAGTGTGTTGGGCAAGGCAAACTTGACACTATCATCATGGGATTGTCTTAGTCAAACCACTGCCTGCTGCTGCTTCTGATTGCTTTTAGAATGAACAGCTGCAATAACTGTTGGTCTAGGCTAATTTTTTGGTGATTTGGCAAATGATCCCGCAGTAGGGGTTCACTCTTCGGCTGGCTGGCAGGAGCATGTGACCTGTCAGTGGCTGGTGGCAGCTGGAAGTCTGACTCTGGCAGGTCAAGTGGTTGGCGGCTCCCAGCATGACTTTGCAAGTTTTAGCACCTATTGATTTTTGGCAGATATGTGCATCTGTTGATATGATTATGTTCTTTTATATGACTTGTGTTTTAGAGAATTTTATCATAATTAAAACAGTCTGATACCAGTGATCCCGACTTACCAACACTTCAATGGCCACTCGATCCAGTCCGATGCTGTTGAGACGTTGTATAACGCATTCCCTACCAGTCTCGCTGCAAGGAAATGCATTTTACATTTTATTATCGTGAATATAATCTAATGAATCTATTCTTTTGTATGATTGAGGGGGGGGGGGTCATCCCAATTAAAGCAGTCAAATGACCGTGATCATGACTGGTTGCTTACTGACGATTCGCTGGCCGCTCCCCACGTTCGGAGTAAGTTGCACCATCTTAGTGTAAACTGACCATCTAACTGAATCTGAATCAAACGTGAAACTGTAAACATAATTTGCCTTTTAAAAGATTGTTTAATAATCAAATTTCCTTTTACAAATAATCATATTTCTTTTCTTAAAGCTAACTTAACATAAAACAAACCAAATGAAGTTGAAATTTCAATCTCTTTAATTGTTTGCATTTCTGAAACAATATGTTGAACACCAAAGTTGTAACCTTCCCAAAAGCAGACTAAACAGTTTGATGAGTAAAAATTAAATAAAAACTAAATTAGAATGAATGAATAAATATCAGTGAAACTAACAAAAATTTTAGTCAAAAGGTTCTTGGTATGGTAGTTTTTTCTGCACCGTTGACCATGTTAGGCCATTGGGGACTAGGTGGAAAGATATGATAGAGTCTTCTGGTTCCTATCAAATAAACTTGAAAAAAAAAAAAAACATTTGTGTAATATTACATTGAAATTTTACTAGTTTATACTTCAGAGATTTAACAACTTCAGTGGCTTATGGTGTTTTTTGTTTTGTTTTTTTAAGTAAATGGGTTCCTTCCACTTCCTTTCACCACTTTTTGCTTCTTTTCAGTCTAGCAAAAATGATGGGTGGTTACAAAAAATATGGTCACATGAGTGTACGGTTGCCAAGATACAGGGGGAGGGTCATCTTACCCCACTCTCCACTTCTTCTCTCTTAAGAAAATTGAAGTAAACGTCTGCAAATCTAGGTTTTTCTCCAATGTAGAGAAGTGTGCAGGAGTTGTTTTTTTCTCTCAGTGGAGGCATAAGATTACCTGGCAAAAATTAGGAAATTAACAGATTTATATGATCATTTTTTATAATAAAACTACAGACATTTCTAATGATTTATAGGAAAAAGTGATCAACCAAAAAAAGATGAATGTTGTTTGGATTGTGATTAGTGATATTGTGCTATATATACAAAATTGACTTGATGTTAAGCAAGAGTATTATGTTCCTGCAGTCCGCCAGTCAGTCAATGTTGGCCTAAATCATTTCTTGTTAAGGTTAGGATTTTGTGTGGAACATTAATGTCTTTTGTCAGTCACGTGTCTGTTTAAGTGATGAATTGCACTACTTGTGGTTGTTTTCAGAGATGGGAACCGATGTTTAATACTTGTGCTACAATTGTGTGGCCTGTGTTATAAAAATTAATCTCTGAAAAAAAGTTAACATGCAGTCCTGGCTATAAAGGCTTACTCCAGCACAGAGAGAAAAATAGTAAGAATATACTTTAAAAAGACAAATTACAGTATTTGTAAGGTCGTTTTCTATGACAAGTTGTGTTGGAAAGTCTTTGAAGTCAGGGATCCACTAACAGATTAAGCACTTCCCTTGGCCTGATTTTGTCATAACCAGGTTTGCTCAGGGTCAAAGCTTAATGTGTACCTAGAAAACCAGGCCAATTCAACATTTAGCTACCTAGTTACTGATTCCATAAATCAGTAGGTTACAGAAAGGCTCTCTCCTGCTGTCCCTAAGAAACAGAACAACCATGAACTTTTTTCATGTTTATTAAAGGTTTAGAAACTTCACAATGGAAACAAAATGATGTACTCAGATGTACATGGCATTAGAACAATGCAACCAACTTTGTCTGTGTTGAGGTTTGGTGACTTTCATCAGGTATTCAGAGGAAAAATACAGGGTTGGGCTCCAATTAAGAAGAGTCACAAAGAAAAGTTCTGCTTTAAAAGTTATACAACATTGCAAATAAAACTTAAACCTGTAAGTACAGACTTGAAAATCATCCTCTCCAAATGTATTGACCAAACCAAAACCTAAGAAAATAATGCAAATGATGCAAGTTCTTCCACAGACATGAGTACTCCGGTCTTTTTCCAGCAACCATACCACCTCACGCACAGAGCTAGACTTTAGAAATAAAAAAAAAAAAAAAGTAGTAACTTTTTGTTCATTTTAAAATGAGTGATCAAACTAAAAGAGGAACGGATTCAAATTGCTGTAACTGTAAATAATTAGTCTATGCTGTTCTGTTATATTTGACTGTCACACACGTTCACTATAACATTTATTTTCTGAAAATGCTTAAATTTGAAAAATGCTTTTGTCCTCTGTCACCCACTAATGAACATAAGTCCACCTAAACCTGGTAACAACTTTGGAGGACGGCAACATTTTGCTCAAATTGCTCAACAAAACAAGGATTAATTTAGACTTTAATTAGAGAAAGTGATGACAAATGTGTAATTGAATTTTGGAAGCTGACAGTATTTTAAATTGGAAAAATTACAGTGAATTGTAGCATGTTAATTGTCAACTAAATCCAATAAAGGCATCCAGGTGCTGGTCTACCCAGTTATACCATACAGTTTGTGCCATCACACTTGTTTTCTACCATTACACATTTCTATGAACTGGATATTTATGATCTTTGTAAAACAATAAATCACACTCCCATAACCACAATGAGAAAATAATGTGGGGAAACACAAACACACAAGCTGTTACAAACTCTGGGTCATACAAAATCATCTCACCAAGGCTATAGTTTACAGCCATTACCATACACTTCAAACCTTAGACCCATTTCTGTTAAAATAAACAAATCTTTAAGAACTAAGTGTACATTTTTCTTATACACATCTGAAGATTACAACTTAGACATGGTGTATGAATGTTAGCACCAATATATAAAACACTCTATAGATTTTACTATCAAGACTTTTTTTTTTTATTTAATCCAAAGTGCACCTCAGAACAGGTCAACAAAAACTCACTTGCAAAGGGGCATTTTTTTTTTATTATTTTTTTTTTTTACTGTGGATGCCAAAGTAAGTTTAGAAACCTAAATCCTTGTGCCAAATTAAGGAATCGTTTTTCAAAGTATTTTTTTGGTCAATGCTGAATGGGGCATTCTTATTTTTCCATTTCACTGTCACATTCAAATCCCCCCTCAAAATATTTAACAAGTAATGCTGTAAAAGGCTTCCCACATTGGTACATAAAAAAAAAAACAAAAAAAAAAAAAACACTAAAAACAAAAAAAACAAACCCCAAAAAAAAAAAAAAAAAAAAGCATTGAGGGTTCTTTTAAAATGTCAAAATGCACACTTCTGAACACTCTGCTGATGTAGCATACATGTAGTAATTTCTCACTTGTAACATTTGTAACAAGACTGAATCAAATGGGGAAAAAACATCCAGACTAGATTAAAGCTAGATGAAGTCAGGCTAGACCTGTTTGATCTGTTAAGGTCAAGAAGTAGATGAAAGGGAAAACACCTGTGGATAACACACAGGTGTAAAGGATTGTATTAGATAATAAATTAAAACTTGTGAGACGAGAGACACGTTTTGCATTATGAACATAAATGATTACACCATACCCCCTTTCATTCCATAGCCATTAAAAATTATATAGGCAGGCAACCTTTCAAACTTTGTAGGAAAAATAATTTGGGCCTTATTCATAGGAAGCAGAGGGGGAATGAGACTAAATTAAAGTAACATGTGTCACAAATAAACCTTATGTATGATGCTCTTAGACTTTTACACAAAAATACATCAATATCATAAGGTTGTAGGAGTTAGTGTGCCAAAATACTATATTGCTTTTATAAACCCCTCTTCATTTTAGATACTCTAGTGAGTATGATGCATCAGTACAAACTGAAACAGCCAAGAAAAAGTAAACAAAACTAAACAACCTTCAAGCAATGAAATGCTGTTAATGGGAATACTCAATATTCTTCTTTTAAAAAAAAGGAAGCCATATTATGAATAATCAGTAGTCACAATTTTGTTGATTAAAAAAATATTGGAAGAAATTTAAGTGAAAAACTCAAACTTTACACTAATCTTAAAGAAATACATAAAGTTATGGCTACAATACCAAACTACAACTGTAATACACTATCAACTGTATGGTGTAATATTTTTTTTTTTTTTAAAGAAATTGTATTTTTGGGTCAAAATATTCTGTTCTTTTCCCCCCAAGGTTTCATTTTTCCACAGCACTAACATTTGACATGTTTTCCAGATAGCTTACCATACTTGTATTCAGGAATATGTAAACTTTGACACCACAACTCTCTCCAAAATTAACTTTTATGAAAGGTAACCTCAAATCAAACCACCCGACAAATTTTAAAAAAAAAGAAAAAAAAAAGATTTTTTTAAACTTGAAAGTGAATAAAATAACCTATCAAATTGTTAAACGTTTATCAAAATGGCTGTATTAAAAAGGAAACTCAAACAAAGCAAGCAACTTAATTTCAAGGGCAAAGTTTCTTCAATAACCTTCTGTTTTAATTCTTAAATTTGTTTTTTTTTTAGTTTGCTTATTGCATTACACTTTCAATATATTACCCTGCTTTATTTCTATAAGATGCTTTCAAAGCAGCATGGTAGGGGACAAAAGCACTTTTTCTTTCAACACACCAAACCTCACACAACTATCTTCTATAAGTCATTTAGAAGATAAAAATAAGACAAAAAGCAAAATTATCTGGCAGGGGAAGGGGGTGTTGCAATCGTAGTGCTTTCAACCTGACTTCTGAGTATTCATAGTTCGGTCACAGAAACTTAGACTATTAGAAGGACTGAGACTAGGTTCACAAGCACATGCACAATCTGTAGGACCACAGTTATAGTGCATCCTAGATCAAACGTAAAAGTGAAGCTAAAATCTATAAGGGGTAAATAAAGAACAATCTTAATGCTTAACTATGCCTTTTTATTCTTTTCGAAATCGATCAACCTTGTAATTAACAGACTGAAAACAGATCTATAATAAATGCTGTTGACCAGAATCATCCAATTGTATGTTCAACCTATTGCCATGTTTTCCTCTCTCTCTCTGTTTTCAGCTCGCTGATAAACCATTTTAGATGAACTGAGGAATAACAAGGGCTTAGGACCGGGTGGTTAAGAAAGAGCCCACTGTGGGCCCAGGGCTCACTGTTCTTGTAAGGGTCCTCTTATCCCTCCTCTGGGTTATGGTTGAAAGTGATAGGAGGAAAATAGCATTGGTATGTCTCCACATTAAGCAGAAGATTCATACATTACTGCTTCCTAGAAACAAAGAACAGTACAACATTTAGTATTATGCAAACTTCATCCGATGTAGCATCTACAATTTGACATATAAATAGAGAATAATAGTGATGAATTTTAAAGTCAATGGGTTTGTCAAAGCAGTGTACAACTGACTTCCCAGTATCTAAAACTGTTAAATTGTGTACTCTTCTTACCTCCACACTGAGAACCTGGAAATAAAGGAGAACATAGAGTACTCTGCCACCAGCACTCTTCTTGCTGCATATTAGTTAAGCACTGTTCTCCAAAATTCAACAGAGGAAACTGTTGAAGTAAGGAGACAAATAAAGGCATTCAACTCAGGAAAATGAATGCATCCGGCAATGCATAGACTGCTATTCTATTTTTTAAAATCTTTATAACCACTAAATAATATCAAGTACAGTCATGGCATAGGTGAATTCAGTACATTGTGAAGTGCAGGTGATACCAATGTCTATATTAACTGCAAAAGACATGCGAATCTATTGTACAATTGTCCATATGCATGTATCTGAAGGTGACAGTTTGGTCATAGACTGGCTCTGTAGTCCCTTACCTCATGCATATCTTGAGCAACATCAAGTGACTTCCCAGTTTCAGGAATCTGATCAGTTGCATCACATTTGCATGACTCTGTCTCTCTGCTGCATTCTTCTGGTTGAAGAACAGAGTTCTGCACATGAGAACATGGCGTCGAAACCACTGCCATCTCACAATGTACGCAAACCTCTTGTTCAGTAATCGGCAGAAGGGTGCTCCCACCCTCTTGTGAATCGAGTGACGTCTGGGCACTCTTCTCCATGCCAGACTTCTTTAATCTGGGTAGGAACTTCCCAGACTCCAACTCAGATTTCCCATAGTAAGGGCCCTCACATTCCGCATCCTCCTCGAGAGGCTTGAGGTCAGCCTGTGGGTCATCAAAGAGGTCTGCTTGACCAACTGGAAGACTCGCTTCCTCTTTCTCAGACTCTACATCTGACTCACTGCACCCACCTGGAGAAAGTTCAGAGGCAGATATTGGCCGGAAATGAGTCCTTGGGGAAATTCGAATGGCCCGATATTGAGTCCGGTTGATGCCATATAACCATGGGCAAAAGGGCTCATTGTCTGAGCATAATATGGATTTTGGCTTGAATCCTGGGCTGAACGAGGCCATATCCTCTGGCTCAAAGGAGCACTCCACATGCAGGACCTGGGAAAAGGGGTTGTTTAAATCAAAGGACGAAAATGGGTAATCCAGTCCCGATTCTTCTCCACGGAAGCCTCCGCATGATCCCAGTAAATCTTCATGGAAGACAACAGAAAATCCCTTATTCAAACCATCCCCTGGTCCCTTGGAAGCCTGCTCATTTTGACCAAGGGACACAAGAGGTCTCCACAATGGCTTGTGGCCAGGAGCAAAGCGACTGCTCGTGTTCATGAACACATCCGCTCCTGCAATGGTTACCATGTCAGAAGATGTGGCTGCTGCACATTGCAACAAACTGCCACAAGCATCACCAGGTGGAACCATAGCCCATTCTCTGTCGCCAGTTAGAGTCTTCAGTTCTCCATAAACCCCACCGAGAATAAATGATGTGCTATCCTGTGAATTACAATTCCAGGGCTTGGCCGGTGTTGTGTAATCCCCATCATTCATTTTAGAGAGCTTGTTTTTAGGAAGTCCCTCATCCTCTTTCTGCCCATCCCAAAGATGATATTCCGAACACTGCACAGCTTTCTTTTGAATTTCACCTTTTGCATCCTTGTCAAGACAGCTGCATTGGTAGCTAGTAGCCTCCTCTGAAAACAAGTGCTCCCCTGTATTCTTTACCCCAAGTGTTAAGACACAGTCTCTGTCTCCAATAGCCATCCAAATGTCTTTTATTATCCCTGAGGTGTATTCATCACTTTGTTGATTTGAGACATCTGAAAACACAACAGCATTATAGAGTTTACTCTCATCCTGCTCTAATGCTATGCCACAAACAGACTCCAATTTCGATTTCTTATTCTGGTTGGGCTCTGCGCCTACACTCGTTTCTTCCTGCTGGTGACTTGAGTTCTCTTGAAAGAAATCTAAAAGCTCCTCCTCTAGGCATAAAGGTGGGATAAGGGAGATACAGCTGACCTCTTCATTGCCAAACTGAACAAATTCATCTGCCGGAGCATTGATCTGCTCACTATCTGACCGGGTCTCCTCTGAGTGGGACCATGGACTGCAGGTCCTCGTTGACAAGTTAGAGCAGTGTTCCGTTTCATCAAAGGCACTGTTTTTGGTCCAAATTAGCAAACGGGATTGTTTGTTTCTTTGTGGATCTAAACAGCTACTTGAATCTACATTGTCCTGACCCCCTGTGAGCGAGTCACAGGGAAAAGAAAAGGAAGGGCTATCGTACTGCAACTCAAAAAGTGAAAAGCAGGAGTTTAGGTCAGAGATGCTACCACTGGCTTCTTGGAGATGATGCCCTACAAAAGCTTCAGATATTTTGCTAAAGTTAAATGGAACACTGTCCAACACTGGGGAGAGTCTGACTGGAGAGTCACCTGGACAACTTTCTCCCTCCAAATCCTCCAAGCTAGATGATGAACAGCACTCCCAGACTTGGGCAATATTTTCCATGTCTTGAGTGATAGAAACATCAGCTTCTGAGGCTCCCAGAGAATCAACCCTTATTGCACTTTCCCCTTGCAGCTCAAGGCCATCTAAAACTACACATCCTGCTTCAAAGTGTTTTCGCTCAATGCTCTTTTGTCGAATCATGTTTAGGATTCGACTTTCTTGTACCGCATCTGAGGCACTAGGATCCAATATGGATTGATAAAGATCAACTTCATAGAAGTGAGTGAATTCAGACAGATGCTCATCATCTAAATCTTGACCATCTTCAGGAGGATGGCAGCTTGGAATCCCATTCAGTTCAGGAGCCTCTTCATCACCTTCACCAGGCACTTCAATGAAGTGGCCATCCACAAAAGTGCCTGCTGCAAGGTATGCCCTTTGAAAACAAGAATTTGCAATGCAGATTCCTTGAATTCTCTCCGACAGACAGTCCACATCAATGGACATAGCCAAGTCACTAGAAGAGTCTTCTTTACTCCGATACTTTGTCTCCAATTTACTTCTACTGAGAGGGACAAAGTACTCGGAGATGGGCTCAGTGTACCAAAGAGGCTCCTCCATATATTCCTTTTTATTGGTCTCTCCTCCTGACTCCTGTGCCTCAACTAGATTAGCATCTTTGCGGATCTCCCTCAGAGGTCTCTTGCCTTTTTTCATGTAGTGGTGCTGCTGCTTAGATGGGCCTCCAGTGGTATTGATGTTGCCACGTGCATTTTTCCGTTCCTCTTTGTCGATGACTTTTAGGGACAGTTTGACCTGTCCGCTGCCACTACGGCCTCTTTTGTTTCTGCTGCTGACCTCTCGAGATTTGTGTCTTATGCGGACTGCTTTGCAAACAAGGGTCTGGTCACCCTGGTTACCACTGGAGCTTGAGCCAGCCTCACTCGAGCCAGAGGACCACGATCTGGGACGGAACCTTCCTTCAGATCGGTGTCTGGCTTGCCTCTTACTATGAGGAGCAACCTGATCATCTGGCACTCCTGTTGCGCTTCCATGGAATCGGTTTTCCTTCTCCCTCTTAGTGCGTCGCTGCTGGGCCCTCTCGCTGGTTGTGGTGGTGGAACTGGGTGGATCAACTGTTCGGTCTTTAAAGGCTTCACCTTCGCTGGTGCAGTCTTTTGGAGATGATGTGTCTGTGCTTGTTTGAGGGACAGCAGATGATGATGAGCTGGAATATGTGCAGGCTTTAGCTTTGTTCCACACTGTCATAATTTCTTGGAGACAAACAGGTTTTTCTGACAGAGGTGGAAAGGCTTCATAGTACCTAAGGTGGGAAAAATAATAATTTTATTGTTAATAAGAAAAAAAAAAAAAAAAACCAACAACAAGATCAAATGCTGCATAAGGTCATTTTAATTTTGCAATTTGAGACTACTTTTCTAGTCATACAACAATTTCTCTCATCTCCATTTCTTATGTTATGCTAGTACACTCAGGTTCTCAAAACCCTGCCCACTGATTTTCAAGCATGCAGCACACAGACTATATATTTAAATCACAGCCTTTTCCGGTTTAATAAAGGCTACATCGCCATAAAGGTCCTACAGCTAATCATTTGCATATAGATCATAACCCCAGCTCTACAACAATCCACATTATTACTTTACAGAGTACAGACTGTTAAGTTTCGTTACTTACATCTCAACCTGGTCCTTAGAAGAAAGTGATTCATCTGGTTCAGGAGACTGAGATATATCAGATTTTTTATTTCCTTGCTTATCTTTTTCTGTAAGACAATAATAGCAAAGCAACACAACTGAATCACTGCCATAAACCGTTATAAATGCTTTTGCTTAACCTGCACAAGACAGAAAACATGCAAACCAACCTTTCTGTTTGTTTTGAATATCCTTGAGTTTAGAGCAAAGCTCCTCGACCAAGCTTTCAATTCCAGAATTCTAAAGGAGAACAAAGCAGTTTAAACTTGCAGTTTCAGGAGAAATTATACAAAATCACAGTTCTCTATGAAAAACAGAAAAAGGAATTGTTATTAGCAAAAATTAGGAATTAGATCTAAAATGTTTTAAAAATTACTCCCTTTGATTTGAAAGCTCCAAATATACACAAAATGAAAACATTAACAACAACAAAATGTCCACTGTGTAATGTAACTATCGGGTACATTTTTTTTTTTTTTTTTTTTTAAGAGAAATAGGCATAATCACTGTAAAAAGCTGAGGCAAAGGCAAATCCACAGAACTAGAGGCCTAAAGTGACATTTTTCACATCAGTCTTAATGAGTGCTATTCTGTTTAACCAGTCTTTGCCCACTAATCCCATAACAAACTCACAACAATGTTGTGACCAACACTGGGCTATCATGTCTGCAGATGATTAAATAAAAGAACAGTAATCACAGCTTAGCAGTGACAATGGTTGTGGGGTTACAAATCAACACATTTATCAATAAATTCCTTGAACTAAATGTCTTACTTCATCAGATGCTGAACGCAAACATTGCACAGCAGCTTGTTTCTTCATCTCTTCAAGACTAAGGTCAGTCCCTCCCTTCTTCTTGCTCTTCCCCCATTTCTTCCCTGTTCCCTTCTCCCAGCCCAGGAAGATGTCATTTTCCTGTGCACAAGGAAAGTTATATTGATTGATTAGTATACGAGTTGTTCGGCATTTTTAAAATTCTGGTTAATTGCAGAAATCCTTTACAGATTAATTGAGTATCAAAATAATTCACTAAAAGGAGGATTTCACTAAAGGTGGTTTACATTAAAAAAAAAAATCTATTGCATGACTTCATAAAACTTACAACACACCTGTCGTACACATAAAATTAGGGGGAACTACTGCTTTAAGATGTTTTATTAGTTTTGTACAGTCACTTAGGCAATTGCGGAGAGGCTAGTAATAGAAAGTTAGCTTTGAAAGCCCGAGATACCACCCTCCCTTTAGAGCACTCTCCAAAGCCATGCCTCCTTCAAAGCTATTATTATTCAAAGCTTTATTAAATAAAGCTATTATTTACAATAATAAATGTAAACAAATTACAGAGCTCTGACTTGTACCATCTGACTGTTGCAGATTCACTTCGGCATTGTATAAATTAAAAAATAAAAATAAATAATAAAAAATCTTGGAGGACGAGAAGAAAGCCGGAGGACAGAAATAGCTCTGGAGAGAACATTACGTGTTGCCATCTGAATGGTTACAACATGGCATCAAAGCAGCATAAACTCGTTCTAGCTCAGGAGGAACTCCATGCATGTCTATAAATTGTATGTCAGGAGGAACTGTATGCATGTGTGTTTATCACAATACAAAAAATAATCGAAATTGTGCTTAAACGCAATTCTTAGTGCGATTCTGACGTCGCAAAGGCTGCGATTATTTTCTTATGCAAAGCATTTTTTTAACATCCTGTCCAACAAAAGACAACATTTAATATGTTTTTACGCCAAACTCACTTCATAATGACAGTTGAGCATACTTCTGTGAGATGATGTGGCTTCTAACATAAGGCAGTCATGTGTTTATTAGTCATGTTTAATCAAAGCGTTTCAATCTGATTATTTAGCTACAGCGATAGTATGATGCCCATCGGGATTTCTTGGAATGACGCACATTATCTACTTCTGTGGCAGGGCATATTTGCGCATAAAATAAATCGCAGCCTTTGCCAAAACAAGTGTGGTTTAATAGCGATAAATCATGCAGCCCTAGAAAAGGTGAATGCCGTTTGTTATTGGAGCTCGGTTTATGGAAGTAAATTAATAACAAATGTTTTTCAAATAAAAAAGCTTGTTGAATTGCACTAGTTAAAAATAAATAAATAAAATAAATATGCATTGCATTAACTGTGCTTACATTTTAATGTGCTGAAATGTATGGTTGTATATTTAAGCTGTGAATATTTAAATTCAAAACATTTCACACATTTTCATTATTAAAAATTCAATGATCAAAGGCAATTTTTAGTCCATCTTGTTTCACTTTACAAATTCGCACCCTGTTCAAATTCAACAGCACATCCAGAAATAGCAGCAGATTGTCTATGGATAATCTTCATCTGCTGTTATCCAGCCTCCTCACCAGCAGGTGAAGGTGGAGAGAGTGCTGTTCATTCACCAATCCCCACCTTCAATTCCTGCCGTCGTGGGAATCAAACCAGCAACCTTTATTTTTTAAGCAGTGAAGTTGACTTGAAGCTGGACATTCTATACTCGCAAATTTTGGGACAGTCTTTAAAGTTACATACGATACATGATTCCAACTTCATTAGCATTGAGAGAATGATTTAAAGTCATGAAACCAACTGTAAAGAGTTCAAATAGGTGTGGGGTATGATGCACACCTTTTAGATTTTAGATATGTACATAAAATAAATATGACCCCATACGGTAGTGTACAAAAAAAAAATATCTACACATGATATGACAGTTTACCTAAAAGCTGTGCATTATAGCGGACACCCATGTGAGTGCTTTACATTTGGTTTTATGACTGAGTTATTCTCTTCAACTGCTTAGAAGTTAGAAACGTGCATGTCTTATGTAACTTTAGATATGGTCCCAAAATAAGCAAATATGCTTTTTCATCTGAACAGAAAGCTTAACGTGGTTTGTTGTGATAAGACCTAATTCAGTATAACATACTACGTACAGTTAAACAGATATAAGGTGTATACTGAGTTTGAACTTAATTACTGTATTAGTCTAATAGCCTTTTTAAGTGTTCATTATAACCGGTTTCTATAGAAGGGAAAGTTGAAACTTTGGGCATTTAGTTCATATTCTGAGTGCATCTGGTTGCCTGGATATAGTACGCATCACCAATAATGCTTATACGGAGTTGGGTCTTGTATTAGTCGATTAATATTAAGCATTGTTGGGGAATCCTAGAGTATGACATATGAGAGGGCAACCTCAGTATTACAGCACAGCGTTGCACAAGCTATAATATAGGTTAAGGAAACCGAAAGCAACTGAGATGTAACTCTTCAAATGTAATTTTTTTTTTCATAGGCTACATAAGCATCAGGAGGAAAAGCGTTATAATCTCAATCATTGTAGAGAAGGCAGCATAGTGCTCACATGTAGGCTATACACAGGAAAAGAAACCATGAAGACATTGAATTAAAGGTGCAATATGTAAACTTTTTGCAGTAAAATATCCAAAAATCACTAGGCCAGTGTTATATATTTTGTTCAGTTGAGTACTTGCAATATCCCTAATGTTTCCAACTATTTGTAAATCATGAGAAAATTGTGACTTTAACCAAGGCTCCGGGACGTGTGCGGGAATAGCCTGTCAATGACGTCATATCCACATCACCCTCGGTTTCCGCTTTTACTGCCGTAGAAACCATGACAGCATAGTCTCATGGACAAATGCGAAAATAGTAGCGGTAGCATCTATCAAGCAACTAGCTTGTTTCACGCAGTCATTATGGAACAATTATTCTTTATCGTTTGTACCTAGTTCTGTCAAAAAAGTCCGTAAACATCAATGTACAGGTCAACCAAATGACCCAAGAAGATTTTGGGACAAGAAAACAAGGATCGAGGAAATAAAAATAGGATCAACATCGATGTGGCATTTCCTAAATATAATAATAATAATAATAATCATTGAATGTCTTGTTCTTGTCTATGGAGGTGATGTGAAAAATTGTGAGGTGATGTTCACTACGAATTATACTTCAAGGCATGTTATGAACTGTTGAATGTATTTTTGTTTTATACTTTAGTGAAATATTTGTCTCTAGATCAAATGTGTCAAATACTAAAATAGCGTACGAGTTGCATTCTGTACGAGTAGCCAAATGCTATTGCAGCGTTATTGCATTTGGTTTGTGATTAGTTTGTTGACATTGCCATACACTTTACTCAACGTGATAAACAATGTAAATTAATATATAAATATTAATCAGCCTTTTTGCAAATGATGCAAGTGACTGTTGATTAAACAACTGCGCAGCGTTATCACACCAATGAATTGGACAAATACAGTAACATCTCTGACAACCAATTTAGTGTTAAACCTTGCTTTACTTGAGGCGAATTCATTATAAAGTAACAAAATCATGTCATCAAGCGCAACATTTATAAAACTACTACTTTACCTCATCCATGAACATGATTTCTTATTCCCGTTTAATTGATTTAAATCAGCGGTGGAGTTGAAAACTACAGTTCCCATAATTTAAGCTACACTGTTGTTGTTGTTGTGAATGTACGCCCTCTAGCAGCCAAAAATTTTACATATTGCACCATTAAATGTAAACAGCTTTTGAGCATATATTCTGGACCTGATAATCATCACATACAGTTCCTCCTTTTCTGTGAATCCATTTTTGTGAATGAATAACTCTCTCTAGTTGCTCTGGACTTTGTTAACAGCTGCTTGAGCCACCTGCTGGTGAGGCAGACTAACATTATGCATCTGCAATCTACTAATACCTGTCAACACTTTGCCGGTAGTCTCCCGTATTTCACACCCATCTCCCGCCCCCCTCCCGTTTTGCCATTTCTCCCGGGACACTGCCGTAATTTGTATGGCCCAAACCTTGTTATAGGAATAATCACAAATACATTATTCCAAGGTTGTCCAGTTGCCAGCTCTAAAGGCCAATTCACACCACACCAACCAACGCCAACGAACAAGTTGGCCGTTGGATTTAGAATGTTATGAAAAATACGCGGAAGTTGAATCATTCTTTTTACCTAAGAAAGTTGTATTTACGATAATTCCGAGCACGTGAAGGCAGCATAAATCATAATGGCGCAATCGCACAGTGGAGGCACACCGGCCATTTCGACCTTCAGTGTAATGTAGTGTGAAATACATGAAATACATGTGTTTTTGTTCCATGTTCCACAGTTACATGCACCAGTTTTTAACTGCTATACAGTATTTCTGTTTAAGTAATACAATAATTATATCTCCCTCTAAATGAAATGATTGGGCAGATGGTTTTTGGTCATGAGACTCCCACAGAAGATTTGTACATGTTTTAATATTTAGACCACTTCTATTATTGTTTGCAATCAGGATGTGAAGAGAGTTTCAAACAAATATAACAAAAAATGTTTATAAAACAAAAGCTTTAAAATACAAAACAGAAAAAACAAGTCACTTAAAACATTAAAAACAAAAAGAACAGAACTTTTCTGAAACGTTTTCACTCTACCTGGTCCTGCAGGTCATAGTCATAGCTGTCGTGCAGTAGCAGACTAAGGACATAGCGGGTGTAGATCATTGCATCTATGCCACATTTCTCCAACTCCTGACCCAGCCAGCTCTGCACTGGCCCTAATGACTGCAGTGAGGACATCTCTGAGGAGGACACAGGGCCTGACAAAGGGAAGGCCTGTGAGACTCTTTCAGGAGCGGGGCCGTCTGACTCTCCACTCATTGGACGCATGAGACTAGGTTGGAGCTATTCTCAAATGCAGATGCATGTTCCCAGGTGGACATGAAAGTGCAAGACGGAGTGGTATGAAAAGGACAGCGTTGATATTATTGTAGGGGAGGAAGGACTCAATCCAGCAGGACAAAAACAGGAAGGTCTACATGAAGAGTCATGTAGATTCTTCTGTATATTTGTTTTGCTGCAAGCAAGAGGAGAATCTAATCTTCAGGCATGGCTTTGACCACTGGAAGCTAACAGCTTACTGAATAGGCTCATGTTCACTCATATGGGTTCATCTTGGAGGACAGCTGGTTCCAGGCTCAACCTGAGAGGAAAAAAAAAAACAGCATTTAGTTTCATATTACTTTTTTTGTGCTCTAGAGCAATTAACATATCAAGTCTTTAATATCTTGAAAGACAATGGATTACTATCTAGAAAAGACCTTTGTCATTCATCCCAGCAAAGAAAGGAATGTTCAGCACTTTAGCTGGCAACAAGCTCTTGGCAAAAACCCACAAATCAGCTCAGACCACACAACTTATGAAGACAAGACCTTAAATAGATAGTGGCCCATAATGCAAAGCATTTCAAGGTTCCTTCACAATACAGATTTTGGGCCAGGCCAAAATTGTTGTTTAGTTGTTCTGAAAGTACACCGAGAGCCCTTTCTGAAACCAAATGTGCCAGAGCATTCAAAGGAAAGTACCAATAATTAAAACAAAAATGCGTGTGGACACAGACTTAACGAATTTGATTAGGTCAATATTTAAAGTAATTCCATTACTCACCAAAAAGGTACCAGCATGCCTTTGAAGGATATATTCAAAACATGAAATCATGAAGAGGTTTAATTTCAGAATTTTTCAGAATTGCTATGAGTCAATACAACACTGCTATGACTTAAGAATAAAAACTGATTAAATTCACCTTAAAACAAATGTCTCCTTAATGATGTTCAAATTCATTTGGGAACCAGGTCTGACACACAATTTAATCTGTAGTATACGTATACAGTTCAAGATTTGGTTTTGGAAAAGGAGAAAAAAAAAAAAAAAAAAAAAAAAAAAAAAAAGTAGTTTGTATCTGCTACAGCAACAAAGTTTTGAGATGAGTCAGCATTGTTTTGAAAGTGAGACTAATATATTTTGGTATGAATAGTAAGGCTGAACGATTTGGGAAAATAATCTAATTGCGATTTTTTTCCCCAATATTGCGATTGCGATTTAATATGCGATTTGTTTTGTAAAGATTTTTTTTTATCCTCTTTTTTCCCCAACAAAACGTAATGAATTATTTAAATATGACCAACACAATATTAGATGCATTTAGTGTGAAATGAAAAAAAATGAAAAACTTGAAATAAATGACATTTTTATTGAACTGCTCGTTACAGAAACATCTATGGCTTTGCCACTGTGCATTTAAATAATTTAAACAAAGGTATGCGCACTTTGTAAACACTGTGTGCAAAATTTACAGTCTGAAGAAAAAAATAATTTAAAATAATAATTATCTTACTGCTCCAAAGTCAGTAACATTTCACACAACTTAAAAAATATTTAGTAAAATCAAAATAAATAAAGTTATAAATAAAAAAAAAAAATGGAGAAATGCACTTTTAAATTAGACAAAAACTATTTGAATATTATAATATAGAATAGATCAACCTCACTTATCAAGTACACAACAATAACACACTTTTTGTACAGCTCCGGTATGGCAGTCTGACTGAAGTATGTACGGGAGGGTATATTGTACCGTTTATCAAGCGTATATGTCAATGCCACGAATCCAGGCTTGGTCACCGTGCTGAGAGGCATCATATCTTTGGCTATGAACTCGGTTATTGCCCAAGTGATTTCCTCGTGCCGTTTTGAATTACGTTCATACGGAGCGACACTTTCGAACATTTCGGTCAGTGATCCCTGTCTTGAGGTATTTGGCCTGTCTGGCGCACTGGTGCTCCGCATTTTGGTCATACAACTGTCATACATTGATTTGTGGTATTTTTTTAAGTGCTGAAACAAGTTTGTAGTGTTACCCCGTGAAGTCGCAACGGGAGCATGGCATGCTCTGCATAACACCTGAAGCTGTGCAGCATCTTCTTTTTTGAAACCAAAATAGTTCCACACCACCGACGTGCTGTTCCTCTTTGAGATTAAAGTCGCAGCTGTGTCAGTTACTGACTGTTCCGTCGAGGCAGAGGCCATTGCGCTACAGGTTAAAGATGAACTGACAGGATGAAAAGTTGTTGCAGCCGAGTTCTCCGCTCGCGTCACGTGCCCACCTCAAATCGCGCACGTTGCGATTAGAAAATCGCATTCTCTCATATCGCGATATTATCGCAAATGGAATTAATCGTTCAGCCTTAATAAATAGTATGTGGAATACTGGAATTTAATGTTGTTTGAATCAAAACCAGTTACAATTAAGCAAAAAGGTATGATAGGCTGTGTTAAATTATGAATACAGTAGAGCTGCAACTAACGATTATTTTTTCTGTCGACTATAACGATTATTTTTAAGTTTTTTTTTTATTAATCTAGTGATTTTTTTTTAAGTAAGAAGTCAGAACTAATTTAGCAGTTCATTGAGGTGGAGAAACACTGGGAAACGCCATTATGTAATAATACGATTTGATTTTGATTAAAAACAACCCACTTATGTGTGGTTGTCCAGTGGTAGACATTTGAACTTTAAAATGAAGGGTGTCAAAGACTTTCTATACATTCTTAAAAGGAACTTTGATAGTGTTCAAGCCATTGAACAAACTCTGCGCTTATCTAGCGCGCAGGCCGGGTATCACGAGCGCGAGCAACTGCATGTGCGAAAGAGAACGTCCGCGCACATTCAAATAAAGTTCTTTGAAATGCAAAACTGATTTTAGTTCGCTCTAAATATTTTCTTATTTGCGAGACGAAGTTGATTCCTCAACTCAGTTCACGTACACACAAAACGCCCTTTTGCACGCTCAAAATATGACCTTGCGCGCGCAAAAATGACAGATCCAATTACATAGGTGGTACGCCATTTCGGTTTTGCAAAGGGAACAAAGGACCATTTTATTTGACCTCTGTTTAAAGTATTCCCATACTTTTGATAATCGTGGTCTAGGTTTTTATGATAGAATGGAACTTTCTCCATTCCCAGGAGGAGAAGCTACCATTACGCAAGATGAATGTAAACAGTGTGACATGTTGCAGCACTAGAATAGAGTCACAAATTTACAAGTGGTAATGGCCTGCACAATATTGGGAAGAAAAAAAAAAAAATAAAAAAAAAAATGGACATTTGATTGCAATATTAGACAGACAGACAAGAAAACTTCTTACTGTCACTAGATGAATGGCTCTATTTGGAAAGAAAGAATTAATATATGAATGAATCATTCTAGAGTGATTTTGTAGTGGAGTGCATCTACATAGAAAATAAATTACAAGTACAGATAAATAAAATAGAACAACGATACAAATTAAATATTCAGTGGTTTATGTTTTTCAGGTAATGCTGGGTGGGTACACAACAAGATAATCTGGCAGATTTCTCCACTTCAGACAATCCTAGGTAATGTCCCGAATATCTTGATGTTCTAAAGATTATTTTATAAGATTTTCCTGTGGTGCGAGGTGTGTTAGGAGTGACTGAATCTACTCTGAAGAACGTCGCCATCCCGATCTCGAATCGGCTTACAAGAAGTCCATAAATGCATGTGATTCAACAAATGAACACTGTGGAAAATTCTGTGTGTAAATCAGTTTGTGAGAATCTCATTTCATCTACCTTTTCCTGAACATGGTAGTCTTCCGATTCAAAAGCACATCGAAGCTGAGCTCACATACAGTGAGGAAAATAAGTATTTGAACACCCTGCTATTTTGCAAGTTCTCCAACTTAGAAATCATGGAGGGGTCTGAAATTGTCATCGTAGGTGGATGTCCACTGTGAGAGACAATCTAAAAAAAAAAAAAAAAAAATCCAGAAATCACAATGTATGATTTTTTTTAAACTATTTATTTGTATGATACAGCTGCAAATGAGTCTTTGAACACCTGTCTATCAGCTAGAATTCTAACCCTAAAAGACCTGTTAGTCTGCCTTTAAAATGTCCACCTCCACTCCCATTTATTATCCTAAATTAGATGCACCTGTTCGAGGTGGTTAGCTGCATAAAGACACCTGTCCACCCCATACAATCAGTAAGAATCCAACTACTAACATGGCCAAGACCAAAGAGCTTTCCAAAGACACTAGAGACAAAATTGTACACCTCCACAAGGCTGGAAAGGGCTACGGGGAAAAAGCAGCTTGGTGAAAAAAGGTCCACTTTTGGAGCAATCATTAGAAAATGGAAGAAGCTAAACATGACTGTCAATCTCCCTCGGACTGGGACTCCATGCAAGATTTCACCTCATGGGGTCTCAGTGATCCTAAGAAAGGTGAGAAATCAGCCCAGAACTACACGGGAGGAGCTGGTCAATGACCTGAAAAGAGCTGGGACCACCGTTTCCAAGGTTACTGTTGGTAATACACTAAGACGTCATGGTTTGAAATCATGCATGGCACGGAAGGTTCCCCTGCTTAAACCGGCACATGTCCAGGCCCGTCTTAAGTTTGCCAATGACCATTTGGATGATCCAGAGGAGTCATGGGAGAAAGTCATGTGGTCAGATGAGACCAAAATAGAGCTTTTTGGTCATAATTCCACTAAACGCGTTTGGAGGAAGAAGAATGATGAGTACCATCCCAAGAACACCATCCCTACTGTGAAGCATGGGGGTGGTAGCATCATGCTTTGGGGGTGTTTTTCTGCACATGGGACAGGGCGACTGCACTGCATTAAGGAGAGGATGACCGGGGCCATGTATTGCGAGATTTTGGGGAACAACCTCCTTCCCTCAGTTAGAGCATTGAAGATGGGTCGAGGCTGGGTCTTCCAACATGACGATGACCCGAAGCACACAGCCAGGATAACCAAGGAGTGGCTCTGTAAGAAGCATATCAAGGTTCTGGCATGGCCTAGCCAGTCTCCAGACCTAAACCCAATAGAACATCTTTGGAGGGAGCTCAAACTCCGTTTCTCAGCGACAGGCCAGAAACCTGACTGATCTAGAGAAGATCTGTGTGGAGGAGTGGGCCAAAATCCCTCCTGCAGTGTGTGCAAACCTGGTGAAAAACTACAGGAAACGTTTGACCTCTGTAATTGAAAACAAAGGCTACTGTACCAAATATTAACATTAATTTTCTCAGGTGTTCAAATACTTATTTGCAGCTGTATCATACAAATAAATAGTTAAAAAAAATCATACTTTGTGATTTCTGGATTTTTTTTTTAGATTATGTCTCTCACAGTGGACATGCACCTACGATGACAATTTCAGACCCCTCATGATTTCTAAATGGGAGAACTTACAAAATAGCAGGGTGTTCAAATACTTATTTTCCTCACTGTAACTCCAACACTGTAAAAAATTCCTTTATGTGTTGTGTGTGAAGACTCACGAATTAATTTTAAATGGACTAGAAAAGGGAAACTGTCAAATGGAAGTAACAAGCTCTCATTTAACTGCCCATTTATCACCACTTTAACTTTTAATTTTCATTTAATCAAAAAAATAAACAAAACAGCACCCAGGTCAGGAAATATGCATTTTAAATTACTAAGATGTGTTTTCAGTTCTGTGATATGAATAAATAGTTTCCTCTTTCTAAAAACTTGACTTCCGATATATTACAATTTAAATTAGGACTGGCTAATATGATGATATATATCGTGACCACGAAAACGTCTATCGTCAGAGACTTTGCAATATCGTATTTAATCGCAGTATGTAAATATTACACTATTGACAATTAGCGGGACGTGATTGATGTTAAAAAGAGTTAGGCGCAAAGTATCCTGAAAAGGAATTCGGTTCAGCGCTCGTGCTGACTGGCACACTGCCAAAGTGTGGACAGATAAATACACCTCTCTCAGAAGGCGATCATGGATTGGGATGTGCTCGATGTTAAAGTGTTATTAAGCTCAGTAAGTAGGGGTGGGCGATAAACTGGCAGACACGATTAGCCGGTAGAAATCTGTCAACCGGTATAGATTTTGGGCTGACGTGTTTGTCGCAGTTAAGCTCACGTGAGGTTGCTATGCTGCGCATGAAAGCCCGCCCCCTTGAGTTACTGTTGCTTTGTCCGACAAGCCATGTGCTCTCACGCCACACATCATGTTTTCACAAAGTGAAAAATACATGGCGGAGCAAAGAGGACGCCGACAACGCGTCGACAGACAAGACAGAGTAGGTTACTTTTGATATTAAACAGTTTCATATTTAAAATATTGTAATTGTTTTAAAGAAGTTTAATCAATAAATACCTTATAAAGTGTCTCTTTAATGTGTCGTGACAGATCGCTGTAGCTCCTTCAATCGACTTGTGAACAGATCATCTCTTCATACTAGTTCATTTATAGCATCAAATAAACATGAATGGACACCAGAAGGAATGTTGTTTCAAGTGCGGAAAGACGTGAATACACAATTTTTCAAGTTCAAGTTCACCAATGCTAGTCTACTAACTTCCCTGACTGCTATCTCACTTTTTGTCTGCTGACAGTGGATGCGAGGCTGCGAGATGTGCAGATCAAACATACTCTGCATCTGCTTACAATAATCACTATACTTCTTTTTTTTTTAAAAAAATAAATTTAATTGATTAAAGCATGCCTCGATTGTACTCATTTTATAACGTACTGTCAATCGTAAATTTTCTTGCAAATCACAGCAAAGTCACTTTATTTAGCTATGTTCGACACTGTCGCTATGGTTACAGCTTCATCCAGACCACGTGATGTCATATACATAATTGTATACACTATTGTAATAAAACATTGTGAATTCTTTGGGCTTAGTTGCTGTGTTTTGACATGTTACAGGAAGAATGCATCCCCAACAGGAGCTACATTCTGATTGCGTAGCTTAGTTTAAGTTCATCTGTGTGTGATTTTGTGAAAATATCAATCAGTAATTGAAAAAAAATAAATAACTAAATTGATCCAGCCTCACTTACGATCATCAAAATGCAAGGATGAGCAAGCAAAAAACAAAACAAAACTGTCATTGGATGAAAAAAGATCTCCCTTTTATGCGAACATGAGCATACAAAGTTGACAATTTTCAATTCTGAGTGAACCATTTTGACAATGCCCAAGGTATGAGCAGAAAGATCAGCATGTCTGGAATGCCACTTTAATTGAGTTTTTCTGCTCTTCCTGTATTGCAAGACAATACATGAGTTTCAAAAGACAGTTTCAGCGAAACAGGTCCTACATGTCATGACAGTGTGATGAGCATTGAGACAATTATCAAATGCTAATTATGCCCCACAACCCAGCTTAAAGGGTTAGTACACCGAAAAAATAAATCTGTCTGATCTTCGGAACACAAATTAAGATAATTAATGAAATCAGAGGGTTTTTGAATCACACATAGGCAGCAACATCACTGCACCTTTTGAGGTACAGAAAGATATTGTTAAACTAGTCCACGTGACTGCAGTAGTTCAACTTTAATGTTATGAAGCAACGAGAATACTTTGAGTGCAAAAATAAAGACTTCTTTCAACAATTTCTTCTCTCCACTGTCATTCTCCTGTGCCATTTACATTGTATAGACAGTGAAACGCCTCCGTGTTCTACGTCAGAACGGTGACTCATTATTGGCCTGCTCCTGCGTCGTGGTGCTCACATGTACACCATTGGCCAATACTGAGCCAGCGTTCTGACGCAAACACTGAAGAGCTGCACTGCGTCAACTGCATAGGAGAATGACAGGGGAGAGAAGAGATTGTTGAATAAAGTCATTATTTTTGCTTTGGAGCACAAAAAGCATTCTTGTCGCTTCATAACATTAAGGGTGAAACATTGTAGACACGTGGACTATTTTAATGATGTCTTTACTACCTTTCTGGACCTCAAAAGGTGCAGTGATGTTGCTGTCTATGTGCGATTCAAAAACTGATATCATCAAAAATATCTTAATGTTTCTCCGAAGATTGACGAAGGTGGGTGAGGGTGAGAGTGAGTACTTTCATTTTTGGGTGAACTAACCCTTTAAAGCAAGGTTTATACCTTCTACACACAGTATAGGTGCACACAAGAACACTCTCAAGAGACAGCTTTCTATGAATAAGGCAAACTCTACATGCCTTACCTTATACATGATTTTCTTTCATACCAAGAAAAAAAATGCAAGCACTGCAATTATCAAAGCACTTTCACCCAAGACATAATCTGTTCTCAAAACATGACCCCAGCATTTCATTCTCACCATAAACAGAAAATCCATGCTTGATATGCTCAAGTGAATATGGGCATTATAATAGGAAACAACGGGAAGTTATATATACAAAAAAAAAAAAAAAACTCTACCTGTCTGACATAACTTTGTTGTGCTGGAACAGACGAGACATTTGTTTCCTCTAAAAGTTGAAACTAAAAGAAATTGTTTAAAGGTCCACCACTCCCACTTTCTGTCGTCACTGCCCGTCATTCACAGCAGTGCTGAGTGTCAGTGTATTGAACAGCGCTTTCATTGACCAGAAACACACTTTAGTCTAGCTTTCAGCTCTCACTAGTAACAGGGCCTTTGATATTTACATTCATGTGACAACTATTTTAAGCATCTGAAATGGTCACAGACGTCAAAACATGTTTCTTTAAAAACCTTTAAAAGTCTGCACACCAATATATATTGTAGAACAATTCAGATCATGCACGTTTTCCTTCTTTTGCATTACCGTGACGGATCTTGCGTGGGAAATTAGTGAGAAATACTATGCCCTTGACGTTCGCCCCTTGATATGGCTTAAGTTAATCACGTTAGAATGCGAGCTTTACGATTAATTACTAACATGTATTAAACAACCAGCTGAAGGCGACGCCGCCCTGATGTCTCTACAATGTCTGTTTAAATCATGTTAACCACTTCAAAATAATACTAATAGTTCGACAATGGCAGGACGCCAGCTGACTAGCTAACCATCACCTGACTCAAGCCAGTGACCAGAAAGCTGAATACTCACGTGTTGAACACCGAAGTCCCGTTTAGATCCTTCCATCGTTTCAGCAAGACGAACGACAAAATGAATAAATGAGAAAAGTTTATTACTCCACTAAACGCTTCTCTCCACAGGCCATGAGCGCAGCAGACGCACCACAAACCTCTTTCCCCTTACTCAGCATGATTCAGCGAACATTAATGTTGTTCGGCTTAATACAGAGGAAAAGTGCAAGACATGATCTTGCGCAAAGTAGGGCTGCCGCTCTGCTCCTTAATCAGCCCAAGTTACAAAACGATTCCTTACAACAATTTACTCACAATGCACAATACGCCTCCTTTTTAGGATGTGAAACGCGTGATTTTGCTTAATCCAGTGGACAAAACCAATGCTCTAGTCGTCTAAAGTGTAATTTTGACGCATTCGCGATGTAAACAGATGACCGCTCATACGGTGTCGTCGGCAGGCTAACTCGGACACCATTTTACGCAAGAGTGAAACGCTAGTCCCGGTTTATCACTTCCTCGAGAACTACAGGCAACGTAATTCATTTTACTTTACAACAACCGCCATATAACAGTCCAAATGCGTGCTTCGTGAATTCAATTCAAAAGTAAATAAGTCTAGAAGGGGAAACGGGACGGTGGTAATCCAAATAATACGATGTAGCGTTAAGCTAGGCTAGTCCACCGTTGTAGCTAAACCGGGGAGGAGGCGCGGCTGATTTGCCTGACTACAGACGCTTGTAATACTTGACAAGACGGTCTAAAACATCAGCTTTCAATTCAAGTCGTATACTTGGAACACTACTAACATGTATTACACGTAACATATCGAAATGCAGTTTAACATAGTGAAATAATCTTACCTGCTGTAACCCTACGCAGTGTGCTAAATAGCAGCAGGAGAAGCGATGACTTCTCTCCCGCTGCCGTTCCGAGCTCGAGCTCTGAAGGTCCGCCGCAATAGCGTCACAGATATCAGGCGCGGGGTAAAGTATGTTACGTCCTTAACTCGGGTTAGGACGCAGCTGACGACATTTTGGATCAAGGTGGACCTGCATCATATGCCTCCAAACATCATATGACAGCTCAAGTCGAGCCAACATGGCTGACACAGGGAAGGACTTTAAAGGCGATTTCCGACTCCATTTTACTTATCTCCAGGCAACAAGACAGATTACAAATGTGTCGCCATGGCTGATATCCCTCCGCGAGGGCTTGCGTCAGAATGACCGAGTTCTTGTCGGTCTTGATCTTTACATTTAAACCATTTTAATGAGGTTAACAGCCCTTTAATAAAGTGTACAGCAGTTACATTACAAAGTCAAGTCTGTTTCCCATAAAAAGCAGATGTTCGCAATCAGCATTATTTCGAAAATTGCTGTACAATTAAATTAAATTCTTAAAAAGTACATCATTCTGTTGTCATCCCTTAGATTATAGTTAGATTTGCACCATTTAGACTACAATCCTCATTTAGTGCGCTTACACAGGATAAGATGTGGGTAAATACAGTCACTTCTGCTGCACGTCTCTGGTAAACTGAAAATTGCAAAGCTTGTGCCCTCGGTAGGCTGCTTGACATGTGTGCTGGAAATTTGGCATTTCTGGAGCTTTCAAAAAAATCTGACAAATCCAATTAAAAATATCGTTTCCTCAGTTCTCATTTTCCACCAACGTACTCCCTATTAAGATCCAACAAAAAGTTTTTTTCTCCCCCAGTAAGACTCGTCAAGCAGCTCTGCTGCTGCTCACTGATCCTGCAGCCCACCAATCCAAGTAGAGCTCGCTGTCATGACACGGATTTGGACGCTAAGGACGACTGGAGCCCCCTAGCGGCACTATCTAATTTATCTGACAACTAAATGGATGCAGACAGGTGCCTTCAACATTGTGCACCAATGTTTAAATATTAATAGTAATATCAACAATAGCAATTAATACTGTTGTAATGCTCTCATGATTCTGTATATATATGAGAGGCACACTATACTGCATTAGACCTACTGCAAATGTAAAAAAAAACAAAAAAAAAAACTCATATTTAGGTATGTTAAAACATGGCATATGTATGCCTATGTAAAAAACTAAATAGGGTCAAGCAGATTAGGTAAAACATATTCTCTAAGGAAAACAAATTTAGCATGTTCTTGATCACTGGTTTAGCTCATTGACTGGTTCAACTGGGGTGTTAATACACATTAGGTAAATATTTTGCTCTGGATTTAAATTTTGATATATATTTTGAGACGTACAATCACTGAACATTTAGTTTTATATTTAACATACAATATTTAATTGCATAAAATATTTAGACCTTTTTAGATCTTTCAGTGTCATCCTACTGGTGAACACACAGTCATAGGTGTCAACATAAGCATGTACTAAAAATGCTGGATTGTGAGGAATGTTGGGAACATGTATGCAAGATACAATGGGCTACAACGGGATCTAATGTATGGCGTGAATTTTGTTGGAAAAATATAATGAGATTTTTCATCACCCCTGTACAGAAGAGGTATCGGGGCAATGGTGATGCTTGTTGGAGATGTGGAGGGGGTGGTGCTAACCATTTCCACATTTTTTGGGACTGCAAAGTTATCTCTCAGTATTGGTCTAGAATTCATGAGCATATACAGAATATTTTTGCATTTGTTTTTCCACTGGCTTTTGACACTCTATATCTCAATATATCATCGGATAAAATGGACTCGAAGGACAAGAAACTTTTGTACATCTTATTGGCAGCAAGTAAAAAGGCCTTAACGAGGAGATGGCTTAAAGAAGAACCACCAACAACAGAGGACTGGATAAACATTGTGTACGAGATCTACATAATGGAAAAACTATCCTTTTCACTGAAAGTGCAGAGGGACACTTTCTATAAGATGTGGTCCAAATGGACGGAATATGTTAAACCGGTTAGATCTGATTTTCTGTAAACATTGCTGCTTTTTACTAAGTGTGCACTGATTTGATAGTTCAAATGAACAATATAAATAATATGCAAGTAATTGGTTTTCCCCGCCACCCGCTCTTTTGAGTTCTGTTGTTCCTGTGTTAGAAAGTTAAATGTTAAAGCAAAGGATTGTACTTCATATGCATAACAAAATGTATAATTCAATATGCTTTGCCAATAAAAGATAATAAAAAATTTTTAAAAAAATGCTGGATTGTTTCAACCCACGTTTGTGTCAAATATGGACAAACAATGGTTTTATGTCATGTTAGGCGTGGACATGCAGTCAATGAGAGCTCTAATTGGCTGTGTTTTTGTGTCATGTTTTGTGCAGTCACATGGTTTTGTGCCATGTGCTCCACTGTCTTGTTTAATGCTCCCTTCATACGTTCTCGGGAATTATCGTAAATACGTGTTTCCTAGGTAAAAATTGCACACCCTGCCATTTCGTAATTTCGTAATTTCGTAATCACAATTTCTGAAGTGGGAATTGTCACATTTCTGAGAGCATGTGAAGGCATTAACTCACCCTTCTTGTTACCTGATTTGATTCATTTGTCTCACCTCTTCCTCTCTCTCGTTACCCTCCTCATTTCCTATTTAAAGAAATCCTATTTTCCTATTTATTCTCTCTCAGTCCTGTGCCAGTTTGTTGTGGTTGTTTCCCCGTTGTGGATGGTTTCCACTGGTGTGCAGTGAACTTACAAAATCAATTAAACTAGGGCCAAATTACACTAATTCCAAAACCTAATGAAGACATTTTGCACTTAGATAAATGGAGCCCAATTACTCTGCTTAACTATGCTAATAGATTAAAACCACATTCAGAGGATATTATATCTGATTTAAGGCGCTTGGTAATGTTGAAAACAATTTCATGTATCAGGCCCTTAGTCATTTTGGTTTTGGCCCAGCCTTTAAAAATATGATGCACACATTTTACAATAAGCATAAACAACATCTGCAAAGTTGCGAAGTTCAAAGCAAAGCAAGATATTTTCTTTTAAAGAATTCTATGTTTAAGGACTACAACAAATGGCTGGCAGGGACTACAATGAGCTTCTTCCCTGGTTGTTCACATCACTAACCCTAAAATTTACATAAACCCTGCCTCCCAGAACACGAATCCATGTTATTTCAATCCATGAGTACCAAAGACGTTATTCTGCCATGCTCGCAGACGTTTTTGTCCGACATGGCAATGAACACAGCAGCGCTTTATTGTACTGATGATCATCTTTCTGATACTGATACTTTCTGTACTGATGATCATCAACTATGATCGGGGCTGTCATATAAGATAATTCAGATATTTCTACAGAACAAACATAATATTACAACTTATATTTGCACAAAATCACCCAACTTGAACTTGAATACAGTTATGTAGTCAGAATGTAGCTACTGTTAGGGATGCATTCTTCCCGTAACATGGAGAAACAGCAACTAAGGCCAAAGAATTCACAATGTTTTATTGCAATAGTGTATACACTTGACCCTTCGCAAACAGTTTAATTGACAGGCAATCTGACCAATCATAACCCCGAATCTGCCAGTCAGGGGAGTTAGTAGATTAACGTTGGTGAACTTGAAAAATGGTCGGTACTCTGCGTCTTTGCGCCGTTGAAACAACATTCCTTCTGATGTCCATTCGTGTTTATTTGATGCTGTAAATGAACTAGTATGAAGAGATGTTGGTTCACAAGCAGCTTGAAGGAGCTACAGCGATCTGTCACGACACATTAAAGAGACACTATACGGTATTTATTGATTAAACGTCTTTAAAACAATTACAATATTTTAAATATGAAACTGTTTCATTCGTTGTCAGTGTCCTCTTTGCTCCGTAATGCACTACATGAGAGCATGATGTGTGACGTGAGAGCACATGGCTTGTCCAGCATATCAACAGTAACTAAAGGGGTCTTTGCGAAGGGTCAATTATAATGTTATTGTGCGACATATACGGCCGGAATCATTGTTATTAATGTTTTGTATTGCTGTTTGAGAGCTCGTGCTGAGGCTAAAGATGTTCCTCAGTACAATAAAGCACCTCGGGTTATTTACCTTAATGAAACGCATCCTATATGAGATGGATCTCATAGATATAATATTACGACTTACATCTGCAAAAAATGGCACGAATGCACAAGTGAAGCTTGAACTAAGTTATGTGCTAATGAGAATGCAACTCCTGTAGAAGATGTGCTCTTACCACAACAACGTACAGAAACAACAACACAAAGAATTCACTATGTTTTACTACAACAGTGTTCTCATTATAATGTTGTATAAGTGACAGTCTCAGTAGTTATTAATGTTGTGCATTGCTGTTTGGCTTTCAGTGGTCCCTTCTGGTTGAAGTCCACCATTTATTCCGCCGACCTAACTCCTTCAGGATCGAATAAGATTGTAGTTCAGGGTTTCTTACATGACTGTTGTTACAGCTAACAGCACAACATATTGTATCCTGGGCATATTGTAACCATGCTGTGAACCTTCTGGGAGTATTTCGTCGATCGTCCTCTGGTAGTTCTGGCTGCTGTGACCATAGACTGAAACATTGTGCAGCTGTGATTGGGCACAAAAATGGCGGCGACAAAGCACTGTGACGTCACATGGTCCCAATGAGAACATAAATGCAAAAGCATGTCATAAAAGCCAGATGACAAGTTATAACCGTAAACTAAACTATACCTGTTCTATCTTCATGTAGCATTTGTTATCTGGCTCTGTAGGCATTTTACAACAGGAGCGATAGATATAGGATATAGATTATCATGAGAGAACATGCTAATCGATGACTTTAAGATGGTTAACTCCACATCAGCTACATAGATTCACCAATTAACCATTCAGAAATGTCCTGTTGCATTCCACATGTCGTCACTTCTCCTTGAGTCTCTCCATCATTGTCTGACTCCAGTTTGAACGTATTTTCATTTGAACATTTTTAGTGTGTCTGAATCTGCATGAGGTAATAGGAGCTGTTAACAGGAGTTCCTGAAACTCCACCCTCTTCTTGGGAGCAGCAGTACATTTGCATTTAAAGGGACACACACAAAAATGACGTGTTTTTGCTAGAAGGGTCTGTCTGCGTCCCGCAGTAGTACAACGTACTATAAGTTACGCCCCTTCAAATTACGTCTACTACAAGTTACACCTTCCGCGAAGAAAAAAGCCTGGACCTCATTGACTAAAACAATCTTTTAAAGTAAATTATTTTATGTTTTATGAATGAAATGTGTGTAAAATGAACTTATTTTGCTTTCGAATCTTATTGAGTATGAAACAACAGCTAGTTGTAAAACAAAATAAATCATTCTGTCAAATTAATACAAACTCATGCAATTATAGCTAAAAACCTACCCCCCACACCCAAACCTTACCTTAAACCTATATATAAACCTCATAAAAATAAAATTTACTGCAGAGTTTCATAGTTAAAATACTTTAAAATATGACAAAAAAAAAATTTGTTGTTATACTATCTGATGCCTTTTCATCAGCAATAGTGAAGTAGAAGAAGAGCAGTGCTAGTGACGACATCAAAGGAAGGGGTTTTGATCTTCTCACATCATCTCTTTTTGACATCTCGTGTGGTTCTTTTTGATTTGAACAATTTCAAGTTACGCCCCCTTCCTCTTGCAGTCCGCAGACAGATTCTATTGTTTTTTGCTCACCCTCAAAAGGTGACAAATTTAACATGCTATAAAAATGATCTGTGGGGTATTTTGAGCTTAAACTTCACATACACGCTCTGGGGACATCAGAGACTTATTTTACATGTTGTAAAAGTGCATTATATGACCCCTTTGGCCCTTCTCACCAAAAGTGAAATGAATAAGCCTCAGGCTGACGGAAATGAATATGTACGCCTGTACAGTAGAGGGTGCCGCTTAAACAAACCTTTCAGCTGTGCTGCCATTCTGGATTAAAGAAGAATAGGACACAGGAGAAGGAAGTTCATCACTCTTGTTTCCAAATATAATCTAAAGTAATTTTTGCTTATTAGTATGGTTGAATTAGATCATTGAAGGTCTTTGGGTATGAGATTAAATACATAAATACATTTTTGTGTCAGTTAATTATTACAGGTTTGCGTAAACAATTCTGAGATTGCATTTCACTGTTTTTATTATTTTGAGGAATACTGAATGTTTTCGTACAAGTGTGATAGTAAATGCATGTTGACATTTAGTCTGGAACTACAATAACCATCATGTTGACAGCGCAAACAACACCTCTGTACTTTATTTCTCTCAACATGGGAACAAGAGAGCTGTCAGTCAATAAATGGGAAAAAGTAACTTAGATAGTTTGTTGTAAATTGAAAAAGTAATTGGTTACTTTACTAGTTACTTGTAAAAAGTAATCTGATTAAGTAACTCAAGTTACTTGTCATGCATGGCAGATCATACTATAAAGCTCAGAGCTGTGATTGCACTAATGTGCTGTGATTTCGCACAACTCACTCTTCCTTTCTTTTTTAAGTACAGGTCAATGTTAAATATTTTTTTGAGATGATCACTGGGCAAAACCTGTTAAACTAGACTTCCAAAGATGGCACCTTGTCTTCATGTCAATTAAAGTCCAATCAACCCATAGTCCTGATTAACAGAATATGTTTTATTTAAAAATTAAAGCTTATACCAATAATACAAGCCATGATATTGTAAACTTAGTCATGTTACATTCTATTTGGATTTCAACAGCAGAGGAACAATACGAAAGCAATGAGGCAAATTGTATTTTCTCAAATCACATCTAATTCACTATAGAACAGGATAAAAATGAAACTAGTTCTTCTTTTTTGAGACTGAAGGGTCTGTGCCAAACATTTCAACCAAAATCACAGGACAATAAATAAGCATAAAATATCAAAACACTGATCAACGCATGATTTCTTGGAGAAAAAATCTTGAAAATATTTGAGTGAAATGAAGAAGCAAAAGGTCAAATACTCAGATGGCATTGAAATATTTGAGCAATTAAGACAGCTGAGGCTCAGGCCTCTGCATTCACATTCAAAAATCAGTATTTCATCTTTGTGCTTGTTTTAGCTTTGTACAGTAGTGCATAAAGACATACTATGCTGGTAGTGAGTCGTTCATGATGATTAAATTAATATCCATTTAAACATAAAACAGCACACTCTCTTTTAAATATATTAAAATCACGGATATGTGGATTTAATCCAAGCTAGTTTGGCCCAGGATCTAATTTGTGTGTGTGATATAATGATATACTCATTTGCTGGTGCCTGTGTGTCTGTTACTCTTCTCTGGCAACACAGACGGGTCCGACAGATGGAGTGTTCTGTAGGAAGTGGGGTCTGACTGAGAGTGAGTGGGCAGTGAGTTGGGGGAGGGCTAGGACTTCTCTAAACTGCAATATTGGCCCTTCTCTCAGTCTGAACTATAACATTGATTCAAAGATTATTCAGCTTATTTGACCCTGATCACATTGGTTGCATGCATCAGAATAATACATTGGTATGCCCAATGAAAACAAGATTTATTTGTGTGATCACTGGTGATTAAGGCTACTAACGGCCTCCTTTACACTCATCCAACATTTTCTTTTTTTAAATAGAATTTCCTCAAAGTGGATAAACTCACCGAATAACAACTGTCCTAAAACAGTACAGTCCTGAAAATGACAAGTTTGATGACTTTGGAAACATTCAGCAAAGTTGTCCTGCATGGCAAACAACGTACAAAACCAGTACATGTCCATCAGGGTGACAAACAGCTTGTAACAGACACGCAGAGATTTGGTTCAACATTTTCAAAATGATTCCTCAAAGGATTGTTCTGGTTTGAATACATTTATGTCCACAGCATTTGCGCCTTTATAGTGATTAACATGGATGAAGTTTTGTTTATGCCAAGAGTGGAGTTTGCTCCATGCTTATACGTAACATTTGAAAGTTAATGAGTTTACAGGCTGTACCAGTCACTGAAAGATTGTCAGGAAACGATTTTGTTACACTAGTCTATGATTTACAAAAAACTATCATTTTTATGGGCTTTTTTCTCTCTCTTCTGTTTTTAGTGATTCATATTTTTCATAACTGACAAATGCTGTATACAGAACCTGTATTTACATTCCTTTTCATTGTGGACAAAAACCTGTTTTCTCACTCACTTGTACCTCGCAAGATCAGATTTCTATTGTTCATTTAAAAAAAATCATAATCTTGCTGTTCTTTTAAACTTTCAAATCATCAGAGAATCCTGAAAAAATATGTATCATGGTTTCCACAAACATATTAAACAGCAAATCTGTTTTCAACATTGACATTATAAGAAATGTTTCTTGAGCACCAAATCATCATATTAGAATGATTTCTGAAGGATCATGTGACACTGAACACTGGATACTGAAAATTCAGCTTTGTCATCACAGGAATAAATTACATTTTAAAATATATTAAAATAGAAAACTGTTCAATTGTAACATTATTTCACAATATTACTGTTTTTACTGTATTTCTGATAAAATAAATACATCCTCAGTGTGAATAAGAGACTTCTATCAAAAACATTAAATGTATGATAATGTATAATATAAAAAAACAATGATAAAATGTATAAAATTTTTAAATTTAAATCTAAAAATAATAAACATTAAATCTTGCAAATCACAGTATTTCCAATTTACTTTAATTTTTTTACAATCTTATGAATATTTAGTGTCAATAGCACTCTGCAAAGGAAGCAACATCACAAAATACTACACCGCCATAAATGAATAGTGTAAAAGAAGCTAAAATGTTTAAAGAACGGCAGGGTAAGTGAGAGAACAGGTTTTACTGTGGAAATTTAGATTCTTCACTTTAAAACCAGTTAAAAATATATAAATGCTGGTTTCATACATGTACACAATTCCACATGTTGGTGCTGAAACTGGTTACGGTTTTCAAAGATTGTAAATATAGAATTAGCATTGTTCAGGTTTTGGACCAATTACTACAGTCTTTGGCAGTGTAATAACAGCACAAAAACATAGAGACAAAACTCTTTCAATAAATATGACGAATATGTCAGTTCATTAAAAACAAATATTAAAATTCACCTACTCAGTACCAACTAAAACACGAAAGCAGTTCTGTGATAGTAAAAAGACTATAACAGCAGCAATTAAAGCATGTGAATGAAAGTCATTCTCATTTCTTGCAAACTACCATGAGGCTTTGAACTAACAACACTTACACCAAAAAAAAAAAAAAAAAAAAAAAAAAAACGAAAAAGAAAAAGAAAAAGAAAAAGAAAAAAAAAAACAGTACAATCTCTTGTGTAAGAAGGAGCTGTTTTCAAGCTTCTGTAAATTTCCTAATTTCATCTCAAAGCTGCCTGGAAGGAGGACATATGACATATGTAGTTCGAGAACAACTGGAGACAATTAGGGTGGTAGCAGTATTGTCTAAAGAAATTCAGAGCATTGGTACTTCCAGCTGGATCGCATGAGATCCTTGATTGAAGATGCTTATTCCAACAGCAGAGACTCTGCCGTATCAGAAGCTTTTGCACATAATCACACACAGATGTCTGCTTGTAATTTAAACATTTCCTTGCTCATAATTAAAAAGAAGTTCAAAATGTACTTGCTCATGCAAACTGCAAGTCTCAGCAAAGCTGTACGAGCTGCCAACTTGGGCAAATACTGATTATACATCTTAACTAATCAGATACGCAGACCAACATATAAACTATGTTAAATGTAACCAGAGTAAAACAAGCTCATAAAATAAATAAATAGAAATTAGCAAAAAACATCACAACTATATATGTCCCATTGTCATGATTTCTGCTATCGATACAAGCTATGATTTACAAATTTAACATTAGTTGGATACAGTGTTTCGGCATTTTGATACATAAAACCTTGAGGTGCAGCATCAATGCTTTTTAGAGTCCAACTAAACCATTTTGCATGAAATAGCATCCAACAACACGCAAACCGAGAAGGCAAAGGTATGCTGAGGGAAAATGTACATTATTCTGTACGGAGATCAGCCTCTCTCAGCCTTACTGAATGAGACTATGACAGGCTTAACACCACGCTGCGTTTAGATCTGCCTGACAACATCTACATACAACTATACGGACCCCAGAACAAACAGAAAGACACATATTAAGGCCATTTTGTATTAAATGTAGTAGGCTAACCTCTTCTAGAGACCAACCACACATCCAGAATTAAAGTCTGATAATCATTGTAACACATAGTAAACATTATCTCTCTCTATCTCTCTCCTTCTGGTTTGCGACATTGTCTCTCTCTCTCTCTCATTGTCTCTCTCTCTCTCTCTCTCTCTCTCACACACACACACACACACATATACTGACAGTTCAGATTGCCAAGAGGTTGATCTTTCAACATGTGAGACCTATTTATGCACACGCACACTTCTCATTGTTACATTGAGTTATAAATCCTGTAAAAATGTCTTAGCAGTAAAAGGAAAATTGCTGTTTGTAGGCTCAGAAATTGAAGAGGTCCCTAAACCTAATGCTAAATGTACATCATAAATGGAGGCCTTGGTGTCTGCTTGTTATTGTGCTCATCCCACTGCAATATGAAGTACACACACATAGAGATATTGTCGTATTTGAGCACTGATGGCCTGCTGAATGTTATTATGAGGGCAGAACTTGTGTTATGAAATATCTGATCACATTATGTCTGTTATTGTTACGGTAAAGAATGAAAAAAAGTATATTTAATCACTGATTGGTGTCTTGATGCTGAATTTAGGCATTGGAGATTGGAGAAAGCTAAGGGTCTGCTTCTAAAACGACGGTTCAACCTAAAGGTCTGTTGTGTCTGAAGACATGAGACTTGAGGAACTGAGGGTCAGTCCCTGCCCCATGTGTTCGGATGAAGGTCAACTGCTCTGTGAGGAGTGATGTGAAGGTTGTGCGCTCATGGAGGCTTTACTCTTCTGAGGTCTTTCGAAGCTGTCTTTCGTACAGGCTGAGTACATGATGAACAAACTGATACTGCTCCGCTGTCTGGATCATCCCACCTCTGAACACACAACAACATTAATAACAGCATGAGACCAACTCTTTAATATACTTCATCCACAGAATAGCAACTTGCAGTCCATCTTTATAGCACTTAACAAGAGACTAATGTTACACCATAGGTCTTGCAAGTGTTTTTATCTATGACTTTACGTTGGCCCGGCTACCACTGAGGCCAAACAGCTAATATTTATTCTGCTGCTGTCTCAGTACTCAAACTGACACTCACGATTAACAGAATATACAGTGAATGTATTTTACCTGTCCAAGCGTAGCTGGCTAGTGGTCTTCAGGATGTCAACCACCCCTTCAATGCTTAGCTGCTGGCACAAGATGGAGGTAGCAATGAAACAGCCAGTGCGTCCAATCCCTGCACTAAAAGTAGAGGGGAAAAAATAATATATATATATGTATATATATATATATATATATATATATATATATATATATATATATATACACACACACACACACACACACAGTAGGTACCGAAAGTAAGCATTTAAGTTCATTTTTTCCCCTCTTTATTGTATGTACACACAGCACCCCATAACACAGAATTCTTGATATTTTTGCAGATTTATTAAAAAAGAAAATATCACATGGTCCTAAGTATTCAGACCCTTTGCTGTGACACTCATATATTTAACTCAGGTGCTGTCCATTTCTTCTGATCATCCTGTCTATATAAGACCTTACAGCTCACAGTGCATGTCAGAGCAAATGAGAATCATGAGGTCAAAGAAACTGCCTGAAGAGCTCAGAGACAGAATTGTGGCAAGGCACAGATCTGGCCAAGGTTACAAAAACATTTCTGCTGCACTTAAGGTTCCTAAGAGCACAGTGGCCTCCATAATTCTTAAATGGAAGATGTTTGAGACGACCAGAAGCCTTCCTAGTGGTGGCCATCCAGCCAAACTGAGCTATCAGGGGAGAAGAGCCTTGGTGAGAGAGGTAAAGAAGAACCCAAAGATCACTGTGGCTGAGCTCCACATATGCAGTCTGGAGATGGGAGAAAGTTGTAGAAAGTCAACCATCACTGCAGCCCTCCACCAGTCGGGGCTTTATGGCAGAGTGGCCCGACAGAATCCTCTCCTCAGTCCAAGACAGTTAAAAACTCGCATGGAGTTTGCTAAAAAAACACTTGAAGGACTCCAAGATGGTGTGAAATAAGATTCTCTGGTCTGATGAGACCAAGATAGAACTTTTTGGCCTTAAATGCTAAGCGGTATGTGTGGAGAAAACCAGGCACTGCTCATCACCTGTCCAATACAGTCCCAACAGTGAAGCATGGTGGTGGCAGCATAATGCTGTGGGGGTGTTTTTCAGCTGCAGGGACAGGACGACTGGTTGCAATCGAGGGAAAGATGAATGCGGCCAAGTACAGGGATATCCTGGATGAAAACCTTCTACAGAGAGCTCAGGATCTCAGACTGGGCTGGAGGTTTACCTTCCAACAAGACAATGACCCTAAGCACACAGCTAAAATAACGAAGGAGTAGCTTCACAATAACTCCGTGACTGTTCTTTAATGGCCCAGCCAGAGCCCTGACTTAAACCATATTCTGTCAATATGGGGTGCTGTGTGTACATTAATGAGGAAAAAAAATGAAATTTTTTGTAATACTTAAAGTTAGGGTAGGCAATTTTAGAATTTTTTTTAGAAACACTTTTTGTTGTAATGATTGAAACTCTTCACATCCTGATAGCAATAAATAATAGAAACGGTATTTATATTAAAATATGTACATATACATTCAGTCCAAATGCAATGATACGATGTGTCCCACCTGCCTATCAACATATGTATTTCCATACCTCCACGCACCCTGCTCACGCACACATCACATGTCATCAGCGTGTTCCATAAGGCTATGCAGAGTTGTAAACAGACACTAACCGAATGCCGAAAACAAACAGCAGCTGCCTTTTACAATTCCTCCTGAGCCAAAACAATGAGCTTATACAGCATTCACGTCATGTCATAACTGTAATTACAAGATGGCAACGTTCTACCCAGAACATTCTACCTGGAGCGGTTCACATTGTTGGACACTAATTTTTGTGCTTCTATGTCATATCAACACTATCAATGCTGAAATGAATCTGCAGCAATCAGGTGGTACAAATAAGAGCTCTGTATGTTGTTTATGTTCATTGTAATGTCATGTGCTTTGAGACATGAGCTAATTTAACACCGTCACTGGCTGTGCGCATTCATGTGTTTTGGAGGAGGCGTGGCTTTGGATGCGCTCTGAAGGGAGGGTGCCTACCCTACCTTTAACATGTTGAAAGATGAAAAGTGTGTGTAACCTGCAGTGGACAATGACAGGGCCACTGTTGGGTGGGGCCTGTTTCCTCGCTTCCTCCACTTCCTGAACCAACTCTAGGAGAGGTGGGGCCTTGTCTGGAGTTTTTTGATCTGGCCAGGATGTGTACCAGTACTGTCTGAGAGTGCGCTCCTCACCCTCACTCTACGCACACACAAACATTCACCAACATGTTAATGTACATTTGTATTTATTTGGCACACGTGTATTCACAAGAGTGTTTCTAGATTCTGAGCTATTTTGATCTAATATTTGATGTTTAAAATGTTGTGCAATGATGGAGTAAAGGAGAATCGATAAAATTATCGACTATATTTTGAGGGCAAAGGTCTTGCTAATTTTCCTTTTTGTTCAAGGTAATTAAAGCAACAGTTTTTAGGCAACGGAAGAATATGTAAAAATATGGTATTTAGGATAAAAGGCACCGCTACTGTTTGGGGCTAAACGTACAATAATTAACATTCTAATAAATAGCTGGCTGATAAATAATTTGTAAAAAAATTGGCCCTTTTTCCCATGCTGGTGAGCATTTTACCCTGTGTGTGAGGTAAAAGGTCCTCATACAATTATAAGTTTTTTAAACAAACAAACAAACAAACAAACCACTTTTGTGATTTATTTTCACAATAAAATCTGTTGCTCCACCAATGTTCAATTAAAAACATGTACTTTTTCTGCAATCATACACTATGGGAGTAGAGAGAAGCACATTTTTCTTAAGGTGTGCCTTTAGCCCCATTGTACCCTATCTTTTTCTTGTGATTAACTACATTTCCTTCAATTATGTGAAACACTGCATTGCTAAGAATATTTGTTGCCATGACAGCAATGCCTCCAGAGGAAACAGTGGAAAACACACTTAGAAGCAGAAAAAATTTGTGTTCAATCTGGACTTCTCACTTTCTGTCCCTAACATCTTTCTACTTAACTTTCACACAAACTTTTAGGAGGTTAGACTTTTCTGCAAATATGGGACTTGTCATTTTTAGTTACATTATATTAGCTATATTTTAATTGATTTTTAAATTACTTTTTTGAAAAAGTGACATCAATTAATCACTTTTGAAACATCAATTAATCTGCATTTCACAAGTTTTTGGGGAATTCTACTTGAAAACAGGATGCAAAATATATGATTTTTCATGGGTTTTAAGCAAATTAATGTTCAATGCAATGTTTAGCAGTAGGTGGTGCTGTCACCAAACTGCTCAGGTGCCCTCAGGACACGGTGACAATGACATATGCTACATTTTGTTTTAATAGACCAAAACATCACCAAGATATACTTGATACTGTTTCGGGTAGTCATTGTTAACTTTGTTTACTCGCAAATTCTATCCCTTCAGTTGGTATCAGTGTGCCAAATGTCTTTAATGACCATAAGACGTAAAACGATTACAACAGACACCATGTCGCATGGCAACCGACAAAACTTTTTTGTAAAAATGTTAGATAAGTCAGTTAATGCATTAAAAGTTCCTCAATCATTAGTTCACTTATAAATGATTCTAAATGCAATTCAATTATGTTTACCAAAGCACATTCAAAAGACACAAAACCGACCTTCACAGTGAAAATCCTTAGACTGTAGTCATCTGCCTGGATGACCTGTTTGACAGTGATCTCGATACCCTCACAGATGACACTGTCCTCTGGCCAGTATTCTGTGCATTTCTGTGGGTCACACAGATTAATATGGTTTACTTAATTCATATTGAAATCCGGCACAGCTCATTTGAACCCATTCAGACAAAAATTCATTCACTATTCCTGATGACGCTGTGAAATTCACCTAAATATTTCTAAAGAGTCAACATCGCCTGAAACAGGTGTCTTCTTTTATTTTGTTAAATGTACAAAGTGAACATTTGGTGATGTGGTTTCATCCCGAGTTAATGCTCAGTATCAAATAGTGTCAAAATATCAAATGTGAATATAGCCAGACCTCATTCTTTTCTTCAATATTGGTGATCATGACGATAAGGGGACAGCGCTCCTGCCAAACCATCCTCCAGAAATCCCCCACTGTGTTTACAGTTGGACCCTGTGTGGCGATGTATGCCTTCTCTCTCCCTCCATAGCCCTAAAACAGCATTAGATAAAAACAAAGATGCAAATTTGAACAATTTTTAATGCCTGTTTAGAGATAAAGCCTTTCCTCTTTAGTCTATAGCATTTCTATGTGATCAGAAATAGCACATACATCTGCAAATCTCATAAAATGGTTACACACCATTTCTGATAGATTGTGATCTTATAATATGCCATTAAAATCTAACAGCTAAAACTCTAAATAAAACCCTAATTGACTTTTTTTAAAATATAATTAAGGACACAAACATTTATTAGCTGAAATGTGAGAACAAATGACAGAACGTTACTGAATAGTTGCACGAAGGAAACAATATTTAGAGTCCTCACAAAAACATTAAATGATTAACTATCCAAAAAATGTGATCGTGACACTACAAACTTTTATTAACAACTTAAATACTATGTCGACCAGCAAAGTAACATTTACCATTTGATGCTAACACACACTCACCTTCAAATAATTAGCATTGATGTAGGTGCTGAGAAAATCACCTTCCTCTTTCGCTTTTAAGCAAACTCTGCTATGTGTGTCTGCAATTTAGAGATAAGATCTTACACATTCAAAGGTATGCCAATATTAAGATCAAACATCATGACACAACAAACACATTCCACATAAAACTGTGTATAGATTGTTTTACGCACTTGGTAGTATGGTTTTGTAGCGATTCTTCCTCACCACGCCGGGCATACTATATTCTTTTGGGTCCACGAAGTTCATGGGTGTCTCCTATTTCCACCAGAATCCCAAGATGAGCAGTGACGTCATGTTTTGATCACTGTTTTGTTGTGTATATGCTTGTAACTGTGAACAATACTCACGTAGAACTCCGCCTGCAGTACGGCGTCGTCCAGTGCGCGCTTGTGCAGCTGCTCGGGGGTGAGCAGGTTGGACGCGTTCTGTAGGTATTCCTGTGTGCCCTGCTCTCTAGGGGACAGCATCGCTCCGTAGGGCTCTGTAGTGCCAGGGGTGCACATGTCCAACGTCAGCGACACGTTAGAACCTCTCCTGAAAATCACAACAGAGTTTGTGCGATGCGATTATTCAGATCACAACTGATGTATTCTTCTTTATAAAAAAATTCTGTTTTTTGCACTTTAGGATGTATAATTCTGCATGAATGAAGTGGGAATTCATCTGTTTGTAAAATATTTATTTAAAGTTGCCTTTTAAATATTGAAGAATTGCTTTTAAAGTTTAATTATGACACAAGTGGTTAACCTTTCCCTCCTCACCACTTCTGCATTTATTATTCTTTCCTCATTGAAATATTCAGTATGCTGTCACATTAAACACTGAACTAACATCATAGAATATTCTAAAAGCAAACACCAACAAATTATTGATGAGATGTAATATACATCAAATGTGAAGCATCCAGAAAAAATAGCCCATTTTATTACCTTTCCTGCAAGCCTACGGGTTTGACAGTGAGAGTGGCAGGGTCAGCTTCGGTTTTCATGTCCATGAAGCAATCGAACACGGGTGTCTCCGGAACAGCATCCAGCTCGTAGAAATCCTCGTGTTTAGCGTCTGTCCATTCTGAATATGTAAAGGAGGGCTGCCTGCTCATGGACTGACGCCGGTCGTCAGGGAAGCAAGATTGGTTGCCAGGCACCAGGGTTTTAATGCAGAACAGCGTCTGTTGTGACAGCAAAAGGAAAGTTCAAGCTTTACACAATGGTATGAGTGCATGCTAAGCTCTGGTTATTCTGAGCACATGCTATAGTGCAGTTTGTCGGGAATCAAGTAGCAAATGGCAAAAACATACAGAAAATACTCACTCCAATACCAAGGATGACTACACCTAAGAAGAGTGTGGCTATGAGGGGCAACATGCTCTCCACCCTCCATATCTCCATCTGCAGACAAGAGCATCCTTGTGTTTTTGTTATTTTGTCACTTCAAAAAATGAACGATATATGGCAGTGAATCCCTTTAAAACATTATTCTTTCACATCTATCTTTTTCATTCTGTTGACAGAGAAGTCATTTCAGTTCTAGCTCGTCACCTGTTGATCATAGGCATTGCTGGTGGAGAGAAGGTACTGAAGGAGATCCAAAACTTTATGTGCTGCTGGAAAAGCCCTGTATCCATTCAGCATGTAAAGGACCCACAAACCCTGAACACATCATCAAAACATTTATTTTTACACATGCACACACACAAACTGTTCAAAAGTTAAAAGTGACCTATACAGGGAGTGCAGAATTATTAGGCAAATGAGTATTTTGACCACATCATCCTCGTTATGCATGTTGTCTTACTCCAAGCTGTATAGGCTGGAAAGCCAACTACCAATTAAGCATATTAGGTGATGTGCATCTCTGTAATGAGAAGGGGTGTGGTCTAATGACATCAACGACCTATATCAGGTGTGCATAATTATTAGGCAACTTCCTTTCCTTTGGCAAAATGGGTCAAAAGAAGGACTTGACAGGCTCAGAAAAGTCAAAAATAGTGAGATATATTGCAGAGGGATGCAGAAGTCTTAAAATAGCCAAGCTTCTGAAGCGTGATCATCGAACAATCAAGCGTTTCATTCAAAATAGTCAACAGGGTCGCAAGAAGCGTGTGGAAAAACCAAGGCGCAAAATAACTGCCAGTGAACTGAGAAAAGTCAAGCGTGCAGCTGCCAAGATGCCACTTGCCACCAGTTTGGCCATATTTCAGAGCTGCAACATCACTGGAGTGCCCAAAAGCACAAGGTGTGCAATACTCAGAGACATGGCCAAGGTAAGAAAGGCAGAAAGTCGACCACCACTGAACAAGACACACAAGCTGAAACGTCAAGACTGGGCCAAGAAATATCTCAAGACTGATTTTTCTAAGGTTTTATGGACTGATGAAATGAGAGTGAGTCTTGATGGGCCAGATGGATGGGCCCGTGGCTGGATTGGTAAAGGGCAGAGAGCTCCAGTCCGACTCAGACGCCAGCAAGGTGGAGGTGGAGTACTGGTTTGGGCTGGTATCATCAAAGATGAGCTTGTGGGGCCTTTTCGGGTTGAGGATGGAGTCAAGCTCAACTCCCAGTCCTACTGCCAGTTTCTGGAAGACACCTTCTTCAAGCAGTGGTACAGGAAGAAGTCGACATCCTTCAAGAAAAACATGATTTTCATGCAGGACAATGCTCCATCACACGCGTCCAAGTACTCCACAGCGTGGCTGGCAAGAAAGGGTATAAAAGAAGAAAATCTAATGATATGGCCTCCTTGTTCACCTGAGCTGAACCCCATTGAGAACCTGTGGTCCATCATCAAATGTGCGATTTACAAGGAGGGAAAACAGTACACCTCTCTGAACAGTGTCTGGGAGGCTGTGGTTGCTGCTGCACGCAATGTTGATGGTGAACAGATAAAAACACTGACAGAATCCATGGATGGCAGGCTTTTGAGTGTCCTTGCAAAGAAAGGTGGCTATATTGGTCACTGATTTGTTTTTGTTTGGTTTTTGAATGTCAGAAATGTATATTTGTGAATGTTGAGATGTTATATTGGTTTCACTGGTAAAAATAAATAATTGAAATGGGTATAAATTTGTTTTTTGTTAAGGTGCCTAATAATTATGCACAGTTATAGTCACCTGCACACACAGATATCCCCCTAAAATAGCTAAAACTAAAAACTAAAACTTCCAAAAATAATCAGCTTTGATATTAATGAGTTTTTTGTGTTCATTGAGAACATGGTTGTTGTTCAATAATAAAATTAATCCTCAAAAATACAACTTGCCTAATAATTCTGCACTCCCTGTATAACTATAGGGATGGCAAAGAAAGATATGAGATGTTTTACAGGAATCACAAACTTTTGGCTGAAACTGTCGTTTGCGTTTCGGTAAGTTTAATGTCAAATTAATAAATGAATATTGTTTTGTAAATACACTACCGTTCAAAAGTTTGGGGTCTGAGAGATGTATAAAATGTTTTTGAAAGAAGTCTATAATGCTCACCAAGGCTAAAGTAATGTTGTGAAATATTATTATTCAGTTTTTTCCCTATACATTTTAAAATGTGATTTATTCCAGTGAGGCAAAGCTGAATTTTCAGCATCATTACTCCAGTCTTCAGTGTCACATGATCCACATGAAATTATTCTAATATGCTGATTTGCTGCTCAAGAAACATTTATTATTAGTATCAATATTGAAAACAGCTGTGCTGCATAATATTTTGTGAAAACTGTGATACATTCTTTTAGGATTCGACGAATAGAAAGGTCAAAAGAACAAGCATTTATTTGAAATAGAAATCTTTTGTATTATACATGTCGTTACTATCGCTTTGATGAATTTAATTCATCCTTGCTGAATAAAAGTATTCATTTCTTTCAAAAAAAGACAAAAAGAAAGTGACCCCAAACTTTAGAATGGTAGTTTATATATATAAGTCTTACACAGCTGTTTGCTGGTTTGTCAGACAGGAAGGCATGTGGTGCAGTTATTGACTACAGGGTCGATCACAGCAGACCCTGGAACAGCCTGTCTTTCTATACTTATGCACAAACACACTCAAACAGAAGGACATTCAAGCACACAGATATACAGACACGCCACAACAACTGTTTTATTGTCTATTGACATGACAAAAGCTGTTTCAAAACGTCGCAATTATTCAGCTGCACGACATCATTATCCACTGTTTAATGATAGCAAAAGCCAAATGTGCCACTTTTAGTCAAAGCTAGAACATGGGAATAAATAAAATATTCTCAGACATACAGCGTTAGAAATCAATAGACAGTCAGTGGTGTGCACACTGCATAAAGTGTGATATGTATTAAGGATTTATTTCTTAATTATTTGAGAGAATGGACAGGAACTAACTGTGAGTTGAGACAGTGTGTACAGCAGGAGGAAAGCTCCAGCTGTAACACTAGCTTTCAATACTCTTTCCCACAGAGCACCACCAACCCCTAACAGGGGTCCGTGGGTAGGTGGGGTGGCACTCTCCTGCTCTTTGGGTGCGTCCTCTCCAACAAGGGCTTCTGCCATGCTGCTCTCGAAACTTCCTGTTCTTAAACAGCTGAAACAGACACAGAGAAAGGAAGAATAAAATGTGTGTAAATGTACAGCAAAAACAAAATGAACAATACATTTAGAGCAAACAGGAGCAAGAATGCAGCTGAATGCAATCAGAGAGTAGTACACTACAGCTTCTGCAGTACAGTCTCATAATTCATGGCATTCCTGTGGGAGGAATGACACATTTAGAGGTGGACTATGCAAATGAGACAGTGCTGCGGACATAACGCTAACATTGGGTGTTATGCCATATACAGTGGGAACAGCACTGTAGCAATCTTGTCACAAGATCCATAATGATTAGCATTAAGAAAAGATTAGAGGTTTGAGCAGTAGTGAGTAAGGTTTTTCTAATTACATTACATTCACCATCTAATTTGGCATGATTACTGTTAGTCTAATGCTTTAGTTTTTATGCATTAAATGAGAACCCTTGACCATATAAGGAATCGCATTTTCACATTTCACATTTTAAGGCATGAGCTGAATTCAGCTCATTTAAACTGAACTATTCCCACATCATGTGAGAGTTACTGCTGATGAATTTTTTATCACTTTTTTCATAGCAGAAATGCTCATGTCACACTGTGTTTAATATTTAAACCCTTTACTGTGTACCGATAGTGACTATCACTTTTCAGAAACATTAAAGGTGTACAATATCGCTGCCTTGTCAAAGTTAAAGTAGAGTTGAGATTTCAACTTCAACCATACATAAACCAGCCATATGATTTTGTTAAATACATGATCCATAAATCAATAAAAAATGAAGATTGAACCTTGCCATCAATTTATTCCAGTTGTCACTCAAACTACTTTGAGAAATATTGAATTGAATACAAATTTAAACTTTAATATTTTTTTTTAATTCAATTTATATATATATATATATATATATATATATATATATATATATATATGTGTGTGTGTGTGTGTGTGTGTGTGTGATATATGTACACACACACACACACACACACACACACACACACAAGCAAAAAATCAGACAGAGAAGGCTGTCTCACCTTTAGTGCAGAGTCAACACTCAGGGCTGGAGTGGATCACTCTGATCAATACTCCAGCTCCACACTCACACACACACATACACACACACACATGCACAGGCACAAAGAGAGAGAGAGAGAGAGAGAGAGAGAAAGAGAGAGAGGCTGCATTTACAAGAAAAACAGTCACTTCAGCAACAAATACACCCACCCCCCCTTTCTTTCACTCCTTTATCTCCCTCTGACCCTCATCTAATCCCTTCTCTTCTCTGCATTTCTCCCTTCCCCTCTTCTTTTGCCTATCCTCTATTCTTTTCCTCTTTCTTTAATGTTTACCCCTCTCTCTTCATACCTCTGACCCTCATCTGTGAATAGACTCCTTCTATCCATTTCACCTTTGCTCCATCTTTACCTCCCCTTTTTTACCTCTCCTCTATAATGAATATTATTAATTTATTTATCCCTGTACTCTATTCATGCTGCAGCTGGATGCTCTTGAATTATCAGAATGAGCTATAAAGAGAAGAGATCGCTGTGTTGAAGGATATGCGCACACACACACACACATATACACTCAAGTACACACCCTTCTCAGATTGTCTTTCATCAAACCTAAGCATAATCATCTCAAGCCACTTGCTTAATCAGCATTCAATTCCCTGCCACAAACTGTCTGACAGGGAGAGATGGAGAAAGAACAGTCACTGCAGGCAGGTATCTGATTCAATGGGCCATAAACAAACTATTTAGTAAGGGAAACTATATGTTTTTGTTCTTCAAAGATGTAACAACATCCGTGTCATTTGTCAATGATAACTACACAGCATTCATTACCAAACATTCAAAAGCAGCAAGTTAATTTACACTTTCAAACACCCAGAAAGGTCCTAAAGATATATTTAAAACATTACAGTGGTTCGACCTCAATGTTACGAAGCGACAAGAATACTTTTTGTGCGGCAAAAAAAACTTTATTCAACAATATCTATGGCTGATTTCAAAACACTGCTTCATGAAGCATCAAAGATTTCCCAATCTTTTGTTTCGAATCACAGAAACTGCCACAATCGCGTGAACCATTGAAATTTCGAAACACGTATAATGTAATGAAGCCTTGTTTACTGAAATCCCGTGACTTGGACAGTTTGAAACGTGCTCCAAACCACTGTTTCGAAACAAAAGATTGGAAAATCTTCGATGCTTCATGAAGCAGTGTTTTGAAATCAGCCATAGATATTGTTGAATAAAGTTATTTTGTTTTTTTGCCACACAAAATATATTCTTGTCGCTTTATAACATTAAGGTTAACCCACTGTAGTCCCATGAACTGTTTTAAATATATCTTTAGGACCTTTCTGGGCATTTGAAAGTGTAAATGAACTTGTTGTCAATGCAGACCTCACTCAGCCATCGGATTTTATCAAAAAGATCTGAAGATGAACGAAAGTCTTACGGGTGTAGAACGACATGAGGGTGAGTAAAATATGACGGACTTTTCCTTTTTGGGTGAACTAACCCTTTAATAATGTATTAGTAAATGTTGAAATCAGCAGATTAATAAATGCTGTAAAAGTGCAGTTCCTTATTCGTTCATGTTAACTAATGAACCTTATTGTAAAGTATTATCAACTTTTGTTCATCTTCAAAATAAAAAAGAATATCTATTTGATGAAATTTGAGAGAAGTCTGCCCATCCATTGACTACCTTTGCAACTAACACTTTGACGCTTCAAAAAGTTCAAATCTAATCCATATGAATTGATCGGTTTAGTCCAAATTTTCTGAAGAGACTCGATCGCTTTTTATGACGAACAGATTTAATTTAGGCTTTTACTCGCATATAAACATTGATCAGCGAACATAAACATAAGCTCAACCGAACCTGAATGACACACAAGAACAAACCTCTTCCGGAAGCTCAAACGTGCAATATTCATCAATTGCAATATTTAAATTTTATTATCAACAATTTTCCATTTTTATAACACTTTTTAAAACTGTTTTCTATTTTAATAAATTTGAAAATGTAATTTTTTGCTGTGATGGCAAAGCTGAATTTTCAGCATCATGACTCCAGTCTTCAGTGTCACATGATCCTTCAAATCAGTCTAATATGCTGATACTCAAGAAACATTTCTTATTATAATCAATGTTGAAACAGTTATGCTGCTTACTATTTTTGTGGAAATAGTAACATATTTTTTTTCAAAGTTCTTTGATGAATATCAAGTTCAAAAAAACAACACATATTTATTAATAGAAATCTTCTATTTCATTATAAATGTCTTTACTCACGCTGATGAGCAACGTAATGCATCCTTTCTGAAGAAGTATTAACTTACTGACCCTAAACTTTTGATCAGTAAGGTACATACGAATAAATTTAATATAACTCTTAAGTCAAAGTCTTAAAACTTATTATTGCATTAAACTCAGCTTACTCTCAGACCAATAACGTCCGTTAAAACTTTTATTTTCTTAATTGTAAAACATCAGAATTTAAAATTACAAACTCGATTCATTTCTCACTGAACCACACATCAATGAGGAACTTTTTATTAAAATTATTATTTTGTTGCCTTGAAAGAGACATTTAATTTATTCATTTATCTTAATTCTTTAAATTTAATTTCTGTTAAAGCAAAAAAGCTTTGTGAGTTAGTGTTGTGTGTATACAAAAAGACTCAAAACACACGTGGCTTCCATAAATAGCATAATCAAAAATAGAATTAACTCTGAGAGAAAGAACAGACATACTTCATAAAGGAACAGAAATAGAGCACTTACTGTATAAAAAAGCAAAGTTAGGCTCACATGACAGTGACAACTGCCTCTCTCAGGACCTAAAACAAACTAGGAGCAGCGAGAAGGAAAATGAGGAAAGTTAGAAATTAGTGAGACTGTATTTGCGTTGCATTAAGAATCTCAATTTAAATATCAGTATCACTGTATATAGCAGTAGATGATCGTTCTTACTCATGCAGCTCTGTGCGGGGCGCTACAGATGGCGATACAAGCACAGGACACTGCGTGCCAAGTCAACCAACAGTATGGAGTCACTGAGTGGTATCGAATAAATAGCCCTCCATGTGTGTCTATCACAGAAAAATGACAGGTGGTCAAAATATAGCAGGAGATATGATTAATCCAAGCCAGACATCCAGGAATCAAATGCAGTATAGGTGACAGGCTAGACAAAAAGGACTAACAAACAATGAAGAACTTGTGGGGGACGTATCTAAAACCCGAACACACACTCAGTCTTCTCTACGATCAGTAAACAATAGCCGCAGAGGTCTGGTCTGGTGATGACGTGATCTACATTGGCATGGGGGTAACCATGGAAACAAATACACTCAGCAGCAAACGGTTTATATAGAACCACAATCAACACCCCCCTCCACACACACACACACACACACACAAAGATACACACACTCTGACACCCACACATACAGACACGCAAAGGGATCATGCAGCAGACACAATCCATAGTGGAATGAGAGGAGAAACACGGTTCCCATCTGGCATAGACATTTCCTGCCTTTTGTGTTGGAAAAAAAATATGAAATCTATTTCTCTTTCCACAGTTCTAATGAGATGCAAATTCATAATATAGGGCTTTTTAAAGCCAAAATCTATAACCAACCCTAACCTAAACATACAAACACATATTGACAGCATAAACTAAGCAGAGACATATTCCAAGGCCTCCGCGCTGTACAATGAGGCAGACTTTACATCCTACTTGCTATTCTGAACTACAGTCTGAGATTAAAACAAATATGTCAGTTAATATGTCAGCTATGTTTTTAACAACAACAATGGAGGGTAATAACTGTTGGCAATTTAGCAAGGCCTTATTTATTTAGGATATATTAGAAGTCTATATCCATAAAGGAAACATTTTTAATTCTCCTCAGCATAGAATTAGCTAATGGCTACACTGAATTTTTTTCTATGCTAATATTTTTTATGAAAGAGAACAGCATGAGAGAGAGAGAGATTACCTGCTTAATAGCAGCCCTACACTATAGGGCCGGTGTTTCATTGTGCTTGCTCGTATGAGAGGATTACGCTTTTTGCTGGATGAGTTAAATCGGTGTGTTTTTGCTCTGCAGACTGGGCCCAATATTGCACTGCACCTTTGGATTTCCATGAATGAAACCTGTCATGGTTTCCAAAGAACCCACCTCTCCGTCTCACTCTCCATTTCTGAAAAGCATAGCTGATGTGATTAACTGGTTGTATACATTTCAGAGACGAACGACAAATACAGGAGCACAGATCATTTGTGAGAAAGAGCGAGAGAAAATGAAAGAGTTAAATCACGGGCAGGGGATTATTTAGACCAGTCTCCCTCCTCATGCAATATGAGTCTCATTGGCTTAATGCAATGACTAAAAGCTACCATCCCTTTCTAAAAAAAAAATAATTCCTGCACAAACAGCCATCAAACCGATCCAAAGTCTGAATTACTCAACCAAACGCTCAAAAAAGCTGAAAATATAATAGTCTGACTGCATATAGCCCCCACATCCCCATACACACAGCAGATACACACACACACACACACACACACACACACACACACACACAGAATGTCTGCCTATCTGGAGAACATCAGGCGCATAGCAGAAGGGATGAGATAGTCTACACTTGTTGAATGCCATTTAAGGATCACAAATGCATCTTCCCCATCATCCAAAACCCACCCAATGGGCTTTGTAAAATTATCCACTGCATCTACATCATTCTGATCAAGTAAATCTGTTTTTCATCACCATGAGCATGAAGACCATTTACTTCAATTTGCCAGCAGTCATTGTGTTCACCAACCAAAGGCGACCGAATGTTTAGCCTACGATAGCATGAATGACACATCCCAACGGTGAGCGAGTTTTTTAAGAACGAAATAGGAGTACAATCACCATACTGAAACGCCTCGCTCATTGAGAATGACACTGCGTCGAGCGAGCGTCTCAGCATCCTCAAAAACACGACACGCGCTTCGCCGGGATGAAATGGACACTGAATAATAATGTAAACCGCACCGTATACGGGAAAACACGGATGTGCTCTTACCTCTCAGATCGGCGAAAGCGATGGAAATGAGCGCGGAGATTCGCGCAGCATCATTAATATTCACATCACAGCGCTCGCGGAGACGCGCGCGGAAGAAGGACAGGCAGCGGGAGAAGCTGCAGTCGCTGCAGAGCCGAAAAGCGGCCCTCCATATGAGCCCGCCTCTCTGTACTGACAATCAAACTGAGGAGGGTCTCTCTCTCTCTCTCTCTCTCTCTCTCTCTCTCTCCTCTCTCTCTCTTTCTCTCTCTCTCTCTCTCTCTCTCTTTCTCTCTCTCTCTGTGTGTGTGTGTGTGTGTTTGTGCGCGCGCGCGCGTGTCTTAATATACTCTCGTCTCTCTCTTCGGAGTATATTTTTGTTTCGTGAGATCCCTTTTGTATAGTTTTCAATAGGTGTTGACGTGTGAGGTAGCCTATTGTCTTTCGCGAGGCGGATGGTGCGATGCTTCACTTTAGGTGGCAGCTGGAGGTGTAACCTAGGCAACGTATCTCCGGGTAGAATGGGGTGGAGGGATGCGCTATAGTGCCCTTCTGTCCAGTCTTTTTAAAAATCGGTTTCAAATAATTATAATTACAGTCAGAGGGGTACTTTGAATAAACAAAAATAAGACAAATACATAAATAAAATAAAACTCCTCAGCACTCACTTTAACAGCGTCATTTCTTTTATCCTCTGGTGCCATAAATGTTATGTTTGTTTGTTTTGTTTTTTACTTCATTGGAATGGTACGAAACCTGGTAAAGGTTTTGGCACAGTCACACTTGTAGGTCCACTGGAAACGAATTTGAAGCGCATTTCATTTAGTGGAAACGTTTGGTACTGCGGCAAAACAAAATCTTACTGAAAGCTCATTTTTTAAGATATCAAATTCAAATTTGGAAAACAGCTTATTTAGAATTTTGGCTTTGATTTTCTCACAGTTTTAGAGTGAAACATATTTTGTATATTAGATATTTCATATAAAATTTTAAAAGAAGATTATTTGGGCATTTTTCATCAGTGCCCAAAGTGGGCCATCCGCACCAGTACGGCAGTCCTACATTTTAAACTGTAGCATAGACAACCCTCAATTTTTCTTGCGCACAGCTGTTGTGCCGAATTTCAACCCCCTGCCAAATTATTATAGTTATAGTTGACCCTGTTAAAGTTTCTGATTGCCTAATCTTAACCCCACTCCTATTCTAACTCCTCCCCCACTCCTACTCCTAAACCTACCAGTACGGGGTCAAAATTCGGCACCACAACTGTACTTCTCACATGTTGCTGGTATTAGGGTGGTCACTAGGCCATTTTCTACTCAGGACACCCCCCATCACACTGTTGTTTTCCTACAGCGAAAACAGAATGTTAAGACACTTTGGAAAATTTTATTTTCAATTGAAAATTTAAATTAAATGTTTTATTGCATTAGACTGACATCATGCACAGAAGTTATAAAAGACACAATCACACTGTAAAAATGATTTGCTGGTTTAATTTTAGTAGCCTAACCTGCTTGCCTTAAAATTTTGAGTTCATTTAAACTAGAAATTTGAGCTGATACAAAATTAGGTTATTCAACAGAAACTAAAAATGTTATGTCATGTGAACAACATTTGTGAACCTAAGCTGATTTGACAAAAGGTATGTGAAATGTTGTGAAACAAATCATGATTTTTTTTTTTTGACAGTGTGCAGTGGCAGCACTCAGTCGATGCACTTATTTAAACTGCTTTTCAGAGAGAAAGAAAGACACAGAGAAACATCATGTAGTTCTTTCTTTGCACTGAATAATGACCCAGCAGCTGATTGTGACATTTATAGCCTTTTAAAGTGAGGTTTTGGATGTCACTTTGAATTACAGAAGTGGTAAATTGATTCATGTTCTGATTTTTAGAAAACAAACAAAAAAGGTTAATATACAACAGATTAAACATATTGCCAATCTAGAAAATTACAGTATAAGGTTTGTCTATATTCTAAATTAATATGATTGAATATGATCTGGTTAGTTAAAATGATTTGAAATTAAATCAATATTCAGGGAATATGTACGACAGTTTAAGTTCATTTCATTTTCAGGTCTATGCTGAAAAAAAGTGAATAAATGGATCATAATTATCCCATAAATATAATTTAGTATCATAAAAAATCCCCTAAAAATACAAAATATTAAATAATCTTTTTTATAAATAATTTTTGACCGGCATGCGATATCGGACGATTAGCACCTTGTAAATAAGGGTCTGTCTTTACATTTTTTGAAACATCATGAGATATTTTCATTACAATACCGTGGCATGGTAATTAGCAACAGTCTTTCTTTCTTTCTTTCTTTCTTCATTATTGGAAACCCACAGTCTTCATATTTCATAAGTAACTGCTTCCATCTAGTGGCAATTTTATATATGGCCAAAAATACTATTAAATTCTGATAATTATTTGTAATGTAAATCAATGAGATTTTTATAACACAATAGCACACTACTAACACAAAATCCATAGAAATATCAGTTACTCTATATCTCCCAATACTGTCAGATGACATTTAAATGCTTAGTTTTGTGATCAAAGCTCTGTAGTTTTTATTGTAAGTGTATGTCAAAACATAATGTAAAGCAATACAATAATGACTTAAAGTAAACGTTCCTCAAAATCCTGTATCATATTTGATACATCATAATATGGTTTTTTCTGAAAAAAAAAAAAATATATATATATATATAGTTTTTTGTCAGTCAGTGCTATAATTTGTGAGCAGGCATGAGACGGAGTGAGAATTTAAAAGCGAGTGCGAATAACAAGTGTAAACCACAAAGCGCAAAAGCAGAAACACACATACAGCAGCAATGAATGACAAGCAACAACTAAAGCACACAGGCTTAAATAGATAGCTTAACAAGGGACAGGTGTGGGTGATTTGATGAGGGTAACTATGGCGACACACAAAGTTCAAGGCAAAACAAGAACCAAACACAGGAAGTGAGCACAGAAACAATTGGAACTAAGAATACACTTCAACACAAAAGTCCTTACAAAACACAAGCCACAAAATCAGGATTGTGACAATTGCTTCAGTAATATTACTAACAACATAAAAGTTATTCTTTGTACGTTTATAAAAACCAGTAAAGAATTCACAACAACATGACATGTACCACAACCTGAAGAGAGGTGTTTTTAGAATACTAAAAGGCCTTGTACTTTACAATTATGTACTCTTTTCTGATATGTGAACAAGTGAAGGAAGAAAAAAAGAAAGAAAAAAAGAAAGAGCCCCTTCACATACTAATGCTCAGGCAACCACCCCCAACACCATTGTGGTGCAAGTTGTGCACCACTAATTTTACTTTTTTTTTTTTTTTTAAAGAAAATGTACTTTGATTTACACTTAGACTTGCAAAATACATATACAAACTACCATGGACTATTTATATACAAAGTTTTCAGCTAATAAAATAAAATGACAGCCAACAGAAATGTTAAGTGCTATGATCAGTGCAGTCTAAAAAAGAAGCTTCTATTGTGAGCGGGGAGATAAGAGTTTCACTGTTTCATCCACCAGAGATCTGTATGACCACTTCCTGTTCAGTCACTGCATTTGCCCTACTATTGCTTGCTTTCTGTTACCCATGAGACTGCATAGTTCACTGGACTGAGACCCCCCGCCCCCCTTGCCCTCAAAAAAGAAAAAGAAAAACTGTTGCAACACAGAGAAGAGTGAAACACAAAGCGAAGAAAACTGCGCCCACAAGCATTCACAATGCAACACTATTATGGGGCTGATGTACCAAATCATCACCTGCTGCTAAACTGATTAGGAACAAAATAAAAACTTACAGCTGTGATTATCTGGATTTTGCATGAATAGTCCCTATAATGTGATCTGATGGTTGGAAGGGCCTTTGGATTGAAATGTTATGAGCTTTCTTTTTGAAATGTTTCCACAACACTAAAACCCCTGTGTGGGCAAGTCAAAGACTCACTTACTGTAGATAGTATTTGTATAGAAAAGTAATCTTTCAGTCTCGTGCTTGGAAGCCGGAAACACAACAGTCCTAATTGACAAACAGGAAGGCAGAAATGCTGGGCTAAGTACAATGACACAAATAAGGCAACGAACTAAGGAATAAAATTACTGTTACAATTCACATTAATGTGAGTCAGTGTGCAGAAACTACAAACAAAACACAACCTAGATTTTTTTGTACAAACAAAGATAAAAAAAAAACAATCTAGTTAAACCTAGTTAAAACGAGTTAACCTGCTGTTTTATTCAAAGTTGGCTTTGTAAGTGTTTTGATATTGTCTCATCCAAAAACACATGAAGGATTTGTTTGGGGAGGCTGATTTGTAAATGAATAGTGATAGATAAAATTTGGAGCCAGTTTGGTTTTTTTACATTTGCATTCTCACCTACACAAATGATTTCTCTCTAAATCTAAAAATAGTCTTGATGACCTGATATAATCTCTCTGATAACAAACACATCACTTGTCAATAAATCAAAAGAACAAATAATGCAGTGGCATATGACCATTTTAAACTGTTATACATTAATAGAGAGCTCCATTCCATCTACTCTATTTCCATCCTCCACTCCTTCACTATACCAACTGGACATGTGCTCTTGTCGTTCAGTCTCACTTGTTTTGAGATCCTTATTCATTTACATTTCGTGAATATTTTGGCTACGTTTTAAAGTTTCTCTTCACCAAGGTCATGGGTCGATTCTCTGTAATGCTCTGATAAAGTGTCGCTCTGGATAAAAGTTTCTGCCAAATGCAAAATGAATGCTTAACTGTGCTGTAAAATAAGATAATAAATATGTAAGCATTTGAGTTCTGCACTTTTTTGGGGTAAATTTAAAGGAAAACTTAACTATATCAACTTTCCATATGAGTGCATTTCCTTGCCTAAACTGACGGCAGCAAAATGAGTTTATTAAGGGTGAACGTCCGCTGGTGCTGTTGTGAATGTTGATGTCTAGTCTGTGCTGGACAAAGCCTAAAAAGACATCGGGGGGCGTGGTTAATCACTTCGCCCCGCCCATATCACCCCGAGAAGAGAAAAAGTCAAGATGAGAAAAGTTCAAGAGCACCTGAAGCCGGAATGAGCAGCATCGCGCCTCAGCAGCGTTTTCATCGTACACAATAGATCGAGATAGTTTTTTAGATAGCAAAGGCTGAGAAATTAACCAAATTATGCAATGACATAAACCTTTTTTTTTTTTTTTGCCACAATGGGTCAGCATTATTTACTCCAGGCCAGTGTCTTCCGTGCAGCTGTCTTGTTTGCTGTGGTCGTCTCGGTAAGTTTACTGATTTTAAAGTAGTATCTAGTGTTGACTGGTTTCGTGCCTCTATTAAAGTTAACCACGCTTGTCAGCGTAACGTCCTGTGTGACTGAACTTCGTCAGAGTCTCGAGAGTTTTAAAGTAATGTTTAACGTTGTTTTGGAACTTTAGACTTTGTTTTGTTGTTCTTTGAAATATAATGAAACGATCTGACGGGATGCGCTGAACTGCGTAAGAAGAAGAAGAAGAAGAAGAAGAAGAAGAATGTGCACTTCAGTTGAATTCAAGGCATGCCATTATGTTTTGAGCAGATTGAAAAGTTTGTTCATGGAAAGTTAATTATCAACAACTTCTGTTTCTATTTGACTGTTCCTCAACTTTTTACAAACTCTTTCCCAAAACTCTTGACCACTGCTGTGATTAGTAAACTGATATTTCCTTCTACATGTTCAATGAAACGGACCATTCCAAGATGTCTTGCTTCAGCAGTTTTATAATGCTTAATCTGGATTTTAAATATGTGGGAACATTTTCCATGATGTTCTGTTTGACCAGAAGTGCAACAATTATCTATGCAAATTCTTATGTTCATCTCATCTCAGTATGCGTTGGTGTGACCGATAGAGACTGGCAAATTGACAGCAGTTTTTCTCTGGACAGTGCTTTATGGATTAGGTTGTTTCTCTTATTTTCAATAACCTCACCCAGATGCAGGATTCTGACCCCAATTTCTTCCCGTGAAGATGTGACTGTGAGATAGGGGGTTACCTTTTACATGGGAAGTTCACTTCCGCTGTTTCAAAAGAAATTTGTATTGAGATTTCAGTCCTGGCTGAAACGGCAGGAGTGGCTTGTTAAAGTTTTACCAATGATTTTATTAGTTACTGGTGTAACTTGGGTGGAGACGTCATGCACGGATTGGTCCAAATGTATATAAGGCTTGTGATTTTAAGGAATGGTGTGCACTGATTCACAAGAAACCAAATGATGATTCCACGGCTTTGGTTTATCTCTCCTCTTGCTCAAATGTGCGTGCCGAGTGCCTTTAATCCTTGATGTGCAGCAATTAACACCATAAGGAAAGAACAGTGTTTTGCATGAATGTCTTATGAAAATAATGCCCAGCCCAATTAGGAAGAATAAACCGCTGTGGGCAGTAGAAGAGAAAAGGGGAAACATTGACGTAGAGCTGCGGAACAGGGAAAGGAAAATGGTGTCGGTCCCCACCTCTCACCCCCACCAATCCCCCTCTCATTTCTAATCACTGCTGCCATCTATTGCGATAACCATTATTATGGGCGGTGTTGCTATTTGAAGAAGAATTCTTTTACAGCAGGATTTTTTTTTTTTCGTGCACTAGGGCATTTTGCCTGTATGGGTGGATAACTTGATGTGCATATTGTATATGTGCTGCGTTACGTACAAGAATTGCAAATTAATAAATAAAAGTAGACTTGTAAGTTGCCGTATACTAGAGCCTCTTCCAGCTTCAGGCTGAAGGCAGGGATAGTTTGCTATGTTCAGTTATGCTTTAATGAAATGTTCTCACAGAATTTGGTGTGTACTATTATAAATTATGTTTAAAAAAATACTCTTGAAAAAGATAAGTATGGTATTGTCATGTGATACCATCGCTGGACTATGGCACGGCTACAGAACTTTATGGGAAATTTCATGTAGTACAACATAGTGTCATGTGAATGCTACAGTTACTCAAGTCGCTTTTTCTTTAGAGTATATATTCGACTTAATATAAGAGGGGGGAAAAAAGTCTACTATATACTTCAAAGACAAAGCGGCTCGAAAATGTATACAAAAGAGTTTTGTTACGACATTTATGTTAAATATGAAGTATTGCATTTCTCATTGCTATAGCGACTCTTGATTTGTAGCTTGTAGGTTTCGGGGTTTTTTTTGGGTACATTTCTTGATAGCTTATAACTAGTTACATTTTTGAGTTGCTTTGCCTAACACTGATGTTCTGTGATTGAACAAAAAAGTAAATAAAACAGAAGCACTGGCCACGATTGTGCAATTTACTTGAAAATGTACTTCATTTCTTAAGTTTGGAAATTCAGAACATTTCCCCAAGTTTGGAAAGTCATCTGTCAGATAAAGCTAGGCTCTGTGTATTCGCAAAAATGCTTGTGTCCAGTTAATAATGCCCTCTTGTAGAAGGATTCTGGCCTATCCCGGGGTGGAATAGATTAGACGCACACACTCTTACACAGTTCTGTGTTCAATGTAAATTTTGGTCTATTCATTCACAGGATTCAATGGTTAATTGTATGTCATGGCTAGTTGAAGTACGCACAAACTTGAAATGTCAGGCATCATAAAATTGCACAACACTATTGTAACTTTTATGTCATATACATATCTGTTTTATGTTAGTATTAATATGTCATTAGGCAAGGCAGTGTATAATTGGTTTACAACAATAGTGTCAGTGTTCTATGTAACTTGTATTGTGTACAATTACTGGTCATTGGACTAATATTACATGTATTTCAACTGTGAAGACTCTTAGGCAGGTTTTTATACCTTTATAGAAAAGTTCAAACGTGCTCCTCTCTCTCAGGCACACACACACACATACCGAAATTTAAAACTCCCACTCAGAGGTGTGTTATGTGAGTAGTCTTTCATCATGGCAGGGAAAGATTGTAGGGTTGTCTGTACATTGACCAAATGGAGAAGTATTGCTAACATGCAAATCTAGTGTCTGCCAGTATGTATTTGCATGTACTTTGTAGCCTAAAATTGGAAGACCGTATGTTATTATATGATTTATAATGATGCAAATAATAATGAGTTTAAATAAATACAATGGTGGGGAACATAAGCACAAACATTTTATAAAGTAAACAATGTTCCTTGTACATGTGACCTTTACTAGTAATGCTACCCTGTTTTTAAATGCTACTCTAATAACACCTCTACAGTGTTTCCACGGACCGGTACGATGATGAGCTCTCCGTGAAGTGTGTATTTTGAGATCTTTGACCCTCTTTAAATGGGATCAGTCATGTAACACAGCATAGAGTGTTGCAGAAACGGCTCTTTCTAAATTTGAAATGAGGAAGTTTGATGCTTTCGTTTTTAAAAGTGATGCCTGAGACACATTAGACATTCTCAGGGAACTGCGTCAGTTTGACTCCAGGAAGCTCATTATTAACTTAAGATTGAATGTTACAGCCTGCGTTCGGTACTTAACTTCCCCATTCAGCATTTACTTTGGTCACACTTTGGTTTTTTCTCTTAAAAAATCTTGTGAATATCACCATGAATATTGCCGAGGCAGCTCGCATGGCGAGCACTTTTGAAAATAGGCTTGCATCTGTCTATGATTTAGGACAATTAATAATAATTTGACCCAACCGAAATTCTGTACCTTGCGTCTGTTTACATGCACTTTAAAAGTTGAGCCAAATTAATAATTTATTTTTTAAAAACATGTTTAGTCTGACTGAAACGGGACTAACGGGGCTACATAATGTGTTTTTCGGTTGTCCAGCATGTATAGACATTAATTGGTCTACATCTGGTCTCTGCGTCGTACTCATTACAAGCTTAGAAAGACACACTGTGTATTTGACATGTCAACAAATATTAACACACTTTTAGTTCTGTAGTAGTAGTTGCAGCATATATCATACAAATGCTGTTTGTTTTTGTTCAGTGTTTGTTATTATAATTACTTTTTTCCCCCTAATTTGCATTATATGATAGAATTAGGGGAAGTGAAGTGGCATTCTGAGTAAAGCCTCTTTCCTGTGGACAGTGGAAGGGCTGATCTGTAGGGCTGCAGATAAGAAGAGTCCATAGAAAACAAGTGTGCCAGTAAGATTTCTAAATGGAACTAAAATGCCATTTTCCAATTTCCAAGTTTAGGTCCTTTCCATTAGTACAGCTGTTACCTGCAGGTACTAGGTAAATATACTGGGTATATGTACAGTAAATTTATTTGATGAACTATAAAAAATTATTACATACAAAAATATTTGTTTATAATTGAATGTTACGGACTTTCCAAAGACACTTGTGTCCCCTGAATACAACTGACTTGTATGAACCCTTTTCACAGACTGAGGTGACTGTTTCCACAATTATATTTATCATAAATCTAGCAAATTCTTTTCTTTTGTTTTAATTTTTATTTAATTTTTAAGACATTTAATGTTGATTTATGAGACCATACTTTGTATTAAAGCTGCCGTATGAGTTTCTAAAACGATGGCAAATTTGATGTTTCTGCATTTAAACTTTTGCTATTGGATCTAATGGGGACTGCAGAAATTATATTTGTTATAGTTTCCATTCACCACTAGAAGTTTACCCAGCCATGACAACTTCCACTTCTGAGAACCCAAGAAATGTCAAGCGTTTGTTTTATTACAGGTGTGTGGTTTAGTTCCAACAGCTAGTTAGACATTTTCACATAAGTTCCCAATTCTTATTATAATTGAAATTGCATTAAGTTCCTGAATTCATATCTTCATTCATTTCCTTTTTGCCATATTTGTTACTTGTAGACGGCTGTGACATGAAATCAATAATACTACGTGGTTTACCAGGAATTAAATAAAATCTGACAACAACCTTGAATAAGGTGTCTCTTCCAGCCAGACAATATGTACCCTGTCCCAACTGGCACTTCATTCGTACAAGTCCAGCGTGAGGTGTCCCATTTGTCATTTTTATTTCAGTTGTCATATCAATTGGTCATGTTCAACAATGTAATTGTTGCTCCTTTTCATATAAAAAACTGATTTTGATAATGTGCAGTTTAGGCCTATGTAATAATGGCTTTTTACTGTTACATGACTATATGATACAAAAAATGTTTCAATTAATAGAGGTGTCGACATCTGATTAATAAGAAGTCTACATGTGGCATCAGACGTTCACAGCCCAACATTCAAATGATGCATTGCATAACTCCCAAAGGAGGAATTAGCATTCAAATGAATGAGCATGTATCTGAAAATTATTGAAGTGATTGTCTAGACTGGAAGTGTCCAGTGGTGCGAGACGAGTCAGTAAAAAAAAAAAACAAACAAACAAACAAAAAATCTTGGGTTTTGTTGTTTTCTTTTGCTCACATTGTTTTCCCGGGACCATGTTTACATTTGGGAGTGCTTTATTATCAAGGTGTTGCTTGGAATTGATTAATTAATGCTCAATGCAACTAGAGCTGCATATGCACTTTTTTAAGGCATCAAAGTGTGAACTCGGATGGTGAGGGTTAAAAAGTTTCAGTCAACAAACAAATGATTACATTATGATCAACAAAATAGGCTGTTTTACACCGTGCATCTAGATGAAATGTGTTGTTTTTATTCATGCTTATTGTTTCACATTGTTAGTGGCTGGAATAAATCTAACCACAGAGTTAAATGAATAGAAAAGTGTTGTTACCAATACGGGTGGCCAGTGCAGAACAAGAGATCATATTTCCTTTACAAATTTGACTAAAACATGTCCCCGATCATAACCAGACAGTGGGTGTCAATTTCATTATTGGCCAATGAAAATATTGCACAGAAGAACTGAGAAAGGGAAATAGGCAGAATAAAGGAATGTGACCTGCATGATCTGTCAAGATTGTGAATACACCTGCTCATTTTTTATTATTACAATTACAATTAATGTAATACTAAAGCCATCAAAACTGTGTGAAATAAGAAATTAATGTATGGGAAACATATTGTGACCAAAAAGTGTTCATTAAAATCTCGTTTATTTTAGCCTTTTCCCGAGTAGGGTAGTCGTGGCCTAGTGGTGAGGGAGTCGGGCTTGTAATCTGAAGGTTGCAGGTTCGATTCCCACGCCGGCAGGAATTGAAAGTGGGGATTGTGAATAAACAACACTCTCTCCACCTTCTATACCATGACTAAGGTGCCCTTGAGCAAGACACCTAACCCCTAATTGCTCCCCTTGTAAGTCGCTTTGGATAAAAGCGTCGGCTAAATGATGAAAAATGAAAGTAACCTAATTCGTCCCTTTAGAAAAATAATATTTTAGTTTCATAAAAAAGTTGTGGGCCAAATTTGTGTTTTTCTACAAAACATATCAGTGTACGGCTTGAGTTCAAAGAGTTTTTAGGTCATGAGAAACAAATTGTTCAATTTTGCCTAGTAATGTGTAAATCTAGCTCATGCATGTGTTTCCAAATTTTCAGGCCTGCTTGAGCTTTACAAACAGCATTGCCTCAGGATGTGTATTAATAGCTTTTTTTTAACTTTTGATTTTGATATTTAACTCTAAGATTTGATTTTATTTATTTATTTAGATATAATTTTATTACATTGTGCATACTTGCTCTTTTCATATAGATCTCAGCTGACATCACTGTGATACACATAACGGATCTATATCTGAAATGGATGTTTCACAGTGTACTTTGACTAAAGTGTTTGTGGTTTGAAACTTGCTTAAGCCTGACAGTATGAATACTGACAAGTTGCATGTCTGACAAGTTACAATGTTGTTTTTTTTTCCTCCAGATCCCTCATGTTTACTCTGACTGTAAGTCCCTTTCTTTTTTCAACTTTCTTTTTATTGATGAATTTTCAAGAAAATGTTTTATAGCAGCAAAGGCAAACAGGAAAAAAGTAGGCAAGTAAACAGTCATTGGTTATTGTTTACATTACAGAACTCAATCCATTTCTTTCAGTATTTTAGAAATATATCCTCTTTAACAATTTCTATCCATTCTCCAAGTAGCCCTGCTAATACCACTGCATAGCAATATTAATTAGTAATTACTAGTAATAGTAATTATACACTTCACTTAATATATAAACAAGGTGGTCTTTTGCTATCATTTTACAGTCTGGATAAATGATTTTTGTAGTTTTTTGATATTTAGTTTTAAGTTGTATCTGTTTTGCAACATCAAATAATGTGAGGCATTTACCAATTGTACACTGGGTTTTTGTGTCTTTATTTAGGTATAATTTGCCAATTTAAGACAAACCGCACAACATCAGACATCACTATATTTGTAGGAAACAGCTCCTCATGTAGCGTGCAGAACACCAGCATTACAAAAACTCAGAATAGCATCATTGTGACTGATCTGCAGCCTGGAAACACATATTTCTTCAAAATCAACTGCTCAGATGTGTGCTGTGGAAACTTCTCCACCAGTAAGTCTTTACTACTTCTAAATAACAATTGATCAGACGTTAATGTTTTCGGTGGATTGAGTGGTTATGAGTCCACTGTTGACTCAGTCTTTATTCGTATGACTTTCCTTCGTGTGACTCTTATGACCAGTCTGTCAAGTTCTAGAAAGGGCATAAAAGCACCATATTACTCAGGGCTCTGTAATCCAAGTCGTCTAAAATGATACAGTACGATAGCTTTGTGTAACGACTCTATGAAATCTGGATTAAATGCACAAATTAAATGTGTGAGCTTTTCCTTTTTGAATCTTGACAGCCTTTTGTCACATCCACTTTCATTGCATGGCAAAAAGCAGGGTGAATGGTCTGCCAAACATCTGTTTTGTCATGAGAGTAAATAATGAAGGAATCGTTATTTGTTTGGGTGTACTGTCCTTGTTGAATTTCTTGCTCTCATGTCCATGTCCGCTCTCTTGCACTGACAGACCCAGAGCCTGTTAGTAACCTGTCTGTGTACTCCATCACTGTGAGCTCAGTGAACCTGAGCTGGATACTTCTAAATGGCATTAGCCCATATTATAGAGTAGCTTGGGATGATTTAAACCTGGTCACTACTAACCAAACCTCCATGCAAATCTCAAATCTTGCACCCGGCACCAATTACACCTTCAGCGTCACCTCGGTGGCCTCTGATAACCTCACTGAGGGGCTCACTGTTGAGATATCCCAAAACACAAGTAAGTACTGTAGGCAGAAGAGAATAGGGGGTTTAAAGGTGTCTCTATTGTAATGTGGAGTAAATCAATCCAAGGTTTGTTTGTGGAATCCAATGACTGTGAAATGTCAAAAGTTTGGGGTTGGTAAACGTATTGTAGTGTCGAGAGTCTCTTATGTTCTTCCCGGCTGCATTAATTTGATCAAAAATATAGTAAAACTGTAATATTTTAAAATGTTATTACAATTTGAAATAACTGTTTTCTTTTTGAATGTCACATGATCCTTCAGAAATCATTCTAATATGCTGGTTTGGTGGTCAAGTAATCTTCTTCTTCTTGTAAAACGGCTGCGCTGCTTAATACATTTGTGAAAACCATGACACATTTTTTTTCAGCATTCTTTGAATAGAAATGTCAATAGAACAGCATTTATTTGAAAAAAAAAAAAAAAATAGTCTAGTTTAGTCTTTAGTCATTTTTTTTTTTTTTTTATCAATTCAATGCATTGTTCCCAAAGAAATATATTAATTTCTTAATCCTGACCCCAAACTTTTGAACGCTTTTGTATATTTATGTATGATAATGAAGGTCTGTTCACCCGTGTTCAGGTCCAGCACAAGTGGAGAATATCACTGTGCTGAATTCCACTAACAGCAGTTTGACCGTGGTCTGGGCACCCCCTCTCGGTCTTGTGGACTCATATGATGTGAGCGTGTACGGTGCTGAGCTCAAGACCATCAACGTCTTAACCAACCCTTTAGTAATCAGTAACCTCACGGCAGGACGTGTTTACAACCTCAGTGTCACCTCCATCAGTGGACTCCTGAAGAACATCTCTAACATAGTGCAGGGTGCCACTAGTGAGTCAGAAAAGCTTCACAATCTCTCCATCTCGTCACCAGAACATCAAACAAAACCTTATTGCATTTTTTTTACATATGCAGGACCATTCATAGTGTGTGTATGTGATGTTTCCCCTCAGAGCCTAATCCGCCTGAAGCTCTCAGCGTGATCGGCCAGACTAATGGATCTATTTCCTTGCTGTGGTCGAAACCCTTATCAATGGATGGATTGAATGTGTCCTATGAAGTGGCGTATAGATTCAATCAGTCGTGGGTGACTTTGAATCAAACCACCACTTTAAACACGATGCTCACACATTTATCATCGGGCAGTCAGTATGACATCACTGTGGTCACCATAGGAGTAAAAGATCTCAGGAGCTCACTTGTAAATCTCACTGCATATACAGGTACCGTACAGCACACTGCATTTAACCTAAGCTGTTGATGGTGTAAACTAAAAATGATAAAAATGAACTCCACAATTGGGTTTACAGTACTGAGTGTGTGGTTGTTTAAGCACGTTTGTGTTTCTACAGTTCCTAATACAGTGGAAAATCTGGTGGTTTCTGCAGTCAGCACCAGTTCAGTCAATCTGACGTGGCTTCCCCCTAATGGGAACTCCAACCTGTTCTCCTACATTATTAGCATTTCTTCTCCCAATCAGAACTTCAATACCACATCCAACAATTATCAGATCACTCAGTTGCAGCCTGGGACTCAGTATAATTGCAGTATCAGAACACTCATAATAGCAACCAACATATCTGGACCCTCGCAGTTAACACAGTGTAATACCAGTGAGTCTAAATACTACACATCGCTCTCTAAAATATGTTAAATACTTAATAATGTTGTCTGTCCTAATGAGGTTTTCAGCCAAGTAATGGGCATTTTGCATTGTTAACATTGGCACATACCTACCGATTAGACTTTAGTCAAGGTAGTGCTGTATTTTATCATTTTTGACAAGAATGCAAACGAGGCTGTGAGGGATAGAAGTAGAGTGTGCTCAAAGGATTGTACTGTTGTTTAACAACTGCTGGTGAAGGGTCAATTGTTCAGCTGACAAAACTTTATGTAGACAAAAGCTCCCTGAAACCGTTGTGAGTTGTGACAATTCTGTGATCTAGGAACTTTATTTAGTGCACAGTATTGTAAAGGCTGTAAGTCTATCCCTCAGAGTTTTGTTTTCATTCACGTTAAATTCAATATGCCTTCTAAGGTTTTTAGGGACTTTGCTTACTGTAATTTACTCACATTAATATGTCTATTACAGAATATAATTGTGTGCATTCTCTTTCAGAGCCACTGCCCGTGACTAATTTAACCGCCTCTCCTGTCGGCACCACTGAGATTCGCCTGTCCTGGTTTTATCAGAGGAACAACAAATCTTCATATCTGTATAATGTGAGTGTAAATGGGGAACGATGGATACAGAGTAGCAATGAGACCACACAGGTCTCTGACCTGATCCCCGGGAACAACTACAGCTTTACTGTGCAAGCTGTAGTAAACGGCATGATCTCTGAACCTGTAGCCATCTTTGCATTTACAGGTAAAACAATTCACACATTACTCAAACTCGTCTCTTTTTATACTACACACCTCAAGGCAGTTATGCACCTAGTAAAGCAGCTAAATATATCTAGAGATGTATTTATACCACACATTTTTACAGGACACTGTCTTTGCCACTGGGATTTTGAATAAATACCCTCTTTCTCTTCTCTTATTCTTTGTTATCAGAGCTTGGTAAAGCATCCAATATTTCTGCGGTCGGCACTTCTCAGAGTATGCGAGTGGAGTGGAAACCGCCTGTTGGTATTGTGAGTCTCTACAATGTCAAAATCCTGCTGAACGGAACCGTTTTAAAGACTGAGAACCGAACGAATGAGACTACCGTGGTGTTCTCAGACCTACTGCCTGGAACTGCGTACTTGGTCATTGTGACAAGCATCAGTGGACCCATAAAGCAGGACAGCGATAGTGTGCTAAATGCCACCTGTAAGACCCCTCCCACATTCTGAAATAAACATTTTGAATAGCTCATGTACAAGCACTTAGAACAACTACTCAGTGTAACACAAACTGCGCACTATTGTATTGAAATTTGCATGCGCTTTGTGTGAAAAGGAAGGAAGTAAGTAAGTTGCATTCAGAAAATAAGAGCTTACTAGTCTATTTTAACCATGCATATCACACTGGAAGTTGCTCTAGAGTATGTCTTTTTCAAGAAAGGATGCTACACTGTTCACACCACCGTGCAGTTCTCTAAATCTTTTTTTTTTTTTAACAGTGCTGTATGGGATTGAAGTTTTAAAGTTTGAGTCTACATCTACAGCAGCTTTTGAGTTTTTGGGAGATGATTTTTTGTTACAATTAATGCAAGCATTTATAAAATCATTAACAGTTTCGTAACTTTTATAAAATGACTTGGTTAGGAAAATGTAATATGATGATCTGTAGGTGGTGCTCTAGGCCTGTGTATATCACATCTGTGACTATATTGTTGTCATTCCAGTGCCTACTCCTCCTGGCGAGTTTAAGACAACACCGAGCACAAATTCGCTGAACATCAGCTGGGCTCGACCCTTCCAGATGAGCACAGTGCCGCACTACTTCATCTTGCAGTACAGCAACAGCACACTCATTTCAAACTCGATGAACTGCAGCCAAAACTACAGCTCTCTGACAGGCCTCAGTGCAGGTGTCCCATACAGCATCACTGTGAGGACTGTTGGTGCACTGGGATATTTAAGTTCTCCTCAGAATTTCACTGCATATACAAGTAAGCTATGTACATTTGTAGTTATTCATGTTTATACGTCTATCACATGAGTTTAAATAAATATATACACCCTTGAACTCTTTCTCACTATAAATTTGATTTCAACAATACAATGTTTTAATATTGTGTGTATATATATATATATATATATATATATATATATATTATATACATATTGCACATGTATATAAATCAGAATATTTCTGAAGGATAAGTGTATGTTTTTTGTGAATGATTTTTAGATCCTACTGCTGTAAGTGATGTGAGATTGAAGGGATACACCGAGACCAGTATAACTCTGAGCTGGCAGCAATATGATGTTCAGCAATCCGGTTACTCTTACTTTCTCAACTTCACACACCCCAATGGCACATTTGACGAGAAGACTGTAAATAACACCACAGCGCAGCTACTGTCACTGCAGTCGGCTAGTCGATACAACATCAGCATTATCACAAAGACGGTGGGCGGCACCAAGTCTGATCCCCGGTTCCTAACAGCCTGCAGTAGTAAGTAACTACGCTACAACACGGTACTAAGAACATTCTTGCTACGTATCGTGCTATCACATCTGCACTACAGTCAGTTGTGTGCTTGTTTTCCAGAGCCGTTTCCGGTTTCCAATGTGAAATACGAGGTCCTGAATGTTTCTGCCGTGAGGCTGAGCTGGTCCCGTCCTCAGGAGTACCACAATGGGTTTTCCTACCTAGTATTAGTGTCTAACTGCACAAAAAACAGTAGGAACTTGTCTATTTCCTCTGAAAACATTACAGTACAAGACTTGGAGCCTGGAGCCCTGTGTCAGTTCAGTCTATATAGTTTAGCCTGCGACACTCTGGGAGAACCAGTGAACATCTCTGCCCTCACAAGTACGTACCCCCCCCCCCCCCCCACACACACACACACACCAACAAGGAGAATCAAACACAAATACTCCCTTTGATCCAAACAATCTGGGTAATTATTGTTCTCGAAGTGATTCTTCTTCATTCCCTCTCTTTCTCTCTTCAGAGCCCTCTACAGTGATTCCCAAACTAGATAATCAAGGCTCTAATCACTCAATCTTGGTGACATGGGATCACCCTGTTGGTGGGCTGGACCTGTACATTCTGAACATCAGCAGTGAAGGATGGAGCAGCTTTACATTTCTCAATAACACTGTAAACAATCATACCTTCAGTCAACTAAAAGCAGCAACTGTCTTCACAGTCACACTCACGACTGTCAATGCAGCCTTCCAGGAAACATCAGGTCCGGTAAAAATGGCCACGTGTGAGTATTCAACCCCAAACCACTGTCAGGAATTCCTGTTGCAGACTTTTACAACTACTTATGCACCATATTGGACTGTAGTAGTATTTATTGATTATGATTGTGTATGTTGCAGATCCAAACAGACCAGGAGAGATTAAGTATTTGTTTAAGAGCAATTATTCAGTGTTGTTTCAATGGGCTGAAGCTCAGGACATGACAGCTGGCAGCTTCAACTACAGCCTGACCTACTGGCCCAGCTATAACACCAGCCTATATCTCACTCCTAATAACACTTTCCTTGTGGACGGCTTGCGGTCTGGAACATCCTATAATGTTTCTGTGGCTACTGTGGGCCCAATGGCTTTCCGGAGCGATCCTGCCACATACCATGTAACCACCAGTAAGTTCAGCACTTTAGTGATATGGAAAATTATACATCTTTTCATGTTACATTTAAGATATTCTCAACCTTTTGGGATCAATACGTTTTACTTAAAAGTAATTCCACAACATTCGGCAAAGACACATTAAAATGATTAAAAAGTGTGATTTAAAGACTAAAGATTTCTATTTCAAATAAATGCTGTTATTTTGAACTTTCTATTAATCAAAGAATCCTGAAAAATAAAAGCGGCAAGCACAACTGTTTTCAACATTTGTAATAATAATACTAAATGTGGTAACATTTTACAATAAGATTACATTAGTAAACATGAACTAAGAATGAATACTTCTAAAGCATTTATTAATCTTAATCTGTTCATATTAATTTCAACATTTATTAATACATCGATAAAAATTAAATGTTGCATTTGTTAACATTTATTTAATGCCCCTTGAGCCAAAATGAACAAACGATGAACGACAGTATTTTTTTAAAATTAATGCTGCAGTCTGTAATTTTGCCCCTTTGTCGTCATCTCTGTCTGAAATCTGCAATTGCAGTTGTTTGCGGAAGTATTATCTTTACGCACGTTATGCCATTTCGGATACTGTTCTTCAGAATCACAGATAGTCTTGGAAGTATGATCAAAATAATAATTTTCATCAAATGTCATCCGAACAAGTAAGTGTCTGCCACTTTTGTTCTGACTGAGGGGAAAAGGGCATTACAACAGTATTGGTAATTAAATCTAACGGTCGCTTAGTTCATATCAAACCTTGTAAATTATTACTATTGTTTACTATTGTTTGTTACTATTGTACTAAAGCTTTAACTAACATTAAGAAAGGTTATTAAATACTGCAGCAAATGTATTGCTCGTGGTTAGTTCATGTTCGTTAATACATTAAATAATGTTAACAAATGAGACCTTATTGTGAAGTGTTACCATCAATGTTTATTGAGCAGCAAATCAGCATATTAGAATGATTTCTGAAGGATCATGTGACAATGAAGACTTTTCTAATAGATTTTAATCAATAATAAATTACATATTTAAAAATATTAAATGAATAAAAGTCACCTATGTTCCACATAAAAAAAGACATTCAAGCAGGCTTTAAACAATGTGAGGGTGAGTAAATATTGACAGAATTAAAATTTGGGGTTAAATGCCTTTAAGATTTTCATAGAATTATCATGAATGTGTGCATTGAAATCTCCTCAAGTCCTCATCCTTCCCTCTGCATCTGTTTCAGAGCCTAATCCTGTCCAAAAACTAGAAGTTTGTTCCACAACAACAAATGCCATTTCTGTGGTTTGGGCGAGAGTGGAAGGGGTCCCGAAATATGTAGTGAGGGTGAACAGTAGCAAGGTAGCGATCGACACAGCCAGTATAAATAACAGCATGACGATTGGCAATCTGATGCCTTCAACGCTCTACAACATTAGTGTGCAGAGCAGCACTTCTGACGACACCGAGGGAGATGCTGTGTGGCTACAAAATTGCACAGGTTGGTACAAACACAGTATAATCTGTTATTTATTTATTTTTGTATATACATTTTTAAAAAGCATGCCCACTTTTTAAAAATTATTTCAAATAAGTAATCAAGAAACTCCTAAGTCTGGTTAAGTTCATTAGACCTGGTTCTGAGTTTCTTGATTCAGTGGGAAAGTAATATTGTCTTTGTTGTGTTTTTCCGTGTACAGATGCTGCACCAGTGGACAGTGTGACCTGTACGGGTCCTAATTTAACCTTTCCTATGCTCACCCTCTCTTGGAGCCGTCCTCCTGGTGGAGACCCGCGTTTTGAAATCAGACTGTTCTCTAACGTTTTAGAAGGGTTATCCGAGCTAACCACCAATCTAAACTATAACTTCTCTGGACTCAAGTACAACACTCTGTACAATGCCAAGCTCTGGACTCACGGCTGTGGAAAGCAAAGCACAGTGAAGGAGATCTCCTGTATGACCGGTTTCACAAGTAAGGAGAATTATATATCGGTTTCTTATTTTGTTTTTATGTGGCTGCATATCACATATTTCTTGTTTTCCTGTGTTTGTAGAACCTGTTACACCTAAAATATCAGCAGTGAGTGTATCTGAGGTACAATACAACAAGTTTACTGTGTTTCTTCATCAAGACATCTTTAATGACACAAATGGTCCTGTGATTCATTATGGTGTGCTTGTCTCCTCTGTCACAGATGGTATGTCTGATAAACCTGAGACTTTTATTTGTCGTCTTTTGTAATTCTCATTTACATTTATAGCTTATCCTTTGTATTTGTAACATTTTACTCAGCAAAATACTGATTTTTAATAAATGTTTTTGAAAGGAGTCTCATCCTCACCAAGGCTGCATTTATTCGATCAAATTAGAATATAAACAGTAATATTGTTATTAATAATAATGAGGATAATAAGAATTACAAGTTAATATAATTTCTTATTTTAATACTTTTTAAAATTATTCATTCCCATGATATCAAAGCTGTATTTTCAGCATTATCACAGTGTCACATATGGTGATTTGCTTCTCAAGAAACAATGTAAAACGTTCAAAAGTAAAAAAAAAAAAAAAAAACTGCCGTGATTTAAAATGGATCTTTTGTAACATAAATAATAAAAATATAAATAAACTAATTTTTTTGAATAAAAGTATCAATTTCTTGAAAAACAACTTATGAACGGTAGTGCATATAATTTTATTGTATTTAACAAAACGTATTTGACCTTAATTTTCCTTTTACTGCTCTATTACTATTCTTTTTAGATGCATGATATGCTTGTCAGTATATAACATATATTATATAATATAATATGGGGGAGTAAAAAAGGAAATTGAAGTTCAAAACAGCTTATGCAAATACTTGCATAATCATTGTGTCTTTGGTGCACTAAATATGAGTTTTGCCTCCTGCAGATTGCAGGACTAAGCCGGATCGATGTCTGTTGAACACCTATGAGGACTGGAAAGCAAAGCGGTGCAACACATTCCTGGCTGTTGTCAAAACAACAACAGGGTCTAGAAGTGTGCTGGACCAAACGATCATTATTGGAGATGAAACTATGTGGAATAGTTACAAAAATGGAGAACTAAATGCCAAAGGCAGTTACAAGTAAATCTATACACTTCCCATACTTTGCAATAACTTCAGTGCTGCATACATTAAAAAAGTCATGATACAAGTGTTATAGTCATTTCCATCACTCTTTGTTCTTCTTCTGGAAAACTGTGATGAATCATACAATGTTATTATGTCTTCTGCATTATGTTATCATGTATTTGAATTTCTTGCAGTTTTGCTGTCATCACATTCACTCATCTGGAGATAAATAACAGTTTAGTGGATGTCTCTAATTCATTCTACTCCATATCTGAGTTTAGTCCCATCAATCTGCCAGAGAACCCAGGTAACGACTGGGAGACTTGATCTCAATATTTAAAGCACTTGCTACATTGCACCTGCATTTTTCAATAACTCATCCCTGATAATGTCACATGAAACTTATTGATGTGTGTAAATGACAAGCACATTTTCATTCAGGGCAATCTTTTTATCAAATAACAGCTGGGCTTCTCAGAGTTTTGTGGTCACTGGCCTATTTTTAGCTTTCAAAAATCTTGCATTGTTAAGAATAACGACACTTGAATTTTTCCAATTTAGTTGTCTTTTTTTAATTGACTCAGTGACAGAAGAACTGTACCAATGAATGTGCACCCGAATGTTTTGTTATTTACCTTGGATAATGAGTGCACTTGGCCTACTATACATCATTTTGTTTCCATCTTTAATTCTAGAGCCACAGTTGAAAACCTTTTGGAGTGTATATATAAATTAGATCAAATTTGATCAATATCCATACAGTTTAATTTTTGTGGCCTGAATTGTTTTTTCTTTCTCAATCCTGCAGTGGTAATTATAGGAGCAGCTGCAGGAATCGGTTTCACTGTTGTTCTTGCTGCAGTCATCGTCGGGGTTGCGGTTTGTAGACGGTAAGACATTTTACACATCTCATACGTGGTTCTTGATGTTTAGAGTGATTTAATGGTTTAATTGAGAGTATTTGTTTGAGATGATGAGATTTAGAGACTTTAAGATTACCTTTGCATGCGTCCCCCCAATCTTACTAAAGTGGATAAACTTTGGTTTGTAAAGATATGTATTGATAGATTATAGAATGTTCCTCAAATCTGTTTTTAGTAATAGACAGTGGCAACTAGATAATCACATTTATGCTCTCACTATCACAGGAAGCAAAGTAAAGATGATAATTCTATTATCGTTCCTATCCACTCTTTAAGGTCAGTATACTGGTCTCCTCAAAACAACATAATAAACACCGGAAAAAACTAAAAAACAACCTTTTAATATTTTGTTGTTGTTGTTTGTTTCCTTTGCAGAAACAAAGTGTAAGTAATAATACATGTTTGTTTACTCTCATTTTGTGTGCAAATATTCATGATTTCCTTATATTTTTACTACATTGAGGGAAGAATGTGAAATGAAGATTTCCCAAACTTGAAAATAAGGCCTTTTTCTGTAACATATATGTTGATGTATTATTGTATTGCCATATCATAATATACTGCATTATGCTGTTTGAATACAGTGTTGTGTGGTATCTAGTTTAATGGTTTCATTTAATGCTGTCACAGGAGTGATCCAATAAAGGTGGAGGATTATGAGGCTTACTACAGGAGGCAAAGGGCTGATTCCTTCTGTGGATTTGCTCAAGAATTTGAGGTGATTTATTTCTTTGGTTTCTTTGTAGATTTACACCTGATCAACGTTAATAATAGATAATGACTGACTGGCATTGCATGTATTGCAACCAGATATCCATACCACCGTTACACCACCGTTATTTTTGGTCCAAAAACTGTAGCAATGTCTGATTGGTTTGCTTTGATCATGTTGTGTTCCTCTTCATTCAGAAACAAATGTTTTATTACAGATGTTCAATTATTTGTGTAAATATAGTAAAATCAAATGGTACAGAAAATAAAAATTTGATTAAATAAGTGTATGTGTGTGCTTGTAGGATCTACGGCCAGTTGGGACAAATCAGCCAAAGACTGTTGCTCTGGCTCCTGAAAACAAAGCCAAGAATCGTTACAACAATGTGCTGCCATGTAAGAACCTCTCGACTCACGAGTGTTTCGCTTCATGAAGTTACACAACACCAAGTTCCCTTCACATCTAGTCTGTTCTGGACATATTTATAATGGCTCATGTCTTCTCGACAGACGATTCATCTCGTGTCAAACTTTCTGTGCTCGGCAGCCCATTTGATGACTACATCAATGCCAGCTACATGCCGGTAGGAAAAACTACAAAAAACATTAGCTTTGTACACAATTGTCACACTAACTGTGCGATATTTCCAGGGTTACGCATCAAAGAAGGAGTTTATCGCAGCCCAAGGGCCACTGCCCTGCACTGTCAATGACTTCTGGAGACTGATCTGGGAGAAAAACGTGCAGACTATTGTCATGCTCACCAAATGCAACGAGCAGGGACGGGTAGAGTATATATTCATACTTTACTGTGCTTCATTCCTCCATGTTTCAGTCAATTTTATCGTCAGATTAGCATGCATGTCCTTACCGGCATCATCTTTTTAACCCTATATCGCTTGACCACTACATATTCAAAGTTCATTTCCTTGTTCAGATTCTCTTCTCAGGTACTAAATGTTGCCATAATGTTAACTGTCCCACTCAGGTAAAATGTGAGGAATACTGGCCAGCAGATGTAAAACATTTTAACAATCTGACCGTGACAACTACTTCTGAGATCCTATTGGAGGACTGGACTTTACGTGACTTTGAAGTGAAAAATGTAAGTCTGTATTTATATTAGAGATAGACTCATGCTGCTGTAATACTAAATGACCAATAAGTCACACGTTTAGTGCCACGGTTTTATTTTTTTATACTGCATTGGTGCCTATACTTTATATATACATTACATAATTATGATGATAATACATTTTAAATCAAACAAAGTACATCACAATTTCTAGGAAGTCACAATTATCTTAATTGGTATTATTTTTGTAATATCTTAGTGTTTTGTCTTAATTATAACATTATGCCTCATGTAGTGTAAAGTACTGTAATGATGTTTTGGGATAAATGATTCCTGTTATGACAGGTGAAAACGGCAGAGACTCGATCAGTTCGTCACTTCCATTTCACTGCGTGGCCAGACCATGGAGTTCCTGAGACCACTGAGCTTCTCATCAACTTCAGACACCTGGTGCGAGAACACATGGACCAGTACTCAAGACATTCACCCACTCTTGTGCACTGCAGGTACTTGAACAGTTCCTGAGCTCTCGAATATACAAACAAGCCTGCTCAACACTGTTTTATTGTTATACTCCCTCAAAGAAAAATGATCATTTTCTGCACACCTTTTTTTTTTTTCATAATACAGTGCTGGTGTGGGCCGGACGGGAACCTTCATCGCCATTGATCGTATAATCTTTCAGATCGAGCGAGATGGTGTAGTGGATGTATATGGGATCATTCACAATTTACGGATGCACAGACCACTGATGGTACAAACAGAGGTACATTCATTAATACTTTTTTCTTGATCTCTCTCTGCGCTGATTGTATGTCCTTCTATCCACCCTATTCTTAACCTAAGAGCACGGTTTGGTCATTGTAAGGGTTAGTTCTCCCAAAAATGAAAATTCTGTCATTAATTACTCACCCTCATGTTGTTCCACACCCGTAAGACTTTTGTTCATCTTCAGAACACAAATGAAGATCTTCTTAATGAAATCTGACAACCTTCACAACTTTCAGAAATTTTTTTTGAAGAGACACGATCGCTTTTTATGATGAACACATTTAATTTAGGTTTTTACTCTCATGTAAACATTGATCAGCAAACATACGCAGAAGCTTAACCGAACTTGAATGACGCACAAGATCAAACCTCTTTGCCGAAGCTCAAATGTGCTGCGTAGCACACAAGAATTCAGCTCAATTCGAATGGATTATTTTTACGATCTCTTTATGAACTTTTTGAATCATCTAAGTTTGTTGTGAAGGCAGTCTATGGAGGGACAGAAAGCTTTCTGATTTCATCAAAGAGATCATCATTTGTGTTCCGAAGATGAACGAAAGTATTGCGGGTTTGGAACGACATGAGGGTAATTAATTAAAAGTAATTTAATTTTCGGGGGAACTATCCCTTTAAATGTGTCGGCTTGTGGTCTAATCAGTTATTTTAGCTGTAACAGGCCTTTACGTTCTCTACTTTTGCAGGATCAATATGTGTTTCTTAACCAGTGCGCCATGGACATCATCAAGTCTCGGACTGGAAACAATGTAGATTTGATCTACCAGAACACAGCCGCACTCACTATTTATGAGAACTTTGAGCCCTTGAAAAAACCCAAAAATGGCTACCACAAGGCCTGACCGTCTTACCTTGAACAGTTCGCTGCACTGCTGTAAATGAAACTTTTTTTTTTTTTTTCTTTTAATTTTTATATTGAATTTTATTTAAAGAGGAAAAAAAATATATATATATATTTATTAAGACGTTTGTTTATTCAGGTATATAAGTGCGCAGAAATATTTTAAAATGTTTATCAAATACAGAAATGTAGCTGCAGGGATGTTTTGTGAGTTTTCATAGAATAAAGTTGATGTTTCAATCATGTAATATAGGATTATAAAAATGGCATTTCCTCAGAGACTAGGCTACTGGTGAAATGAAGATGAGCATGAATAGAAATATAGAATGTACGGTGAAAACATCTCATAGAACTTCATAATGTAATGCAGTAACATTGCATTTCTACTTCACTGCAGCAGTAGTGAAGACCAGATGGGTTTTTAAAACGCCTCTATGATTTAACATTGCAACTAAGCTTGGTATTAGCGAGTAGGCTGGTAAATTGTTAACAATGTGCAGTGACTTCATCCACTGAGGGATGCTGTAGGTCGTATCTGTACGCTGTTGTGCATAGGTCTGCGGCTTCAATAAATGTATGATTTCTGGCCTAAAGTCGAGCTTAAATGGACCATAAGGACAATAAGTTAGCAATGAATAGTACCGATGTCTTTTGGTTTGTTTCTGGAGTTGCTTAATCTCCGTAAAGACACATGCTGACCTGTCTGTTCCTGTTCCTTTTAGAATCAGGTCAGTTTTGTGTATGTCTACTGACAGTTTATTATGAGAAGGTTTTTTACAGTGTGACACTGTTCCATGATTATGCACTTAAATTGTTATATTTGTAATTTTTTTGTTAAAATTGAACTTTCAATCTATTTTTTCACAAAGTGTTGTTCCAGGGACTGTTTACTTTTGTGGTTTTAATATTCTGCAATTTTTTAAAAATGATTGTCTATTGATACTCTGCTGGTCACAGTAAAGAACCATACAGATGAAATCTTCATTTATAGGATTAAAAAAAGCTGCACTTTATTTCAAACTTTTGTGTTGATTTTGTGTGTGTAACATCCAAGTTAGCACACAAGTAGCCAGTATCCATATGTTGTTTTATTAAAATAAAAAGATTATTATATGTAACAAATACATTAATAATATTATTTAGCTTTTATTTTCTTATGTTTAGCCATACATTTATTAAGTAACGACAATGGTGTTTTTGGTGTAATTAACTTGATTGGCTTGTTTCATTAGTTATGAATTTATAAGATGCATTAAAATAACATTTGACATCCGCACGAGCCCTTATGACATCACAGAGAGAATTCGAAGAAAGTGACCGTTTTAGTGTTTATGAATGAGTGAAAATTCCTATGTGACTTCAGTAGGTAGTTTGGAGAGAATTAGCGAGCATTGTATTTTTGCGATTATGGGTCAGCGAGTTTCTCGTGCGAAGAAAGCGACAGGTAGCGAGTGCGTGAACAATTCACATGCACGTGCACCACTGCAAACCGCCGCCGACGCGCCACATCCTCTTCAGCTTGATGAGGGACGCGATTGTATTGCTGAGGTAGATGGAGGAGGAGGAGAGAGGGAGGACAGAGGGGAGAAGAGGGTGAAGAAGAAAAGGAGGTTTTGGAGAAGGCTGTGCTGCTTCCATTTCTCTCGCCCAAGAGCTGGAAAGGGTGAGAAAGTTCGGGCTGAAAAGGTGGAGCCGAGCGAGAATCAGGAGCAGGACACTGAGGCGCGGCCCGAGTCAACTAAAGGTAACGCTAAATCTCGTCACCTTTTTGTTTATTGGAGCTCTGTAAACCAAAAAAAATCACATCATCAATACACCTTAGTAGGACTTTAGGACAATTGATGATTCAAATAAATAAATAATAAAAAAAAAAAATATTGGCATACTTTATAGCTTTACATTTTTTATTGTCTGTGTAATGTTTTGCTATAGCATTGAAATCTTTCTCTGTTTGGGGTTTGTATCCCTCCCAGACGTTTTAACTTCCCCTTTTCAATACTAACTTTGCATTTTGTGGAACTTTTTCCATTTACTCAAACTTTAGATCAGATTTCTCTGGAGCACATCACTTGTATTGTGGAGAACTGTGATGATCAGGTGCCTCCTGACCGTCTCGAATCTTCTGAGCAGCAGATACAGGAGATCCTCCAACCTTCTTTCCAAGACAGTGCTGTTTTTTTGTCTGAAGGTGAGGTTGGGTCTGCTCAAACAGAACGACAGCATGAAGACATGAGATTGTGCATCGAGGGTGAGTTTGTCATAACCCAAAACATACACATTTTCATTTTTATGGCTACTTGACACAGATGAGAAAATTTGTATGTATACGTATATGTTTTAGGTAACATTTAAGTTAGAAAATGACTGAGAATGGTACATAACACTGCAGAAATTTCTGCAACTGCTTTAAATTGTATATCAGCTACAGTTATTTCTTTTACTAGAAATCTGCTCAAAGTATGACATTGGTGATAAACTGGGAGAAGGAGGATTTGGTGCTGTTTATGCTGGAGTTCGTTTCACGGACAGCCTTCCGGTATGTATAAATATGTGTGTGTGTGTGTATTAAAATTTGTAGAATATTTGTATAAACCCAATATAGTATAATCAAATATGCATGATTTTTAGACAACTTGAACTGTTTAAACTATCAGAATGACCAAACATGCTCTACCTGGTTCTTAAATTCACAGAACTTTACAGTACATGTCTGTTGAGTATTAATGACTTGAGTGATATGACATGCTAATTCTTTGTTTTGTTGATCAGGTGGCTCTGAAATTTGCTCGAAAACTGGAAGCCATGGAATATATCAACATTGTAAGTACGCTGAGCTTTTTGTGTTGATGTTTATATTCATTCGTATATAAATTTTAATCATTGACTTCAGATGATTTTTCTCTTGAAAAACGTTGACAACCAGTTGTCCAAGACTGATTTAGGAAACCGCCTCTATTTAACCATTGTGAATAATTGTCTTTCTTCTAGCCTGATCATCCCAATCCCGTTCCCCTGGAAATTGGACTGACCGTCCTGGCCAATAAGGGCCCCAGCACACCCCACATCATTAAGTTACTGGACTGGCAGAACCTCGCCAACCAATATATCATGGTCCTCCAGCGGCCCTCGCCCTGTGTCAATCTCTATCACTTTTTGCAAAGCTGTGGGGGCTTCCTCAATGAAGAGGTTGCACGCCATGTGATGCGGCAAGTGGTTGAAGCTGCAAACAGCTGCTGCAGCCGAGGAGTTTTCCACAGAGACATAAAAGAGGAGAACATATTAGTGAACACGGACACAATGGAAGTGACACTAATAGATTTCGGCTGCGGGGACCTGCTGTATGAAACGGCTTACCACACCTTTAGTGGTATGTGTTATAGCTGTCGTTTGGGGCTTGAACTGTAGTGATGAGTTACATTATGGCATATCCTAAACAGGCTAAGATGAATGAACATAACAGTATTGACTACATTTAAAAATCTATGATAGTAATTCAGACTTACAAATCTCTTTCCTCTAGGTACAATGCAGTACTGCCCCCCCGAATATTTCAAGATGGGCAAGTACTATGGGCGACCAGCAACTGTGTTTTCACTGGGGGTACTTTTGTTCTCAATGGTGTGTGGTTACTTTCCGGACAGGAGTGACCAGGACAACTCAAGGACTGGTTGTGGTATCTGCCGAACTTGACAAAGCGTGAGTTGTGCTGCTTTGAATAATATGCTCAAAGAGAGCAGCTGTAAAAAAAAAAAAAAGTTTAACGTAGTAGTCCAATGTCTTTTTCCACACAGAATGCAGCCATTTGATTAATGCCTGTCTGCATCCTGAGCCTGAGGAGAGGATTCATCTTGACAGGCTCCTTCTCCATGACTGGTTTAAGGTATCTAAGATCGTCAAAAAAGATTTTGTAAAAAGTATATGCAAGTATGATGTTAGACAATAACACTGATTTTGTTTGTTTTTGTTTTAGGTCATCTCTTAGGTCATGGAGGCAAGAACACCCTGTTGTGGCCACCCAGGAAGTGCTCTTCTGTAGTTAGCTTAGCGTCTGGCGGGCTGACACGAGTGGCCTTCTCCATCCCTCCAGTCCTTTGCGTCTTGCGAGGCTGGCGAGGCCTGGTAGCGTCTTGCGCCGGGGCTCGAGGCGGCAATATTTGCGTCTTGCGGTATTGCTGCCTGGGGATGTGAAAAGAGCTTTTGAACAATAGTTCATTTGCTTTCCACTCCATTTCCATCTTGGCTGCTCCTGTCCCAGTGCTCCCCACACGGTCCTGTCATGGTTCACCAGGTCTTAGAGCTCACAGACTCCCCAGAGGTTCCTAGTGCTTCTTGTCTCGGTCAGTTGACAGGGTCCTAGAGGTCCCTGGATGCCCCAGAGGAACCTGTTTCTGCTGCCCTGCTCCCTCCACAGAAATGCACAGATGTTCCACAGACCTCACGCTCACTGCTGCCACAGAGGTTTCAGGAACGACAGGGAGCTTTGGTTTCTGTCGTGACCCAGAGCTGCTCAGATCCAGAGCAGTAGCAGAGCTGTTTGTCGTAGATGCCCCAGAGATTCCTCTTCCTGCCCCAGAATGACTATAAGAACTCCAGAAGGAAATATCACCACACATTCAAAAATAAATCGCTGCATTACATGTTTTGTTTGTTTCATATTTCAGTGAAATTCACCGTGAAACTAACCTGAACTAACCATGAGCAATACATTTGTTTCTGTATTTACTTATCCTCGATAACGTTAGTTAATGAAAATACAGTTGTTCATTGTTAGTTCACTGTGCATTAACTAATGTTTACAAGGTTTTAATAATGTATTAGTAAATGCTGAAATTAACATTACAGTTTTTTACAATCACTTTGCTACTATTTTCAGAACCTTGATGTCATTTTTCACAACACTAGACACAAAACTCACAACCAATGAGCAATCAAAATGCACATTTTTCAAAACTCTAACCCTTTTCTCAATTGCTTGGATACAATATACATAAAACTTAGATCATTTGTTCATTGAACAAAAATCACCTGTTCAATATGACACAACTTAACATCAAAGTTCTACTGTTTCAAAAGGCAATTCACACATTACATTTCAAATGAGTGTCTGTTCATTTCCTTACAATGATCTAACTTTCAATTGATACAACTGCTCAAAAATGATAAGTAACTGTTGCATTACTCTTAATGCATAGTTGTATGGAAACAGACAAATCTTCCATGTTTACTGTAAATCATGAAAGTTTCAAGATAACGAGATTTATTGTCACCAAATAGCGTGGAGCATGAACCAATTAGACTACAATATCCAAGTGTGACATCACAGCAGACCAGTGTCAGGCATGGATTTGCCATGCCCAAGGTTTTTTGGAAAACATCCATTGTGATGTAGATGAGAACCTGTGGCCAAATCCACAACACAGAGTTGATGACAATGTAGAAGTACAGTAATCATGCCTGTTTTGTTTCTTACAGTACAAGCAAGCAAGTTGAGTATTGATGTTTTACAGTACTGTCTTTATTTTTCGATTTCATAGCTAATTATTTTTTGCTTTGATTTAAATAAACCTATGTTGTGATTGTACTGTAGTGTTTTGCATCAATATATTGCAAACTTTCTTCAATGATTCCACTGTCTGTAGTATTCTCTCTACGACTGCAGTACTTTTACAGAGATGTGTTTATTGTACATGTAGTACCATAATGAAACATGTATCTCCTATTTTGTTCTACAATATTTAAGGATTGTACGAACAATGACACAGTGAAACTATCGGTTGCTTGTGTGTGGCTGATCTATAGTTATGTTTCAATGGTATTTCACAGTAAATTTATGTTTTGAACCAATGATTGTGCAAGTGCAAGATTTCTTTAAAGATGTGAACGCACAATGCACTGTTTTGAACATTAGACAGCCTGTGTTACAAGTGATAACCGGTTTGAGTTTTGTGTCTAGAGTTTTGAAAAATGACATCAAGGTTCTGAAAATAGAAGCAAAGTGATTGTAAAAAACTGTAATAAAGATTAATTAATGCTGTAGAAGTGTACTACATTGTTAGCACATGTTGACTAATGTCGTTAACTAAAGAACATTATTTTAAAGTGTTGCAGAATCGTTTTGAAAGTGCTTTATTTTGAGGTCAAAAACACGTTTTTCTACCATTTACAATACAATAATGTATACATAACTCTCAAATATATGATGTACATGACATTAAAAAAACAAAATGCGGAATAAATATTATAAAATATATAATGAAAGTGGTCCCCTGGAGTTGTAGTGTTCAAAATCTCTTATTTTGAAATAGAATCACTTGACTTCCCTTTTCCTATTTCTTGAAGTCTGGGCTATGGAAACTCCACTTCAGTTATCAGAAATTTTAATCAAAAAATCATAACTTCATATGAAGCTTTAAGTTGAGCTCACTGGTATAATCTACTTTATTGTAAGGGAATTAAAAAAAAATAGAATACAAATGGATTAAATTACATAATTTAGTGAGTATACCATGATTGACAACATGTGGTTTGATACCTTGCAGCAGGCATTTTGTCAAATTTATTTTTCATGAAAATTGTCAGTGGTGTTACTGTCACTGCTGTTATTTTTTTATGGGTAACACGAGTGACTCCCCCATTCAAAGCTGTTCATTTAGTTCTTTTGCATAAAATAGCACTAGGATTACATGATTCTAACTTTTCTTTATCATTGTTAATCCTATTTTGGTCAGGCATGGCTAAATTGAGCGCAGTTGAGAAGCAGCAACTTTACAGAGCGAATTTTACAGACATTTTTAAAATGTTGTTTATGATCTTTTACTGACTGCTTTCACAAAGTGTCAGCGATAAGTCTTTGATTGTATGCCAAATGTAACAATAGTCTCATTAACTATAGTTAAAGAATAAGGATCTTTGGTCTCATATGTATATCGATGGTGTTACGGTTTTTTCTGCCACATTAAATAAAATGAGTCATATGTGACATGATAATAAATTTACATCCATTGAATTCTGCTACACTGAAGAATTAAGATTTAAAGGATTGAGTCATTACTTGTTTATAACTGTTTGTCAAATATTAATGTCATTGTTATAGTAAATGCATCTTTGCGCAAACATTTAACAAACCAGATTAAAATAAATAAAACACATCCTTTTTTTGCATTATCATTATTTTTCTGTAACTCTGACTGTATTTACTGAAAAAAAAATTGAGAAATAATATTTCATAAAAGCCATAAAAGGTAACAGCAGTGACAAACAAAAAGAAAAAAAGTTACATGTGGTCTTTAAATAAATGCACAAAATATTTTTTTAAAAATCATTAAGCTGTGTATATTCATGTATATTCATAAAGTCAAACGGTAATCTAATAATGTGGTCTAAGTTTAAATGCCAGAAAAAGAAATTAAGATATTTCTGTAGAATGACCCGTTTATGATATAACATTAAAATAACCCTATTTTGTTTTGCTAAAGGGTTGTGTATGGTGGGTGGACTTCAGACCCATGGTGTCAAGGAACAAAGGAACATGCTCCCCAGAACAAAATGTTGCACATTTTAAAGTTAAATGCATTAATCTGTTGAAATTTGTGAGCAAAATTAAGAGCTCCTATCCCTTTTCACTGACCACACAAATCAGGAAAAAAAAAAAAAAAAGTGGCACACTGAACTGTTTTTAGGAAACCAAATAATTTGACTAGGCTATAATAATAACAATAATAATCTCTAAAACAGAAATATATTAATAGTGTGTGATGCAATGTAAATTAGAAAAATTATATTTATGCCTTTTCTGTCCCAACAGGAATGGTTACATTTTGCTTTTTGTTCAACAATTTGACATCATCTCTCTGATGTAATTTTATCCGGAATCTTATCCGGGACTTCCAGCTAAATGTGGATTGTAGGTTTGTTGACGGTTAGTCACGCCTCCAGTGTTCACGACACAGAGAGGAGGAGGAATTTCCTTGTTCCTCGACGTTATCCGCAACAAAATGGCGAGGACTTTGTACTTATGATATTATTTTAGCACTTCATGCATCTCTATACGTTTTACACTTTTATTTTTCATATCTTTATCCGGTAATTTATTATTTGTGACAGCCTTTGTAGTCGGTCACTACATACACAGGCTCCTGTGGTAGCCTAAATAAATATAGTTATATAATATGTTGGTCATGTGCGGAGATGAAAAGCCAGCAGATTTGTATAAAATATTGTAAGTATTCATATGTATATATCTAAGTTACATTCTTATGTGTTTATACAAATATTAATAATTGATATTATATATTCTAACCCTCATGAATCCCTCTTTTCCCACCGGAGTGAGCCAAACTAAAATTGCCTTTAACTTGTTGAGTCTGAAGTTCAGCTCGGCGGGTCTAACCTCTCCCTCACATTAAATTCTGCTTTGTCACTTGTACCGCAGCGGGGTTAGTAACGTTACCAGTGAAGTCGTCCAGTTATAGATGCGTTGGAGCATGCTCTTATTCAAATAGTTTGAGGAGGAGTTCGAGTGGAAGGAGAACTGTCGCAGTATAAAAACCTAGAGCTGAGATCTACTGAAGTGATTTGGACGATGGAAGCTGCAGCGAAGCAGAAAGTGATTTTCGTCACTTACATCATCGCAGCTCTGGACGTCACGTGGCTCTTCCTCCAGTTCTCCATAACACCGGTTCGTCTAGCTTCATTCACAATCATGTTAAATGAAACCACTCAATCTTTAGCAGTACTCTAGAACAGTGGTTCTCAAACTGGGGGTCGCGAGATGATATCTATTTTTTTTTTTAAAAGTGGAAAAAATATATAGACCCTATATATTTTTGTTGCAATTAATTTAACTCAATACTTATTAAATGGTGTTTGCAGAAAAGTCTGATTAAAAAAATATATAATGTATATTTTTTAATTAAATTTGAAATTTTGTCCCAGACATTATATGAGATTACGTCAGCGTCAATCGCAATCAAGTTGCGTACATCACGCGCTGTTGTTCGCTGAAGCTAAAGGTGTTTGGAGGCTACAAACAAATAATACCTGCTTTAAAATGAAACGGTGGTTAATATCCACACTTAATATCTAATGCAAGCACATTTATAAATGCACACAAACAGAAGTAGCTTCAAGATATTGTGACATTATGACATTGAAATGTTTATTGTAAATGAAGCACATCGTTTTGATGTGTAAAACTGACATTGATATTGGATTATATGTGTGACGCTGAGAGAAATGAGGAAGAAATGAGGTTGGTGTGTGTGTGTGTGTGGGGGGGGGGGGGGGGGGTCGTGGAGCAGCAGCGCATTTATCATAGGGGTCGCGGGCTAAAAAGTTTGAGAACCACTGCTCTAGAATGTAAATCTAACTTTGTGTTCGCTGTGTGTTCATGGGATATTTTTATATGACATTCCAGTTAACTAAAATGTAAGATTTGTGTTAAATCATGTGAACTAATTGTTTTTACACTTACATTTTATAGGCCTGTATATTTTTTGTGTTTATATAGTTTGTATTATAAATGATCATGTACATAAAATCCATCTATACAATTTAAATGATAATTTATATTTATTAAAATGGAGTTTAATTGGTATTGGTACCTTAAGCACTACAACAATGTTACATTTTATGTACATTTTTAAATAGGCTATGTATATTTGTGCATATAGCATAATATATGAGATAATTTTTTTAATATAATTTATGTATTATATATTTTCAATATGCACTTATTTATCATTGACCTACATTACGTCCTTGTGATATTCTTTATCTCTTAAAAGATTAGTTCACCCAAAAATGAAAATGATTTAATCACCCTCAAGCCACTATCTTCTTTCAAACGAACACAATCGGAGATATGTTTAAAAATATCATTTGTCCTCCAGAGTTTATTATGCTTATGAATGACCTGGTCAAATTTTGAAGACAAAAAAAAAATGAATCAAATACAACTCCAGGGGTTGATGGTTGACGTCCCACAGATGGTGTTGGGTTTTGTTTCCTTTCTCTTATTTTGTAGTAGTCATTGTCATGTTTCATGTCCCTGTTGCCATGGGTTTTCCTTGTTCGTATCATGTGCTCCCTTGTCATTGGTTTGATAGTAAAGAGGTGTCCCTTGTCTTGTATATTTAAGCCCTCGTGTTTGCCCTGCACCACTGTTGGTGAGCTTTATGTTCTTGTTTGTTTTGCCAAGCCGTGCCATGTAAAGACTTTGTTTTATGTTTGATGGAATGAATAAACTGCACTTGGGTTCTCTACAACTCGCCTTCAGTGGATCTCCCTGTTTCAAGGGGCCAGTTCTTCAAAAGTAATCTGATTGAATTTCGGCTATCGGATTGAATCAGATCTTGAAAATGGATTGTTCAAATGGAAAAAAGGATTCTGAATCAGATTCAGATTAGATCACAAAATCCAATCTTGGATTCGATGTTGGGATTGAATCGATGCGTTTGTGTAAAACAAATATCCTTATTTAAAACTTTATAAAGTAAAATAACGAGCTTCCGGCGGACGACTGTATGCAGAATGCTCAATTCCACTTGCGCTAAATGAGTAAATTGCGACGAATGACGTAGGATGTATGAGTTTCGTAAGCTTAGATGCCTCTCACGTTTCAAACAAATAGGGCTGTGCAACAAACTCAATCTCCTCTTAAATATCAAAATCTAATTTGTGACTGGTGTTTTGTTTTGCTCTCTCCTCTGCGCCTACGCATTCGTCATTGCGTGGGGTCAGAGGTTGCTCTTCTGTCCAAATTGATGTGTGTAGTATGCGTACGGTCGTCCACCGGAAATTTGAATTTAGTTTTAAATAAGGATATTTGTTTTACAACGACTGGAGTCATATGGATTCTTTTTTTTTATGTATGAATGCATTATCAACCTTGGAGGACTAAGGATATTTTTTAAATATATCTCCGATTGTGTTTGTCTGAAAGAAGACAGTCATAAACACCTAGTATGGCTTGAGGGCGAGTTTAAGTCACTTTGGATAAAAGCTGCTGCTAAATGACTAAATGTAAATGCAACATAAATGAAATTAAAGCTGGCCATGATGTTTGGCCTATTCTAGTCTAATCCAGGCTCTTTCTGTTATTCATACCGAAAGAAAGGAGTTATAACTTGTAATCATGGGTTGCATTACATGTTCAGTTTTGTCCTTTTTGGAACAGTATTTGGCGAAGAGGCTCGGGTTCGACACTATTTGGTTTGGGTATCTGCAGACCACAGTTGGAGTTATTCAGCTGCTTGGAGGCCCTATTTATGGAAGGTAAGAAGAAATCGGATACGTGTTGCCTATGGCCATTTTTGTAATTATGTGTGCTTAATGAAAATATCTCATTATTTAAAGTCTAACTTTAGTTATAGGAATGAAGTTGGATGTGATGTGTGTTATTTCCTTGTGTCTGTTCTCAGGTTTGGAGATGTGTTTGGAGCACGCACAGCTCTCTCTGTGTCTTGCTTGGCGTCAGTGGTTTATTTCCTACTGTTGGCCGTGGCAGACAGCACTTTTATGCTTTTCGTGCACAAACTACCTGCTGTTTTCATGCATGGACTGCCAGGTAACACATGCTCATACACTCTTACACACACACTGTAAACAGGTAATGAGTACATTTGTATCTGTGTGTAGGAGCTCAAATGGTGGTAGCAGATCTGTCAGAAAATGAGAAGCGAGCAGAAGCTCTTGGGAAACTTGGCCTCTGCTTTGGCATTGGCATGATTGCAGGATCAACACTGGGTGGGACACTCAGCACACGCTTTGGGTAAGACACACTACATCACCTTCACTAGCATTATAATGTTTTGTGTCTGTCAATTTTTTTAAAGGTTTTGAAATAAGTAACCAATGGTCACCATTGCTACATTTATTTGATCAAAAATACAATAAGAATATTGAAGAACTGTATTTTAAAAATGTAATTTATTCCTGTGATGCAAAGCATTTTAGCAGCCATTAAACATGACTTCGGTGTCACATGATCCTTCAGAAATCATTCTCATATGCTCATTTGGTCAAAAATGTAGGAACCAGTTGTGCTGCTTGGATTTTTCGGGGGAAGCTGTGATACATTTTTTTAGGATTCTTTGATGTGTGGAAAAAAAAACTGTCACTTCTGTCCAATTTTATGCATTGTTGCTGAATAAACATAACATTTTTAAAAAATTAAGTACTATATCAAGTATGTATATTAAAATACAGCACAGCTCTCCCTGATAGTTTTTGCTTTTTGTCCATCAGTACAAAACGTCGCCATTTTTACTTTGGAAAAACTGCATTCTAAGAAAATCAAATTATTACATAGAGATTTTATGAAGGCAGCACTGATCCAGTACAACACAATTTAAATACAAATGGTTTTGTTTTTGTGTGTTCTGTAGGGAAAAGTTTGCAGCATCTTTTGCGGCTATTGGGAGTTTTGTTTCATTGTTGTTGGTGTTGAACTTCATCCCTAAACAGACCAAAATACATACCGTACCAGAGAGTGACAGTATGACATAAACAAACAAACACACAAGACTCACCTAGACACAGAAAAAATACTCTTGCTGTATGCTTTTATGACTTTATTCTGTTAAAATGTTGTATATTAATACTTTTGTCTGTGTTTAGAGAAGGGATCATCAAAGTCTGTGTTTAATCTGGGGGAGATCACCAGACTGATGAAGTTTCCAGGTGTTGCAAAGACATTTACAGTGAAGATTATGTCTGGATTGCCATCAGGTAAACACTTAAATGAACTGTTCCTGTTTGTGACTTTAAACTTATTGAAACACAGTAGAAACATACTTAAATGAAATGAAAATTCACGGTCTTCTCCAATAATTTAGTCCGCTTAATCCCAGTCCCTTTCTTGCAATCTACTGCACGCTTGTATTCAGATCTTCCATCTAATCAACAACCGATGGCTAGAACTAAGTCCCTGCCCTACAGTTTTTTTTTCTTTTTTGATAATCTGTTTTGCTCAATGTATGTCACAATGCATAGGTCCGTCACTTTATTGTGTTTTATATATTTATCTGTTTCTTTTGTGCTTCAGGTATATTTCAAGTTATGTTCTCCATCATTGCCATGAACTTCTTCGAGCTGAAGGCAGAGCAGAATGGCTATCTGATGGCTTACTTTGGCATAGTTCAAATGGTATAAGCACATGCGCACTTCGACTCAGTCATATGCTATTTAAATAGTTTGGTATTAAAGCAAGTATTGGTTTTCTTTGGTAATAAGTGACACTGTTCTCGTACTGTTTAAGGTGATCCAAGGTGCTGTAATCGGGCGTCTTACATCTAGATTTTCAGAGTACTCATTACTACTGCTGTCTGTTGGGATAAGCAGTATAGTGGGCCTTGCACAGGTAAACTGAAACTGCAAAATCATCCATCCAATTCCCTTTTTTATTTTTAGTTAGTTGCATAACAGATGTGTACGTTAACTGTTGAACAATTAGTGATGTGTGTATCTCCTTTAAGTGTGTGTTTTATATAAATATTTTGTGTGTTTTTCAGGCTATGATGACCAATGTGTTTCAATTTTGTTTAATCGTGGTACCGATGATGTTTTCTCTAAGTGTCTTCAATATCATCACAGATAGCATGTTGACCAAGAGTGTCTCTCCCTCTGACACAGGTAATCTACACTGTCAACTAGATGCCCTTGTGCAAAAGTACACATAAATATACTCAATGTTTTCATAATTGCAATAAATTTGAAGATCACAATTGTTTTTTATAAGAATAATTATTATTTTAGTAAAGGTTCAGTTAGCAACACTGAAACACTGTTGATATTTGAAATGAACCCAAACCAGTCCCTCCAGAAAAACGCGATTATGCGATCGCTTGATTTCATGCATAATCAGCCAAAGTCCGCATATTTATGCGGGGGTCGCATTTTTTCAAATATGCCGCACTTTCGCCGCATAAATTGCCGATTTCAGCAAGAAAAATATGCAGGGCTAGCATGATTTCATAATCCCTGTATTTTCGTTGCAAAAAAGTCTCATATATCTTAGCAGAAAGTTGAAAAATGTTGCGTTTACTTCACACAAGTAAAGCGCCATTATTTCCCCCTGTTGCCATGGGAACCTCATGAAGTGACGTAATTACGCGACGTGAACGTCATCTGTAAACCCCGCGGTGAAACCATGATGAAGCACGATGATCATTCTCATTTGCCAACAAAAATAAGCTCAAAAGACCGCGCGAAGCAGTTTCCCAGTGTGTTACATGACGCTGTATATTAGTGGTGTATAAAATAATTTACGTTGCAGTAAGAGATTACACTTTGTGCACTGGAAGCACTTCATTTAACAGAAGATGTCTGTTTTGTATCGCTACCTCTGTTAAACAGGAAGCACACATTTTATTTTTTTATATTTTATTTATTCATTTTTACAGAAGTTGAATATTCCTTTTGTAAAGCTACAGAACTTATTTGACTCAATGTTTTGTCATTTTGAGCCATGTGTTGATTAAGGTCTGAAATAAAACAGAACGAGAACTGAAATATTCTGTGATTTAGTAAGCCTGCCTCTTTACATGAAGGTAGTATCTAGAGAGAACAGGGTGTTGGGGGGGGGGGATCACCTTTTTTTCCTCTTTTGCATCAAAAACCGCAGTTTTTGCAAGTTCCCGCAATTTCATCGCATAAAATTGCAAAAATATCCCGCATATTCCATCGCATTATTATCCCGCATATTTTGCCCGCAACAATCACAAAAAAATCCCGCGTTTTTCTGGAGGGACTGCCAAACAAACACCCCTCCTTTCGTTGCTCCGCTCCCAAACTGCACAGACATGGAATGCAAGAATGGATGTCTCATTATCATAGATGAAGCAAAAAAAAAATGCTTCGTGAAATATTAAGTAAAAATGACATACAAATGACAAGAAAGAACAAAAAATAAACATACAATACGGAAGAGTTCATTGTTAGTCATCAGCAGCACACCAAGCTCCAGACAAACAGTATCACTCAAAACTGTCCTGTTGGCTAACATTACAACAACAGCATATCATTGTTCTGTGAAACATAGCAAAACCAATGTTACGCACGTATGGAGCAGAAACAACTCAACTTCGGTGTACATTTTCTGGCCTTCCCGCTCTAGTACGGTGATGCAGAGCGGCCAAATTTGTTTTTTTTCCCACTCAAGTTGTGTTGTAAAAACGAGATGTCGTAAAAACAACACCTTTACTTGTAATAATGAGATGCTATGTTGTCAAAACGACATTTTTCTCATTTTTTATGCGACTAGTACGAAATATGCCTTTATCAAATTTATATAGCCTAGATCAGTGTTCGAAAAGGACCCCTCATAATTAGCCTATAACAGTGATTAAACCCAAAGTCTGTGCGTGGGAGTAATGAACACAATATAGGCTAATTGTTTTATTGGCATATATACCCATTTGTAAATATGCACTTTTTAATAATAAAGCACAATTTTATAATTTAGTCACGATATGACAAGGAAAGCACACCACACACTAACAGATTCCATTCACAAACAACCAAAGTCCTGCCTGTGAATATGAGAAACCTCGCAAAATCTCTCGCATCAAACATGACTTTAAAGTAAATAAACGTGACGGACGACCATCAAGAAGAAATGGCTCTTATAGTGTATGGACTGCTTTGTGGGGGGAAAAAAGAAAAATGTTTAGATGAAGTCATGGAGACACTGTGAACTTTACAGCATGAGCTGGAGGTGAGTCTTCCGTCAGCTCGCTTTTGTTTCATGTGCTAATCTCCAGACCATGCGCACGTTTGTCCTCAGGGTTTTCCTCCCACACAACAGGATTTCCGACGTTCTTCCGAGCAGAGATGTTGCAAATATGCCTGCTGAGTGAACAGACTTTCCCTTGAAAGGGACTTGAGTTGTGGTGCTTAGTCCGAGCCACTTTTATCAACGATTCTCAGAAATCCCTTACTGCGCCTTCATATTTTCTACATTTATTTTAACAGTATATTTTATAAAAAGGCTCTAACTGTTATAATTAACTAATTATTAACAAGCACTTTGTGTGGTGTTTATATGGTGTTTTCAGGAACCATGCTGGGTCTGTGTTCTTCGGTGCAGTCTCTTTTGCGAACTGTGGGCCCAACTATTGGAGGATTCCTCTATGAGACATACGGTGTGCCATCCTTCGGATACATCCAGTGTGTCATCAACGCTGCGGTCTTTAGCCTTCTGCTAGCCACTGGAGGGCACTCACAGCCACATAGACCTAAACTCTAAAAAATCTGAAAAGGGTTGTTTGCGTATCGTGTTTGTGACCACATTGTGTGAGAGAGGGCCGTTTACAACACACCCATGGGCATTTAACTTACCTCCTCACACACTGGGGAAGAATTTCATCCCAACAAATAACCCAGCTGATCTTAGCTTTGTGAATGCCAGAGATTCAATATGTTTTGTTACTGTCAATCACACCTCTTTATATCACATGTTAGCTCAGGATTGTTTTTTTAATGAAGTTTCATATGTTGAAAAGAAACTGAGATGTAAATGTTTACTGTTGGCCAGTACAAAGCAACGCTGTATGGTTTTATCTGTATGCTGTTAGACTTGTTTAAACAATCCACGATTATACAGTAATTATTCATTATAACGATGTTGTTGTGAGAGGATATGTCATGTAAAAGGACAAAATTTACAATCCATAATCACCTTCAATGTCAATGTATCTGAAACTACTCAAATGTATTTGCAGTAAAATTTACTTTTTGATCTTTCAGATCTGTTTCTGAAAAAGGTGTCCATCTTTCCACCCTTTTCCATGTTTAGCTTCACAACAGTCCAGCTGCAGATTATGGGCACTTCACTGGCATATAGATTCTGAACTTTAATTTCACTATGGGGTGGATTCAAGCTTCCAAAAATAATGTTCCAAGAATGTTGTTCATTTGGCAGAGGTTAAAGTGTTAGTTCACGCAAAAAAGAACAATTCTGTCATAATTTACTCTCCCTCATGTCGTTCCAAACCCTTAAAGGGATAGTTCATCCAAAAATGAAAATTCTGTCATTAAGTACTCACCCACTCATGTCATTCCACACCCGTAAGACCTTTGTTCATCTTCTGAACACAAATGAAGATATTTTTGATGCAATCCGGGAGGTATATGACTCCTCAATAGACAGTAATTTAGCCACCACATTTAAGGTCCAGAAAGTTACTGAAGACATCGCTAAAATAGTCCACATGACTGCAGTGGGTCAACGACGCATGCGTGTGATGCTGACACAGGAGCCAATAATGAGTCACTGCAGTTACTGGGCACTTTCATTGCATCTGTTTATTTTCCACATAGTGAAAGTGAATGGAGACCTCTCATTCTGTTTACCATCTCCTTTTAAGATGCAATGAATTTATAAAGCATGTGTGAAACAACACAAGGATTAGTAAATGATGGCAGAATTGTATTTTTTGTTTTTATTTAGCTGAATTATCATTTTAAAACAGTGGACCTGACAGGTCAAAATGGTTTTTATTGTCAGTGTATCATGAAGAAAGAAATATCAACAGTTCAGCCAAAACTTTTTGGCATTTTCTTGCAGCAACTGTAAAAAAAAAAAAAATAAACAGGCATGTCCCGTTTTCTCTCTGAAGTTGTGGTAATGCATTAGTGATTAGCATACATTATGCTAATGAGGCGAGCGTGCAACGGGTGTTATCTTCAGCACCTGAGATGAGCTGAGAGAGAGAGAGAGAGAGAGAGAGAGAGAGAGAGAGAGAGAGCGCGAGGAGCTGCTGCACTCAGACGGGAATATGCGTCGGTAGTGTTCATCGGTGTAAGGCTGTGAGGGGAGAATCTCATTCCATTTCAAGTGATTCGCATGAGTCACGAATGGATCCTATTTTAACTCCCGGAAAGAAACTTTTTTTACTCTATTTATTATTCTTTATTTTAATATATCAAGGTAAGTAGCATGATGATGGACTGGTGTGTTCACTTATGCTCTAATAAACTGATGATCATTTTAAAGAAAATTGAAATTTCTGGTAATTTAACTTTAAATATTTAGTAAAAATTATTATTATAATTATTGGAAAAAGAACCAGATTTTAACTTGGAGGAAAACACTTACTTTGGCAGTGAAGGGAGAATAGTAAAATGCCTAAATGCCTTATCTTAATATATGAAAGTGAGTTACATAATGGTTTTAATCATTTTCATTAAAGCAAAAAATTTGTATTTTTAATATATAATGCATAGTTTCCAAACGCTTGATTAAAATGTTTTGATACAGAAAAGTGACTGTGGAAAAAAAAAAAAAAAAATCTAATAAAAGTTTTAAAGTGCCGCACTAATATGATAATTTGTGTCTTTTCAGCGCACATCACGTGGGGCACTGAAAGTCTGAATTTGACACAGCAGCATGATTTTGAAAAGTAAGTATTACGATTTGCATTTATATGCCGATATGCGTTTTATTTTCATTCACTTATTAATTGAAACATGGAAAAAAACGTTTGTATTAAAATGTACATTTATGTACATGATAATGGTGAATTCCATTCTGCACATTTTGAACATCCCGACTCGTGACTTTTTCGCGCTAATTTTACGCATGTTGATGAAATCACCTGAAAGGTCTTCAGGTCTGTAATAGTTGTGAAACAGGCCGTCAAAGCTCAGTCGAAACGCCTGTGAGTCTCTGGCTTTTCTGTCGAACACAAGTGCTGATTAGCTGTGTGTGAGGAACAAACCGCTCCTTGTTCTCTGTGTGTCCCAGCAGCAGCGAAAGCAGCAGGATAATGCTGGAGAAATGGGATCCCGCTTTCCAAACGGAGCAGGTAGGAGAGCTGAAGCGATGCATTGAGAGAGCGCACAGGAAACCTGCGCTAAATGCAGTGCCATGAGGTTAAATGCATAACATTACAGAAAACAAAAATATGGGTTTTCTTCATCTATGATAAAAGCGAGTGAGAATTGCCCAAGTAGGATCTCAATTAAAGTCAAATGGTACAAATTTCAATGTGATTTAAATGACAAAAGATAGGCTAAATTCATTTAAAACGTTATAGCTTAATGCATATTTCTACTCAGTTCCAGCAAAAGTTAAGATGTCTCATTTAATTTTTTTCCCCATTTGCCTACTGTTTTTCATTAGTCTACGAATGCCGTGTTATTGTGCCGTTATTAATCCAAGAACATGCATTTCGTCTTTACGACAATTTGACTGTAGAGTTCACCATAGCAACCGCACGCTGCTCGAGCCACCAAAACAAAACATTAACACTGCGTCATTATTTTTTTATTTATTACAAATGTGCACGCCGTCTAACATAAAACCAGTCGTTTTAAAAGTAGCCTGTTTATTTGGCATTTGGTAAATTGTGTCCGGTGCACCCCACAAATCACTTGCACAATTATGAAAGAGACGAAAAATTCCTTGCAAATTTTCTTCTAAAAGAAGTTGACCCCCCTTGAAATTCATTGTTTAATTCGCACACCGAAAACACATCCCCCAGCGCTGGCTTTGTTGAGCTCTTTGGGACAAAAGTCGTCATTTCGGAGGCAGTAAAGCGGTTTCAGGTGTCCGCTGTGTGCTCAGGATTGGTAAAGCTGGAGCGGCTGTTCCCCAGAGCCGCTATTCAGCGAGACACACTGGCCCCGTTCATTATGTCAGAATACATCTCCGTTACAGCCTCGTAAGCTACATAAAATTATTGAACTCTCAGATATCAGGTGTGATGGGGAGAAGCGGGCAGAATAGAGCGGTTTCGGTCAGATAAGAAAATGATTTAGTTCTGAAGTGAAGTGAATCGCTAATCGCTCTCATGTACCCCTCCTGCGGCAGTAATGAACTCTTATCCATGTTATGCGCTGCACATTCTGTACAAGCCAACAATGATTTATTAGATTTGGACGTTGATTGGAATTTCAGATTTGCCCTGCTTCTATTCTCCTGATAAATTTCATCTCGGAGGTCTTCATTAATCCGATATATATGAAAACAAATGAACAGAACTTTGGTTTAATTAGTCAACTAATTGGAACTGCTCGAGTTACATAAGCTCAATATTTATTTGGTTGAAGCTTAACAAAAAACTGCCTTTGTATAATAACAACCTCAGATTTTAGTCTTTTCAATTCATTCTTTCAGGCGAATCCAGGATTCTTTCCAAGGACTGAGATGCAGAGTGTTTAAAATAATGACATTAGTATATAAATAATAATAATAATAAACCCGAGTGTTTCGTTTTAAGCATGACATATGCTGCAATATTAATGTACTTACATATTTTTATGCACATTACAATCATCAGTTTTAATGTGTATGATCATGCACATTACATTTGAATGCGGGATGAACTAAACTTCTTAACTTCAGCTGGTTGACATCAACTAAAATTGAATTTGTGCAGTTGTTTGAAATCAAACAATGACCAGCCCGCTAGCGGTCACAGAACCGTGTTAACTTCAGTCATTTTATTCCCCAAAGAGATCCTTAGAGAGCAACACATCGTCAGCAGAGCAAACAGAAGCACAGAAGCCATCACCCCGCAGAGCCACCGGTAAGACCTGAGCTCAATGATACCGTACTTTAGCAGGAGGCCCAGTGCTCTCTTTGTGTGTGTTTTTCCCTGTTGAACATTGCTTTGTGTGTTTGATTTCAGACCTGCATGCCTTTTTGTTTACACCTGCACATACGTGTATATGGAATAATCTGTTAAAGAACTGTTTGTTTATTGCATTGCAGTATTGCAGTGAGTGCAAGTTTGTAATGCATAAACCTTATTTTTTTGTTATGAGAAACTGAAGAGTTATTGCTCATTTGAAATGTGAGAAAGGGACTGTCCCCTCTCTCAGTGGACATCTGTTCAACAGGCTGATGAGTGTCATCATTACACACAAGAGCTGGATTCATCTTAATGCTTGAATGAGCACTTCAGTTACCAGATATCAAACTCACGCTTAAACGCACTGAGACACACATTATTTTAATGTGCTTTAATTGTGTCGTGCAGGTGAGTGTACATCTCCTTGTCTGAATGGGGGTTGGTGTGTCCATCCAGACTCCTGTAACTGCACTTTATATCAGGCCACTGGAACACACTGCCAGACAGGTACTGTGCTGTGCAACATGCAACACTCGATCTCACTTTGAAGTTCCTCTCTGAGTTTTGGCTTGACAAATAATAGATAAAATGTTTCAGTCCCAAACCTAGGCTTTGAGCGAGAGATGACGTGCCGCTCATGGGGACAATATAACTATGAAACCTTTGACGGACTTTATTACTACTTCCCTGGAAAATGTAGCTACACGTTACTGAAAGACTGTGAAGACAGCATCCGGTCAAGTGTACATATACAGGTGATCTCTTATAATGTTTATAAATGCTAATTTACTCCCGCATACATTTGTAGTTTCACTGATGTTCTAGTGGTAGAAAATATGTCCTTTACCAGATGGTGATTTGTTGCCTTTTTTGCCATTTGACTGGTATTATTTCGGAGCAGGCTACCGTTCTCTGCTTTGCATCAGAGATGCCGTATACAGTATGTGTGTGTGTACTGCACAACTGTTGCCTGAGGAAGATATTTATTGGCATTCATAGAGAAAGTGATCTCATTATTATGGTCATTTATGCCCATTACAGTTTAATACAGTAATTACAGCCAGGGCCAACACAGAATTGGCTTTGTTCTCCCAGACTCACTGATGGGAATCCAGAGGAGGTGAGCTAACTCAGCCAGGAGTTTTTTTAGGCCATTAGCTTAAGTGCCAATATCATTTATCAATGAATTGAAAGGATGGCTGACAGTAATGCAGAACTTAAGCAGGATTGGCCCGGCTGCTCTGGATAAGTAGACTCCGCTCTTTGATGATGTAGTGGAAGCTTTTTAAGAGCTACACACTGTTTGTTATAGTTATCCTAGCGATAATGTGGTTTACTTCCGCTTTATTTTAGAGTTGGAATTCTTTTTAACCTAAAATTGAGGTTTTTTAAGCCGGCATTAAATGGAAGTTGCGATAGTCTTCTCTTCCCTGTTGTGACATATGCAATTGAAACAGCTTGTGTGTAGGGCGAAACTTGATTTTGTCCATCGGGAATTGATTGATCTCACGTGAGTAACATGGGATGTCCCGCCCTCACACCGGTAAACACGTCATCAGATAAGGGACGTTGTTGCAGGTGGAGGGGGAGAATTATAAACACTGCAATATTCCATAAAAAAATAAGAATAGTCATATTTCATGATTTTAAAATGGTGAGATTCTTTTATCATGCTTCATTATTAATTATTGATCTGCAGGTGCATAATGACCCAGAATGCAGTTCTTTCCCATACTCCTGCACACGTTCAATCAGCCTCTTCCTGCCGTGGGAGGGGGAGATTAGGTTACAGAGCTTCAGTGTTACTTTCAAGGGTCAAAGGTAATGGACATTCACATTCAACCACACAACAGTTGCTTAACCTCAACCTGACCTACATGATATCTCAGGGATTCTTTTAAAGAAGCTGCAGAGTGATGGTTTAAGTGTGTGTCGTTGTATTAACTGTAGTTGAATATCCTCTCTCTGTAGTGTGCAGCTGCCTCATCGCATCCACGATGTTGAGCTGGAGCGAATCTCTGACTACATCGTAGTGTCACAGCCACAGGGTTTCACGCTGGCCTGGCAGGGGTTCACTGGCTCTGTGTACATCAAGATGAGTCCTGAGTTTGTTGGACACACCTGTGGACTTTGTGGCAATTTCAATGCTGACACTCAGGATGACCTAAAGACCAGCTATGGCAAGTTTCCCTCAATTTGTTAAAGTCTGAGGCATTTGAATTAAAACTGTGATGGAAAGGGTGAACATCAGCAGTAATAGATCAAGAAGATTAGAAAGTATATATTTTATATTTGACAATATATTTGAAAAAAAAAAAACACATAGAGAATTATTTGAATAGTATATCTTGACAGAGATTGTCTCTTTCACAAAACAATATTATATATAATATTTAAAATATTTTTTCTCTGAACTTCTTTGCTTTTGACAGTCAGACAAGTAATTTTGTAGACAAGTAATACTAAAGCTAAGGGTTGCTAAGAAGAAATACTTACAGGAAGTTAAAATGTTCTGTGGTGTGACATGTTGTACTCCATATAAAACAATTTTATGTGCATAATTATACATTCTTTCATCATTGTTATGCATGTAGTTTTAGAGAATATTTGTCTTTTTTTAAATCTTGATGTTGATTTTAAAAAAGTGCATGAACACATAATGTGTCTCATATTTCTCATATGTGTCTCACACTTACTCATATGCATTTTATCATTGTTTGCTCCAGGTATTTTCACACAGGATTTGTCCATGTTTGGAAACAGCTGGGCAGAGGAGGAGCCACAGCTGGCCAGATGTCCTGTCGTTCCCGCTCTCTACCCCTCACCGTGTGCCACACAGGATCCTCATGTCTTATCGGTACGACACACACACACACACGCGCACACACGCACACACATATATATTTTTCTCCCACATCAACCAAAGTCTTGTACTCACATCTACACTCAAAATATACCTGGCTAATAAAGACTCTGGTTCTTCACTGCAGAAAGTGGAGGAAGTTTGTGCCAACCTACTGAAGGAACCGTTCCAGTCTTGCCATGAGTTTGTCAGTCCATATTCATACATGGCCAGTTGCTCCAACGACCTCTGTCTGTAAGTACTGACTTAAAACTGGACTACTGACATTGCCACTGACATTATCTATTGTAAAGCTATAAACCTGCATTGCAATGCTGCTGACATTACTTTCCAAAGTGTTTTCCTAAACATACTCATGCTATTGCTGCTATTGCACTTCATAACTGTTGTGTGTGTGTGTATAATTGTTTCACCTGTTGAAGGTCTGGTCCCAATGGTGATGTGGTGTGCCAGGTGTTCACAGAGTATGCTAGAGCGTGTGCCCATGCTGAACATCCACTGCAAAACTGGAGAGCACACTTTCCTGTTTGCAGTAAGTTACTTGCAAATACACAAATGTTGCTCAGACATTTGAGTTTATTTCATAAAGGTGTAAAATGTACTGTAAATATTATTAAACATATTTCAAATTGACTGAATGAGTATTCAAATGTAAAATAGTCGGAGTATACACACTTTTGACCAAATATATGAATCCTATCCAAGTTTAGAGATCCGTTGGTACAGGAATTGTTTATTGTGATTACTTTTAACTATAAAATATCATTCAAAAAGTTGGCAAGATTTGCAAAAAAACAAAAAAACAAGTCTCCTATGTTAACATTTGTATAGTAAATTTATTTTTATTAATAATGTAATAATATGTTTTAAAAGATAACTTATTCCTGTGATGGCAAAGCTGAATTTACAGCATCATTACTCCAGTCTTCAGTGTGTCACATGATCCTTCAGAAGTCATTCTAATATGCTGATTTGCTGCTCATGTAACATTTCTCATTATTATCAATATTGAAAACCGCTCTGCAGCAGATCAATATTTTATAAAATAGACATTAAGTACACGTAAAGTAAATGTTATAAAATAACCATATTGTTTTATCAGTATTCTTTGAGGAATGGAAAATTCAAAAGAACAGCATTTATTTGATATCTTTTATGACAAAGAAAATGTCTTTATTGTCATTTTTGATCAATGGACTGCATCCTTGTGCATTAAAAGTATTCATTTCTTTGCAGAAAATTCTTCCAGACACCAAACCTATGAATGGTGGTGTAAATAAATAATTTTAACAGTTTATTTAATATTGGTGACAGTGTATTGAAATATTTTGCTATTGCCTCCATTTTATAAAAGCAAAAGGTCATGTTTTACAGTAACTTTACAGTTGTTGGGCATGAGGTTAAATTGTAAAATCACTCTAACGCATAACTAATGCTTTAATTAATCTGCAGAAGACTAATATTTCAGTGATTTTAGCTATTTTATCATTTAAGTGTTTTAGAATTGTTTTTTTTTTTTTTTGCTGTGAGATACATTTTGTGAAAGTATCTGATATTCTTGTTTGTAGATGTTGATTGCCCCGGTGAGCTCCTTTTCAGAGAGTGTATTACCTGCTGTCCCATGCACTGCAAGATTGAACATATGTGTATAGACAGCAAGCTACAGTGTTTGGATGGCTGCTACTGTCCTGATGGTAGTATCACTAAATGAACTAAACACAAGATTTCTATATGTGTTCATTTATGAAGGTTTGAAGACAATAAAATCATTTTACTCTCTCTAGATTTGATCTACGAGGACGGAGTATGTGTTAAGGCATCAGAATGTCCTTGCGAGCACCACGGGATGTTGTACCCCTCCGGACATGTTATACAGGAAGACTGCAACAACTGGTCAGACACTATATTATCTTATCCACGGCATACTTGAATGCATGCAGAAATACTAATGCTTGTTTTTGTGGTACTGAATGTACAGTATGTATCCATTTTTGTTGCTGCATTTTTTTTAGCACATGTGTTGGGGGCATATGGAACTGCACAGAGCACAACTGCCCAGGTGTTTATCTGTTTTTCTTTTTATTGACTTTTTTCATGTTTTTTTTTTTTTTTTTTTTTTTTTACAAATTTACTGTACCCTCATTGTGTATTCATTTTTACATTCGTTCATTTACTTCTTTCTAAATCCCATTTTCTCAATTCACTGGCTCTGATTTGATCTTATTAACCATTTAATTACCTTGCGATAACAGAGATTTTATTCATGGAATAAATTCTAAACTACCATTCAGTAAGAATTAATTATTAATTAGAAGATTAAAAGTTTTATTCTACAAGGATGCAATAAATTGATTAAAAGTAGCAGTAAAGGCTTTTATAGTGTTACAAAAGATTTGTAATTCAAACAAATGCTGTTCTTTTGAACTTTCTATTAATGAATGAATCCTGAAGAAATGCATCCTGGTTGCTACATAAATATTAAACAGCACTGCTGTTTTTACAATTCATAATAATAATAATAATAATAATAATAATAATAAATGTTGAGCACCAAATCAGCAAATCAGAATGATTTCTGAAGCATCAGGTGACACTAAAGACTGGAATAATGACTGTTGAAAATTCAGATTTGACATCACAGGAATAAATTACATATATATATATATATATATATATATATATATATATAAAGAATAAAATAATATTACAGTTTCTTACTGTATTTCTGATCAAATACATGCAGCCTTGGTGAGCATTAGAGACTTTTTTCAAAAACATAAAAAAATCGTATCCAACCCCAAACTTTTAAATGGTAGTGTGCCCTATTCATCTATTTACATATATATGTGGTTTTTTTTTTTAACAGGGGAGTGCTCTGTGACAGGAGATATGTTCTTCCAGTCGTTTGATGGCCGTATTTACACATTTCCTGCTACGTGCCAGTACGTTTTAGCCAAGAGCAGAAACTCGGGCAGGTTCACTGTGACCATTCAGAATGCACCTTGTGGAGCTGTAAGTCCCTCTGCACTTTCATGCTATCCGCACCAACACAAACCTCAAGTATTACCACACAAAAGAGAAAAGACTTAAGGCATGCCAGATGTAGCATGGCAAACTTTTATTCATCACGTTCCAGAATTGCTTTAGTGTGGTGATCTAAAGAGAAATCTGGTGGCTTGGAACACAGCTTCAGTAGACAGACTTAAGATTACAGCTTCTAGATTTGTGTGATTAGTCAAGCTATTGGCATGTTAGTGGTTAGAGTTGCTGTACTTGTTAGTGTGTTAGTTAAATTTGTTACTAGATTAGTTACATTAGTGCTAGATTAGGCACCAATAATTGCACAGCCTTTCTATCGGCTAAAGTTTCATTTTTTTGGGTTGAGATAAAGCAAAGACATAGATGAGCTTGTGTCGTGATTAGACCCTGCTTAGCTTTGACACATAAAACATGAAACGATACAAAATATGAAGAGATTCTCCCCCTCAAAGCCTTCCTTTCCTGAAGCCCAGACCTGCTGATGCTAAAACTCAACACACAGAGCGCAGTTGGGTGTATGGTGTCACTGTCTGGACTCTGAACAAGCTTTTCTGCTTATCTGAGCCCCTCAATGACAGAGCCAGAGACTTTGTAGTTGCTGATAGAGAGAGCGAGAGAGAGATAGAAGAGAGAGAGTGAGAGATGTATTTCAGTAAAGCGACTGCTGAAAGATCCCCACATAGGCACCTGTTGGTAGCATCCATCATTTCCTTGAATGGAGCGATTCAGGGTCTGAGTGGTTTATCTCCTGTGAACAGCTCTCAGTAACTCATTCACGAGCATAAATGCTTAATTCCTAAACAACATGATTACTGAATTAGTCAAAATTGAAACAGATCATCCGATAGGTTTGTTTCTCTGTGCTGACATTCATCCATTGTGCTTGCTGCAGTAGTTCTATAGCGGCTGATATTATGTGTGCTGGTATGGGACGTTTTAACTCACTGATTCTGTTTTGCTTTGTTATGTCTGCAGAATCTGGATGGTGCTTGTATTCAGTCTGTCAATGTGGTGCTGGATGAGGATCCACGTACTGAGATCACAATGAGCCACAGTGGAGAGGTTTTTCTTGCCAGCCAGTTCAGGATCTCACTGCCGTATTCAGATGGTAATGAACTACAGCTGCTCTGTAATGAGATGGCATGGAAAATGTAATAAAATGTAATCAAAAATGTAATAAATAAGTACTACCATGGGTTTTTCAAGGACAGAAGTACTTCGGGATACCATGTATTTCATGAAGTACATGCATGTTTTAATATTCCCATGTGATTCCATGAATTTACCATGATTTAGCCACATGCTTTTCTGAATGGGAACTCTTATATTAGTAGATGAATATTTTTCTATGTACTTTAAATGTGTTTCTTAACTGAATATAGATACGTTACTGATTAAATACAGACCCATATCCACCACACTAATGTCCATCCATAACGTCTAGTTTTGTGTTTTACTTTTAAAGTAATTAATTGAAAATTCTGTCATTATTTACTCCATCCTCATGTCGTTCCAAGACTTTCTTTCTTCGGTGGAACACAATAGAAGATATTTTGAGATATGTCTCAGTGTTTTTTGTGCATATAATGAAAGTCAAAAGTGTTTGGTTCCCAACATTCTTCAAAATATAATTTATGTTCCGAAGGAGAAAGAAAGTAAGAAAGAAAAGAGTAAATAAAGACAGAATTTTCATTTTTCAATTTTCATTTTTAAACAATACACGCAAAAAAATATATTCGACAATGAAAAAAAATGTAAAATGTGTGTCTGTGTCTGTTATTCATAGAGCTTTATATGTTTAAAATACTGATGTCTTTTCAGATGTCTTTCAGATCCAGGAGCTGTCGTCCATGTTTGTTCAGGTGAAGTCATCGCAGGGTCTGCGGCTGCAGTATAACTGGAGGGAGTTCAGGCTGTACCTGCAGTTGGAAGAGCAGTGGAGAGACGATACTGTGGGGCTCTGCGGAACCTTTAACGGCAACATTCAGGATGACTTCCTGTGGGGTTCACTCTACTTCCTGCATTCGTTCCCTATCTTGCTGTCTGTTTTGCTCATATTCAACTTATTCTCCAATAATTTTGTTTTGTTTGTTCTCTAGTGCACCATCTGGCATGATTGAAAGCACTCCATACTTGTTTGGAAATGCATGGCGTGTGTCTTCAGCATGTGTGCCACGGCCCAGCTTACCCCAACTTGATCCTTGTGACACACACCAGCAAGCAGGTGACGCATTCACCTTGTTGTGCATAACCTTGTGCCTTTTTAGGCTGCTTGGCTTAAATGTCTTTCTGTGTGATTTCAGCCTCGTATGCAGTGGAGAAGTGTGATGTGCTGACGCAAGAGGTGTTTTCGGCCTGTCATGAGTATGTGAGTCCAGTGGGTTTTCAGCTACAGTGTCGTGCAGACGTCTGCAAATGTGGAGCACCGTGCCTGTGCTCCATCCTCGCTCACTACGCTCGCACCTGCAGGAGACACGGTGTCATCATTGAGTTCCGCTCACACCTGCCTGAGTGTGGTGAGTCTAACACATACACATACAGTATACTATATACACTAACGTTCAAACGTTTTGGGTCATTCATTCTTTGTTGTTGTTGATGAAAATCTCTTATCTCACAAAGGCTGCATTTATCTGATAAAAAACTGTTATGCTGTTAAATATTATTAGTTATATTAAATATTACTTATATATTATTTAAAATATCTGTTTTTGAAAATATTTTAAAATGTAATTTATTCCTGTGATTAACTGAATGACTGCAGTCTTCAGCATCACATGATCCTTCAGAAATCATTCTGTGCTGATTTGGTGCTCAAGAAACGTTATTTTTTTTATTATATCTTATCAATATTATATTATTATATCATTGTTGATCAACAGCCGTTCTGCATTCATAAATATTAACATTTATTTGAAAGAATTCTGTCATTTTTGATCAATGAAAAAAATATCACGTTTATTTTTAAATGGTGGTGTACATTTCCACTGAGAATAAAATAAATGTGTATGTAAAGTATATGTTTCTGGTCTGTTTGTAAATGTTTTTGCAGCCATCTTGTGTCCATCTACTATGGAGTATGGAGTCTGCGTGTCTTCGTGTCAGCGCCGCTGCCTGTTTCTGTCTCTCCCACAACCATGTGGAGATGAGTGTGAGGAGGGTTGCGTGTGCCCGGAAGGAACATACTTCAACATGCACACACACACCTGTGTTCCACGGTAAAAATTTGAAATATAGTCAATGAACCACTTCATGGTACTTTATAGTGATTTCTTTGGAGCTTGACAGATACGAACTGCTTCATAATTCTTCTTTGGGTTTGGAACAGCATGTGTGATAATGACAGAAGTTTCATTTTTAATGATCTATCCCTTTACAACTGTTAAAACAGTGTTGAGCCATTAGATTTGAATACAGTAATTAAAACCGGAGTTCCAAATGAAACTTCTTGAGAATCATTATCATCTAATTCTGCCAATCTCAACACAATGGTATATAAACAGCCCTCCCAACACACACACACACTGTAAAAATTACTGTGATTTTAACGGTAAAAGACTGTAAAAAATGCTACGGTGAAAACTTAATTGGTTTATAGAAAGTTTCCATCTTTATATATTTTGCTTTTTAAGATGAATACATTCAATTTAGGCTTTTATTCAAATATAAACCTTGATTAGCAAACTTTAGCAGAAGCTCAACTGAAATGAATGACACAAGAGAACAAACATGAGAATGAGCCTCATTGGTTTGTTCACAAGGTTTGTTCTTGTGTGTCATTCAGGTTTGGTTGAGCTGTTTATGCCTGTTCATCATATAAAGCGATGGAAAATTTGAACTTAACCACTCAATTCCTATTGATAAGTTTTCTCTTTATGAACTTTTTGAAGTGCCAAAGTTGCAGTTGCGTAGACTGTCAGTGGAGGGACAGAAAGCTCTCTGATTTCATCAAAAAGACAAATCTTCGTTTGTTTTCCGAAGATGAACGAAAGTCTTACGGGTTTGGAACGACATGAAGATGAGTAATTAATGACAGAATTTTAATAAATGAATAAATATGCAAAATTTCTACACTCAACTTTATGACTTTGACCTAGATTGAGTTACTTAGTGTGTGTGAGAGTAAAGTTATTTTCTGTCTTCGTTCAAACAGGCTGTAAAATGTTATGGACCTGACAACCTCAGGTGTTGTATAACGCTTTTAGCCTCCTCACCCTCACATGGGTTCACTTCCCTTAAATGTCCCGTGTCCCACTGCCACATACTCAGTGTGTACTAGAGTTACAGCACTCACGCTGGCAGAGGCTGAGAGAAAGTCAGTTCTGTGATAGAGAAGGCCTCTTTCTCTACTAGAGACTCAACCGCTGCACTTAGGTCTTTAGTAGGCCTGTGGTCTCTCACCTCTAACCCAACTACTATACTAGTTCAACAGCTCAGAAACATTGTATTGGCTTAAGTCACACAAGAGGAATTATCACTATGTTCATCCTCACTGTTTCATGCAGCATTGTCACTATTGACAATGTTAGTTTGAGACACTGTTATTTAACTAAATTGTCTAGAATTTGATTCTGAGTTGAATACTTCTCTATATGTTGTGGTACAGGAGTGAGTGTCCCTGCAGTTTTCTCGGTGCCGACTACTCTCCTGGAGATGTGATCATGACATCATCAGGTGTACAGTAAGATTGCCTTATTCATTTACATTAAACATCACCACACTGCCAAACTCTCCATAAAAGTAGTGTTTTGTCAAGGCATAATGTTTTATCTCTTTATATCACAGCAGCCCAGTAGAATACAATCACTGCCTCACATCAGTTAACATATTTTTTTTTAACATCAACAGAATTTGCCAAGATGGAAAACTCGTTTCCCAGAGCTCAATTATTGGTGAGTGTTGTATTTCAGCATTCTGATGTTGTTTACCCGCATAAAACTCTTTGAATGTCTGCAGTGTTTGCAGTTTGTTTGAATATACATTTATGCAGTGCTGGAGTTCAGTGTGTGTTCTCATTCTTTCTCTCTCAGATACCCTGTGCCCACCAGGGCAGTTTTATGAGGACTGCGGGAACCAAGTAGACGGGCCTTCGGGCAGTAAAGGTTTAGCCTGTGAACAAACCTGTGAGTCGTATTTGCTGAACCTCACCTGCTCCACTCATGAGCCATGCGTGCCTGGCTGTGCTTGTCCTGCAGGGTGAGTGGAGTCTTTGCTATCTGCATTGTTGGTGTCTGTTATTATTTACAAAAACATATGTGATGGACCATATTCATATACAAGTGGCAACTGGAGCTTTGCAATATTTACAAATGGCAGTATGGCAAGAAACAAGATTATAAAAGCTAAACTGAATGTGTTATGACAAACTTATGCATGTGCTTCCAAAATGTCATTTTCAAATGCAATTTCAAATTCAAATGTCAGTCACATACACTTTTCAAATAACACTATGACATTCAAAAGTTTGGGATCAGTTCATATTCATCAAAGGATCCTGAAAAAACGTATCACAGCTTCCACAAAAAATATTAGGCATCTGCAGTGGATTTCCTTATTTCAGTGGGACACTTGCTACAGTGTCCATTGAATCTCATGCACGTATTTATATTGATAAAAGTGTACCATGTTATTTGATACAATTTGATACATACTATATGTGCTTCTTATGGAATTTTATTTGAAGGCTCACTTGGTATTATGGTACCACATCAAAAAACATGGGACTTTCTTGGTACTTTTTGTGATGCTGCTATAGTGACATTCACATTCACATTCACACAGCTATTTTAGGGCTTGTTTACACCTGGTCAAGTCATGTGTTTTCTCTGATTGGAATGCTATCCAATCTTGAAAAGACTATATATGAATGCCCTTGCATTTAAATCTGATCACTCAAACCAGTTCAGGAGGTGGTCAGAGACGCATTCCAGATGAAACTAAACAAGAGTAAATGTATCTGGTTGATGGCACTCTCTCTCCGATTGTGTCTTTGATCTTGAAATTGGCTGATGATAAATGATATGTAGGTCATATCTGTTGCTTTTGTTGATGTGAACTCCACACATAGCATGGGAGTTGAAGATCGTATTTATATTCATTTAGTGGAGACACACTTATGTGGCCAAGTGTAAATGGAACCGATTTCACATACCAGATAGTTATCCGATCAGTAAAAACACATGAAAGGACCAGGTGTATTCTCTTCTTGAACTAGATGTTTCTGGCAGAATTTGAGTTGTAATGTGATTGCTTTTGGTGTCATCTATTCAATGTCTCCCAGTTGCATTTTAGCCGATTTAAACACTTTTACAGTTACTGAGGACTCTTTAGGAGTGTGTTTATTCCTCATTTGTTTTGGCAGTATATGTTTTTTAAGTATTTAAAGGTTAGATGTTTCCGTATTTGCGTGTGATGTGGAGGATTTGGCAGGTGAATGGCTGTATGTGTATTTACGTGTGTGATGAGGCAGTGATCCATGGCTAAGCTTAGTGGGTGGAATCGCCTGAGTAGCGTCAGGAACTACTCATTTCCATTACACATGCATACGCTGGGATTTTTAGCCAATCTGGGTCAAATAGTGTTCTTATTAATCAAATTCCATTCAAATATTCAAACGTGCTTTCACTGGCAGATAAAGACTGTTGACATGCCAAGAAAAGTAATGTAAATTTGCAGAAGCACACAAACCCCCCAGATGCACATTCACAGCCAGATGACATTTTGCTCTACATGTTGAGGTCTCACTCGGATGGTGTCTGCCGGAGCAGGTGATGATGTCGATACAGATCAGTTAAAGGGTCTCCACTGACTCAGTGGGAACCTTTGCTGCTGTCTACAGCAGGTGAAAAGAGTTCTTTGTAGCTCAACTTCACTTCCCCCTCTTTTCTCCCGCTCACGTCACGTTCCCACTAAAGGGGCCTCAGAGGGCACGACTCTTGCTCTATAGATGGATTTTTGTCATCTGATACATTTAATGCCAGTGTCTACACAAGCAAACTGAGGTTAAGTGCCATATCACAAGCTTAACTTCCTAAAGCCATCCTCAGCCATAACAGCATGATAAGACCTTGTCTCAGTTATCCTCTTACCAACACCACAACCAGCAACAGAGAGTCTGGGAATATGCCATGTTCTGGTTTTTTAGCTTATTTGTGAAAGTCTTTTGATCTGTTAGATCTTAAGCAGCTCACATTTTGTTCACGATTTTTGCAGATAACTCCTATCTGCTGAACACTTTCTTCTAAATATTTGTGTTGAATAGATTCAACTATTAATCTTTGAGATTAATTTATTCTTAGTGTATATAATTGACAGTTGTTTTTCCTGTTACAGTTTTTATTAAGATTATACGTTTTACTTTTTTTATTATAGATTTTTAGATTTGTTTATGAGGTTGGGATGAGTGTAAGCCTTGGTTTGTTAATGCTTAGACCTCACCAATTCTGAATTACAAAAGCAATCTAATACTCTCAATACAACGGGAAAAACTCTCATGAACATTCATCAGCCACGTAGTGAAAGGGCTGTGAGGTCACAGATGTATCTGGAGAGCAACTAGAGTTTCCACTGCACACAGAGGGGATGTGATATTTTAGCTGGCTGAGTGTGTGTAAGTGAGTGTGATTCACATTCTTCTGACTTATTGACCTTTTAAACAGAAAACAATTACACAAGAGCATCATGGGAAAGAAATATCATGGCTGAGGTTCTGTCATGAGTGTTTAATAAATTCCCGCAACTCGATAGTTTGGCATCTGTACTGGTGTAAATATGGTACAAAGGCCCCTTATGCCACAATGATAAGAAGTGATGAGATTATTGATAAGGAAATGACTAAATGCGCCATACTTGTGGTCAAACATCATTTTCTTGGAGCAGTACAGTAGCAGCAGGATGTTATATAGGCCTACAGGATGTAAATTAGCAAAGGAATGTCTACAACAGGTGTATAAAATACACTGCAAAAAACGATTTGTTCCTCAATATTTTTGTATGGTTTTGCGGTTCTAATATCTGTACATTCTTAAATCAAGATTTATCAAAGTAAAATGAAAGAAATAATCTATAAAAATTCAATTCTGTTTTTGGGGTCTTTTTTTGTTAAAGGGATACTTCAGCCCAAAATGAAAATTTGCTGTTAATTTACTCACCCTCAGTCCATCCAAGATGTAGGTGGCTTTTTTCTTCAGTTGATTAGTGAAGAAAATGTTTAGCTGAATCCTTGTTGTTGATTCAAGTCATTGGGTGGCGTAACTTTGAGATTCTAAGAAACATATTCAGACAAAACACAATTAATATCCACGACTCCTGACGATACATTGAGGTCTTAAGAATAGAAACGAACATTATTTACAACATTATTACCTCTAATCCACAGCCTTGGCAAATGGTCCTGAGCGCATTCACAAGTCACAGCTGTCTGGATCGCGAGCTTTCTGATTTCAATGTAACACTAGACACTTCTGCATTACAAATGAAAGGGGTACAAGATATGTACACATATCGTGTTCACATATCTTGTTCGCTTCTTAAGACCTCAATGTATCATCAGGAACCGTGGGTATTAATTTTGTTTTGTGTGCATATGTTTTTTTTTGTGATGTCACCCACTGACTTCCACTATATTAATCACCCTAGATCAAGGTTTCAGCTAAAATTCTTCTTTTCTACTGAAGAAAAAAAATCACCTACACCTTGGATAGCCTGAGGGTAAGTAAATAAACAGCAAATTTTCACTTTTGGGTGAACTGTCCCTTTAAGTGTATATTTATTAACCCACTGGCAGATATTTAAGTTTAAGTATTAAGTATAAACTCACTTATATCTAATATATTTTTCAGACAACAAAACTATATCTTAAAGGGTTAGTTCAACCAAAAAATTTAATTTCCTTCATTAATTATTCACCCTCATGCTGTTCCAAACCCATAAGACCTTTGGAACACAAATGAAGATATTTTTTGATGAAATCAGAGGAGTTTTGAAGCACACAAAGGCAGCAACGTCACTGTACCTTTTGCTGTCCAAAAAGGTAGTAAAGACATCATTAAAATAGTCCTCGGGACAGTAGTTCAACCTTAATGTTATGAAGCGATAAGAATACTTTTTGTGCACAAAAACAAAACAAAAATAAAGACTTTATTCAACAGTTTCTTCTCTTTCCTGTCAGTCTCCTATGCTGTTGACCTAGTAAACACAGTGCAGCACTTCCGTGTTCTACATCAGAACATCGGCTCTTTATTGTCCGGCTCCTGTGTCAGGATCACGCGCATGTGTCGTTCTGCGTCATTTATCATCTCAAGTAAATTTATCTTGATCTATAAATGTTTAGCTATTTGTACTGGAATACAAAGCATATTTACTGTGGAAAAAAAATCATTTCTGCAGTGCAAATGAAAGGCTGGGTTGGACTAAACATCCCCTTATGAATGCAGATTTTTTGTTTGTTAATGGTCTAAGTTACCAACTGACCCCACACTGAGGTTTTAGAACAATAATAAATTCTTATTGTTCTGTGCCTCAAGTTAATGTGAACCATTGAATATTTTAACCTATTTAGCGAAGATTAGATTAAAAAGAGATAAAGAGATGTAGAAGGAATACATTGCTGATTGTCAATGCTTTAATACATTGAAAGCATCTAAAGTGACTGTAAAAGGCAGAATGTAAAGTATTTGATTGTTTGCCCACTGGAACATTGTCATGAGCACTCCAGACCTTTTCTAGGGACTTTCCAACAGCCGTACTCTTCCACACACAGACACATACAGTCACAGTCACAGCCTGTCTTCTTCAAAGAGCATGTGGCAGGGTGGGGGGTGTCCCCACAAAGATGGCAACATCTGAAATCCTTGTCCTTGTGGGGACATTTTTTGGTCCCCATGAGGAAAGCAACTTATACATCATACTAAGTGCTGTATAAACAGAGAAAGTTTTATGTGTTTTATAATGAGTAAAAACATGCTTTATGATGGATAAGTTTAGGGTTAGAGGATCAAATACACAGTTTATACAGTATAAAAATCATTTTGTCCCCATAAAGCATGAAAACCCAGGGTGTGTGTCTGTGTTTTGTGTGTCTGATATGTGAGCTAGATCTTACATGCAGGCTGAATTCCTCAGTGCACCTGTTCATGCCCAGAAAATGAGTTCACTAATTACTGAAGACAGGATTTCATGTCTTTCTGTCTTTTACTTTACAGCAGCTTTCTCCATAAAGTAATTTCCCTGAGGCGCTGCTGTAACAAACATGGCATCCGAGGACTACTTTACTATTTTTATTCCCTGGAGTTTGATTCATTGTGGCTTCCCTCTTACATCATGCATATTTTAAAAACCGTGCTGATTGTTGACATGGCAAAATAGAGACTGAGATGTATATATATATATATACTAATGTAATGAAAGATATAGAATACACTGGATGTTAGCTTGCTTATTTTGCTTAAGAGCATGACCTATTTAAGTTCACATGTCATTCTAAAAAGAGACTATACTGCTAAATACTAAATACAGCTCAAGAGCTGTAGTTCCAACCACATAAGTTTGAGATGCTGTTTGCTAATGGAACTATGTTGGTAACAGTAGAACTTGCAACCATATTTGGCAAACGATGCTTTGAGGAAACGCACACCAAATTGGTTACTGGCCACTGAGTGGAACTTTTTCTGTAACTTTAAAGTTTGTTGAAGATGTTTCAGTATAGTCTGACTTCTTCTCACTTGTTTCTTTCTCTGTCCATTAAGCTAAGGGTGATGCTGATACCCCGTCTCTCATGGGAGAAGCAGGTATAGGACTGTTTTTGTGAGCAGGGGAATTCCTGCACTAATGAGAAGGAATAATTACCCCCTCCTCCACTTCTCAAGCAGAGTGGTTAATGGCAGTGATGCTTATTTACGCAGTAAACAGGTGCACAGCTGGATCAAATAACTGATAAGCTGCTTAAAGACATTCCTGTAGTCCATACTTCAAAATCAACACATTTTCATTTGTCAAGACAAAAAGAAAGAAAGAAAACTACAAGAAAAGAAAGCCATCTTTATGTTTCTGTGCTCTTGCTGTGCTCTGCTGTAGACCTTTAGCTTATTTGAATATGGATGTTTTCTGAAGAATTGTTTTCTCTCTTTGGGTTAGGGTCAGGTTTAGGGTTAAGGGTTAAGGTCAAGGATCATTGCAGATGACCTCTACGTCTTCTTAAGTGTAATGCATCTCTCTGGGTCTGAGATTAGAGCTCTCACAGTGAAAATGATGCCACAGTTGAGTCTCTAAAGTGTGTTTAACTCCCTGAAGCCTTTTGATGGTCATGGTGCTCATTGTATGTTCACCCAGAGATTTTGCTTTCATTTCGATTCATGCACTTCAAGTTTTACCACCTACTTTGAACTTGCTTGAATTATGTGTTTTAATATTGTCAGTTTTTGTTTTCATTTCATGGAAAGATTTTGTGATCTGTTTTAACCAATTTAACCAATGACATTTAACAGTATTCAAGATATCTGAGTGCGACAAGCCTTCAGACAGTGGTTTTCTGGTGATATTATCTCTGTTGAATTTTGAGGTTTGCATTGAGGAAAACTGTGAAGTTTGTAGTCATGAGTATCAGCATTTAGTAGTTTATGTGTTGCATGAGAGGCACTTAGGGGTGAGCAGGGCACAAACTAACGTGGGGTTAATTGTAACACACATGGTTTAAATGCTTCCACTTATGCTAGCATGATGAAACATAGTGTATGTAATAGTTGCCGTATCGACAATATATAGAGTTATACAAAAATTCAGAATTCACATTTACACATAATTAAGAAGAGTAAAGGTTTAAGCATAATTGGCGTGCTGTCCAGGGGAGGGCTCCGAGCTCAGAATTTTGGCCGAACCCAGAGTACCCCCCCATTTGTGGTGTAAATAGATAGAACTACAAGTGAGATGGGGTGGAGGAGGGATGCTGGTAAACTCTCAGGCGAACAGAGGTAAGTCTGCTGTATTTATACCTCTTGTCATTGATTGAGTTGATTAACTGAATGCTCTCCACTTGTGCTAATAAGGTTAATTATTTGCACCTGATCCTCCCGAACTTTGTTAATTAAAAATCATATCTTTGGGAGATATCACTGAACATTTATTTAACAATAGTAAAAGTGAATTTAATAACTTAAGATAATTTTTCCTCTATAATTTTTGTGTTTATTTAAAATTAGATAAATCTGATAAGTTTTTAAACTCCAATCTGTTATTTTGCAGTTTATGCTTCACAAACTAGCGGAAGATACCAACCAATTTTAAGTTCCAGTTGCGTAGATAGGGTTCGTTGTAGCACTGTGTTACAATGTGCCCCATAAACTGTGCTGTTTTAAACAGTTACTGATATAATTGGCATAATTAACTTGTATGAGTTACTGTTGAGAAACCATGCAAAAGAAATAACAACTGAGAGACAGAACCTGAACATTTAGAAAATATTTCAATAAATTTACTGCAATTGTATTTGCTTGTCTATTTATCTTGTGTTCTGTGAGAACTGTGAGTGGAGGGGAGTGTTTTTTTCAGCTATGTTTTTCTGAATGCCTGAATATGTTTGCCTGTATTGTTTTGACCAATGCTGTAAATTGTCTCGGTTACAAAGGTAACCCTTGTTCCCTGAAGGAGGGAACGGCGACGTACGTCTGACTGACCGCCGAATAGGAATCTCGCTAGAGAGGCCAATCTACTTCGAGTGTAACTAAAACGAGCCAATGCACATTGGCATGCAATCATATGTACCAGCTCGCAGCGCGGGTATATAATGAGCAGCAGGTGCGTTGCATCTTCAGGTTTTCGCTGAAGAGTGTGAAGGAAATTTCAATATAGAGTTATTTTGTTTTGAATAACGCGTGGTTTTCCTCTTTCCATTATTAAGACCTCTTTATGATAAGAAAACAGCAGCTGCAAAAGGTGACGGGAGTCTGAGGGTGACCTGGGGGGGTTAATTGGACCTAATTCTATCGTAAATTTATGACCTGAGGCCTAAAGGCCCATCCTGTCTTAGGTGTAGGCCTTTTGTCATGATAGAGTGTCTTTTCACTTTTCCATGTGTGTGGAAAAGTACTGATGTTGTGAATTGTCACCTTGAAAGGCATGAGGGGGGTATAAAAACTGAGGGGACCTGTCCTTGTTTGTTGCACTCTGCAGAAACCTGCTGTATGACTGTTTGACCTTTCTTGCAAGAAATAAATTCTTTATAAAGACAATTTTCTTTGAGTTTGTCTCTTAAGCAGTACGAGTAAAAGTTCTGCCACAACAGGAGCCGAACCGAATAGGCAGCAGCATCAGCGGGGTACAGCGACTGTGGTGACAGGACGTACATCTCCGTTCCCTCTTTCAGGGAACGATGGTTACCTTTGTAACCGAGATGTTTCCATTCAGTCGTTCACTTCGACGTACGTCGGACTGATAGGAATCCCAACCAAAGCGCCACAGGAGCTGCCCTCTTCCAGCACTCTGCTGTAAACCACCTGAACCCCCTTGCCTAAGGATGGTGGGACAGGGCTAACACTTATGGAACCCAGCCTAAATCCGGCCCCAGATGCTCTGCCATGTCGGCTGCCATTGTAGGGACTCTCTGGAGAAGAAGCACATATAAGCGCAGCAAGCCGACACTAAGCCGGCGCCTCTCCGTGCCTCTGACCTGAGGCGAGAACACAGGAGGAGACCAACTCAACACAAAGGCTATAGAACCTAGCGAACGTGTTAGGTGTCGCCCAGCCCACAGCTCTACAAATGTCTGTCAGCGAGGCCCAGGAGGTTGCGCGACACCTCTTGTGGAGTGCGCAACAATCTGAGTGGGCAGGGCACGCCCTGAGCTTGGTATGTCAGGGCGATGGCATGCACTATCCAGTGGGTCATCCTCTGCTTGGAGACAGCCTTTCCCTTCTGCTAGCCTCTGTAACAAACAAAGAGCTGGTCTGAGGTCCTGAAGCTTTGAGTTTTGTCTGTGTACAGTCGTAAAGTGCGAGCTGGACAGAGCAAAGCCAGGGCTGGGTCAGCCTCCTCCGAGGTTTTTGCAGGCTCACTACCTGGTCCCTGAAGGGAGTGGTTGGAACCTTGGGCTCATAGCCAGGCCGGGGTCTCAGTACCACGTGGCTGTCACCCGGCCCAACTTTAAGCAAGATTCATTGACCGAAAAAGACTGCAGGTCCCCTACCCTCTTGATGGAGGCCAATGCAGCCAGCAGCAAAGTCTTCATAGATATAATCTTTAAATCTGCTGACTGCAAAGGCTCAAAGGGAGCATTCTGGAGTGCCCCCCTAAGGAACCTGACGACCAGGTCGTGCTTACCAACAGATTTAGCATCTATGTGGTTGTGGTATGCGGAAATAGCAGCAGCCTGGACTTTGAGGGTGGAGCGAGACAGCCTACGCTCCAACCCTTGCTGCAAGAAGGAAAGCATGACTCCGATCGAGCATCTTCGGGGTTTTCTCAGCGAGAAGAACAGGAAAATGTTCCACTTCAAGACGTAAGCACATCTCGTAGACGGTGCACGTGCTGAAGTGATGGTGTTAAGTACCTCGGGGGATAAGTCACCTAGATCCTCTGCGTCCCGTCCAGGGACCAGACATGGAGTTTCCAGAGGTCTGGATGCGGGTGCCAAAAGGTGCCCCGTCTCTGAGAAAGAAGGTCCTTTCTCAGAGGAGTGGGCCAGGGAGGGGCTGTCACGAGGAGTGAGAGATCTGGGAACCAGGTCCGGTTGGGCCAATAGGGCACAACTATTCTGGGAACCAGGTCCGTTTGGGCCAAGAGGGCACAACTAACACGACCTGCTCCTTGACTTCCCTGACTTTGCACAGTGTCTGTGCAAGTAGGTTCACTGGGGTAGTGTCCTGAGTGTCTGTCCCGAGTGTTCCCTCAGACAGGGAGTAAAACATCTGGAAGTGGGAGGTTTCTGGTTAGGCAAATAGGTACACCTGAGCCTCTCCAAACTCCCTCCAGATCAGCTGGACCACCTGGGGATGGAGTATCGCAGCTTGTGAGAGCTCGTCGGCCATACAGTTGAGCACACCGGGGATGTGAATGGCACGAAGCGACCTTCTTCACGAAGCGAGATGCTTCTGACTCCAGAGGAGGAGATGGGGGGCAAGTGAGATGCGATGGGTGGTTGATGTACGCAACGGTCACAGTGTTGTCCGTACGGACCAGTACATGCCTGCCCCGATGCGGCCTTTTGAGCAATTCAAGGCAATTGATGTGCCAATGCAGTTGGGGGCCCATCTACAACCCTGACACTGCATGCCCGTTGTACGTGGTGCCACAGCCGGTGGCAGAGGCATCCGTGAAGAACATCAGCATGCTGGGACACCTGTTCTCGGGGCACTCCAGCCAATGGGTCCGATCACTGGCCGAAAGTATGGCGGCACTCTGATAGCCACCCGGAAAGTGCCGCATTGCCATGCCCATATCGGGACTCAGCCATGGAGCCAGTGTTGAAGCGGTCTCATATGATGCAGACCAAGCGGGGATACTGCTGCTGCGGCTGCCATTTACCCAAGGAGTCTCTGAAAGAATTCTCTGAAGAACCCACCCCTTTTCTTGGGTACAATGAAGTAGGGGCTGTAGAACCCTGACCTCATATCGGCTGGAGGGACCGGCTCTATCATGTCCTTCGCCAGTAGGACTGCGATCTCTGTACGCAACACAGGGGTATCGGCAGCCTTCTGTGAAGTAAAGTGGATGGCCCTGAACCTCGGGGGACACCGTCTCCCAAAGAGCAGTCCCATCCATCTCCGAGTCGCCCGTCCTTGGGCCTCTTGGCCTTGGCCTTACCGCCTTTCTTCTTGGGAGGGGCCTGGACGGGCTGGGCACCCTGACCACGACTGCCTCCACGGCGCCGCTTGAATGAAGGCTGCTGCTGCTGGGGTGTGGGAGTGGGGGCAGTTGCGGGGGGGCGCCCTTGGCGACGAGCAGACTGAGGCGCCGCGGGCAGGTGACCGCTTCGGCAGGATATGACTGATGGCCTCAGACTGCTTCTGGACAGCCAAGAACTGTTGAGTGAAGTTCTCCACCGCGTCGCCGAAGAGGCCGGTCTGGAACACGGGGGCATTAAGGACCCTGACTTTGTTGGTATCCTTCATGTCCGCAAGACACAGCCAGAGATGGTGTTCCTTGACCACTAGCGTGGACATTGCACGACCCACTGACCGCATCGTGACCTTCGTCGCCCGAAGCGCGAGGTCCGTTGTGGCACGAAGTTCCTGGAGAACCTGTGGATCATGGCCATCCTCGTGCAGGTCCCTCAGTGCCTTGGCCTGATGGACCTGCAACAACGCCATAGCGTATAAAGACGAAGCGGCTTCCCCACAGGCCTGCTAAGCCTTGGCGGTAAGATCCGAGTGCTTACAGGCCTGGGAAGGGAGAGATGGCTCCCCCCGCCAGGTGGATTTAGGGCAGAGTTGTATAGCAGCACTGGTGACCATCCCGAGGCGCCAGGTAACGACCGCATCCAGAAATACACAAGTAGTACGACATCTTTAAAAAGACGCAAACTACTCATGCAAGCTCTTTTAGGGACTTGCTCTCTTAGTGCCAAAGCAAACAGGAGAATGGTCACTGCGGACAGACAGGAAAAGTGGGCAGCCTGTCATGTGTGCTCTCTCTCACTGCTGCTCTACCAGCTGTGATTACAGTTTTTTCACGCTCTTGCGCACCGTCACCAACCGAGCTGGAAGCAGCTTCACTCGTTTCGCTCAGACAGACAAAAAGAAAAAAAAAACACGCAGAGATGGACTCACTCGATTCGGCACCGAAGCAAAAAGCTGAAGATGCAACGCACCTGCTGCTCATTATATGCCCGTGCTGTGAGGAGAGCAGCTGGTGCATATGATTGCATGCTAACGTGCAAGTAGATTGGCCTCTCTAGCGAGATTCTTTTTCGTCGGTCAGTCTGACATACGTCGAAGTGACCGACTGAATGGGAACTGTGTTTTACAGTGTGCTCATTGTCAAACTTTGATTTAATCCAATTTAATTTAGAATTTCTAAAAAAAAAAAAAAAAAAAAGTTATTTTTTACATAAAGAAATAATAATTGTCTTTTATTGACAAAATATTTTAGTTTGTCATGTATATTTTTTTAATTAGATCAGATAACATTTCAAGTTGTCATTTGGTTGTTACTTCCATTCTTTTGGGGTAAATAAAGGAAAAAAACTATACACTATTAATGAAACTAAGCCACAAATTTATGCCAGACATGTGAAATTAATGTGGAAAAAAATAAATACTCTAAGTAGACCCCTAAGTAGATTCACACACAACTGAGAAAGAAAAAAAAAAGCGGTTGTGCCCCGCTCTCCCCTATTTTGGGAAACCGTGTACATACAGTATAGACCAGAGCTCCTCAAATCCCATCCCCTCCTCAAGTCCACTGTCCTGCAGAGTTTAGTTCCAACCCTAAATAAAAACAACTGAACAGACTAATCAAAGGAAAATGAATATCATCTGGGAATATAATCTTAGCTGAAATCCTTGATTCACACATGATACACACTGATTCTTGGCAAAATGTGAGTTTGGGTTTAACAGACAGGGCTTAGATTGTGCCAGTATTAGGCCTTAGCTCAATTAGGACATTTAAGTATCATTTAAACGTGCCTTAGAAAAAAATATTACTGGTGTGCATCTTGAGCCAATACAATGGCACTGACATGTTTTAAGAAAGGTCACTGCATATTACTTTCAGTTAAAACAGCTCAAATGCATTTTAGTCTGGGACTATAGCCTTAAGCCTTGTCTGTAAAACTGGGGGTATATATTTTAACAAGCAACTCAGATTCTCTTCTGTCTAATTTTTATTCTAATAGAAGAGTTGACAATCATTAATGACCACCTGTATTAATGAAATGTGAAATTCTATTCCATCAATTGTGTCCAATCTAACATAAGGCATCTGAGTTTACTCATCCCACAATGGCTTTTTTAACATTGAAAATTAATTTGAAGACAATTATTATAATTTTGCATACAAAAACTTCTTTTCAGCATTTCTGTAATTTCAGCCTGACTTTTTGTTTGAGTCTTGGTTTTATTTTCTTGAGTCTGAGCTTTGTACAGAAAGACAACAGCATCACTGGTGCATGAAGATAATTGGTGAGCAATGGAGTGCGTGATTGTTTAGTTATGGATCCATCTCTCCGACTCTTAATTAATGCATGCACAACAGGAGCAGGTGATCATGCATTCTTTGATGGCAGTAAGTGATCCAGCATGCTGGCTGTGGGATAAAGAGAGCTGTTAACGCCTGTCTATCTGGGGTGTAAGTTTACTCAGTTCTAACAGACAGTGTGCTGGGAACTCTCAGAGACCCTCAGGCCAATAGAAATGATTCATTGCAATATTACAAGATCTTTATCAGAGAGAGAGAAAGAGAGAAGCTCTTTGGATCTGTGAGAATGAGAATCGGCTGCTTTTCTCATGTGACCAGTGAGATTTTTCTTTCATCCCTTCACCCATCCAAATATTCTCAGGCAGAAACTTCAGAGTTCCTGCATCACACCTGCATGGCTTCTGGACTCACATACAGTACATGTAGTGATATGCATTCACACATCCATACTTTGCACTGTTTCAGTATGAGCATTTGTGTATTTCAGGCTCCTCAAGCATGGTGATGAGTGTTTTGAGCCACGTGCTTGTCCGTGTTTGTGGAAAGGGAAAGAATATTATCCAGGAGACAGAGTATCATCCCCATGCCATCAGTGGTGAGATTTCATGTCTTTACACCAGTCATTCTACTATACTACATTTTCATATACTATAAGAAAAATTAGATGTTACATAAACGATCATGTGGCCACTTGAATTTTGGTAACTTCAAAGTTTTAGATTTGCATCTCCTCAGGGAGAAGTTAAGAGAGGAAATGTGAAGTTAAGCTGCTTCGAGGATCTAAATGTGAGTGTTTTGCAGTGTGTGTCAGCATGGCACATTCCAGTGTGAGTTTCGCCCATGTCCGTCAATGTGCACCACTTATGGAGATCGACATTACCGAACGTTTGATGGGTTCCTGTTTGATTATATTGGTGCATGCAAGGTGTACTTGGTCAAGGTGAGCTTTTAACAATAGATCCAGATATCATAACTCATTCTTATAAAGTGACAAAATGTGTGCTACTAATGTGTGCTCCTGTGTGTCTGTTAGAGCTCGTTAGATGCAATGATGACTGTCACAGCAGAAAATGTTGACTGCTTTGATAGTGGTGTGATCTGCAGGAAATCTCTCCTCATCTCTTCGGGTCGCTCATTCATTGTGTTTGATGATGACACCGGCAAACCTGTGAGTGAATTTTTCTGTCTCTCTCCACAACCTGATATAAAGCCTTACTATTGTAACACACAAACATATTCTAATTATGCTAGAATTAAAATGCAATGCCTATGTCGCCTAATAAATATTAATGAGCCTGGCTGAGGTTTTTAATATGCCTATATATATATATATGCTCTATATTGGTGAATATACTTTGGAGAAATATATTTTTAATGCAAGGAATGACAGTGCTGTTGTATCATAGTGCTGATGTAGTGTTGCAGCTGTAACTTATGTTTCCTGAAACATTGTTTTGATGCGAAATGATTTGAGGTAACATGGTTGATAATAATTTGCGGCTATGGTTCATGTGCAGAATCCATCCAGTGTGGTTGACAGGCAGAGAGTATATATCTGGCAAGCAGGATACTACACCATTGTGCATCTGCTTGGGGAAGACCTCACAGTGCTGTGGGACAGAAAAACCACCGTACATATACAAGCTGGACCACGCTGGCAGGTAAAAACGCACACAAAGAGGTGAATGTGTTGCTGGCTGCTGTGCAGCAAGTGTAAATTTGTAGTTTTGAGAAGAAAATTAATTTACAAAATTTTGAGTACCTTACAAGTTTGTATTTGTGTATTTATGATATTTCTAGGGCAAGCTTACTGGTCTTTGTGGGAACTTTGATCAGAAGACAGCGAATGAAATGAGAACACCAGAGAACATCGACTCTTCAACACCACAGGAGTTTGGCAACAGCTGGACAGCAGCAGAGGCATGGCAAACAGATAAACACACACAAAACACCGGTCAAAAGTTTTGGAATGATTTCGAATTTTTTCAAATGTTTTTGAAAGATGTCTCTTATGCTCTTATTTATTGGACATTTATTCATTGGACAGTAAAAACAGTAATATTGTTAAATAATATTACAATTTGAAATAACTCTTCTCTTTGAATATGTTTTAAAATGTAATCCATTCCTGATGGCATACTGAAGCTTAATTTTTAGCACCTATTACTTCAGATCCTTCAGAAATCATTCTAATATACATCCTTGCTCAATAAAAAGTATTCATTTCATTTAAAAAATCTTACTTACCTCAAACTTTTAAATAATAATGTAGAACTGTTTTTACAAAAAACATTAAGCTGTAATATTAAGCACAATTGTTTTTAACATTTATAAGAAATGTGAGTGTGAATGGAAAAAGAAATATTTCTTTAGCACCAAATTAACATTTTGGAAAGGTATCTGAAGAACCATGAAACTCTGAAGACTGGAGATATGATGCTGAAAATGCTTTGTCATCTCAGAAATAAATTACATTTGCAAATATATTAAAATAGAAAACATTAATTTAAATTGTAATAATATTTTACAATATTACTGTTTTTGATCAAATACATAAATGCAGCCTTAGAGAGTATAAGAGAAGTCTTTCAAAGACTTTTCCAACTTTTATCTTGTAGAATATGCAAAACATGGATACTCACTTTTATTTCATTCACATTGTTTGTGGATGACTAAACATTTGATTATGCTCTCCAAAATGTCTCAAATCTGGCAGTAGCTACAAATCAAACAGTGTAGTATGACTGTCTGTTTGTGTGTGCATGTCCCATCAGTGTGTGAACAGTCCTGATATAAGGCATCCCTGCAATCTGAATCCTCTTCGAGAGCCCTTTGCAAAAAGACAGTGTGGGATTTTGCATAGTGAAGTGTTCCAAGTCTGCCACCCTGTGGTAAGTTGATTACCTCTGAACAGTTACAAGCATTAATGCTCACATTCACATTGAATCGAAATGTACATGCGAGTGAGAGAAGGTTTCTGTGTTTAAAGGCTTTTCATGCTCTATAGGTAGATGTCACATGGTTCTATATGAACTGCCTTGCGGACACCTGTGGTTGCAACCGTGGAGGAGATTGTGAGTGTTTCTGCACAAGTGTTGCTGCGTATGCTCACCGCTGCTGCCAGAAGGGTGTCAACATCGATTGGCGCTCGCCTTCTGTCTGCCGTGAGTGATATTCCTAGCATCAGTCATTGTAATAATAAATGATGTATTATTAACAAAGTTCAGGAGGAACACATTCAAATGATCTAATTAATCATCACATCACTCCAATTAGCAGTCATTAATCAGCAATCAACATCTCTTTCCAATCAGCATGACTGTAGACGTCTATATTGACGCAGTCAACTCACCTATGTTTTTGCAGTTTTCAGCATCTCTCCACCACCCCATCTCCTCACCCTTACCTGGTTACTTGGATACGGGTGGAGTACTCTGGGTTCGGGCCAAATACCGAGCTCAGAGCCCTCTCCTTGGACACCACGCAAAATATGCATAATAATTACTATGCATAATAATTTATCTGATTATTTCTAAGTGTGAACTAGTGAACTAATAACTGAATAAACTACGGTGAACACACATTCTTCTAAAAGACAATGATGGTCTGAATGAATACAGAACTGAGCGATATATATTACAGTTTTTCCTCATATGGTTTATTTTATGCTATAATGAGTAATACTACCTTCTTCCTCTTACAGCTCATGACTGTGAATACTACAACAAAGGTATATTTGTAATATTTTGATGATTCTAACATTTGTGCATGTCTGATATATATTATATAAATTATATATTATTATAATTCTTACAATTGTGCTCGTGTGCATAGCTTTAGGGAAAGGGCCACTGAAGCTTTTGACCTACAGAGAGAGAGGAACAATGTTATCAGCCAATAAGACAACTGGACTGGTGTTCCCAAAAAAAGAAATGACAAGTACTGATGAGATCCTGACTCAGTTCATGATGACGCCGGGCATCAGCAAAGCCAGACCACATGGTCAGACAGTCAAAAGCACACAATCAACTCATAAAAAAGCTCAAGTAACAATATATTTTAAAACATGCACATTTTAGACCAAATCTAAAAAACGTACTCTTCCTTATTGTCTTAAACAAATGATTTATATATTTTTTCTACATCATCAATGTATTTACTGCACTGTAAATGTTGATTTTGTAAAATATGATATAATGTTGTTAATGCCACAGACTCATCCCTGGTGTCATTTGAGGCGGCAGACAGGCCCAACTACTTCTTAAAAGCAGAGCTCAGTGGTCAGCTGAGACTTCAGAAGTGGGAAGAGACTGAGGCATTTTGGGATGCAGCTACATTTGTTCTTCATAGAGACACCTGGATCTCTGGCTTTGACTCACTGGAGTCCCTGGCAAAGCCTGGATTTTTTTTGCATTTCATGCTGTCCAGACTCCAGCTCATGAAATACAGTCACTCGGATCGGTACCGCCGAGCGAGCGACTCTATTCAAACTGACAGGTCAGCATGTGGCAACATATCTGCAAACTCAAAATCACAAAGAAACATTATCACTTGCTCACCCCCCCCAAATCGTTCTTTTTTAACTATAGGCAGCATACAATACTATCCAATGGGTCCTAGATGCCAGTGGCAGTATGAATCATGTGTGAGTCCGTGCTTCAGGACATGCAGTGACCCGTCAGGTTTGAGCTGTGCCAGCATCCTGAAGTAAGAGCACACTCATTCATGTATGCAAACATACACGCATTTGATTTCTGCAAATATCTGCAAGGATTTCAATTGTTTAAGTGTATTATTAAGTTATGTGGCATGCACCTTTCTATAGGGTTGAGGGATGCGTGCCTCAGTGTCCAAATCACATGGTTCTAGATGAGGTCACTCACAGATGTGTCTATATGGAGGACTGTAAGCTAGTATTTATGCTACTTCTGTTGCTGAATGAATATACATTAACATTACACAGTTAGCTTTGTCGGTTTAAATTTATATTGTGACGTGTCTAATATATATTGTGTTTATGCTTAGGCATTAAGCCTGCTGTTGTTCCTCCATTCACACCACCCAGCACTGCCATAGCATCAACATCCTCAGAACATTCCACCTTGAGTGGCCCAGCTGTTTCTACATCACTCACATCCACAGCAGTGTCAAAGAGTAGCACCACTGCTACTGTACCTACAGCACACATGCCAAGCACTGCAATACTTACATCCTCCCCTATCAGACCTGAGCTGGTGGATACCGTTACCACATTAACAACATCTACGTTCTCCACAAGCCCACTGGCTTCCACTGAGAGAACCACTAAAGCATCAAGCGTCACTCATTCTTCCTCCTCCACATCGTACACTAGCCCAGTGTATATCTCAGCATCTCTCTCAGGCACCTCTACAACAAGCAGGCCAACAGAGTCTTCAACACTACTAACGAGTACGACAACTATCCCCATACCACCTACTTCTAGTCCTGCTCTGTCATCTACCTCAAGTAAAGAGCCAACCAGAGTAAGCACTCTACCTGTGCTTCCAGTCTCGACCAGCATGAGTGCCACAGAAGCCACTTCCCCACCTGTCAAAGTGTCATTTCCCTTCACCTCTAGTACCGAGATTTCTAGAGTGTCAGAGATCCTCACACTTACTGAAAAGACTACAACTCCCACTGTGACTTCTAGTGGTGGCACACAGTTTCCTGCTGAAACTATCAGCACAACAAAGTTCACCTCCACAACCCCTATACTAGGATCGAGTACCTCTGTCACCACAGCAAAATTGACCTTTCCAACATCTTCACACACTCTGAAAACCCTTGAGAGTCCCTCTGAAACCCAGAAGCCTTTGGGCATCACTACCATTTCCACTTCCCCTTCAGATATTGAAGCTTCAACGACTCACATTTCAGTGAAATCCACAATTTCCGCTTTTCAAACGTCAACTTCAACTCAAACAACTCCTTTTATTTCTTCAACATCAACCTCAGAGCAACCCAAAACTTCAAAAACAACACTGTCTTTCACCACGGCTGCTCCAGCAACCCTCATCACCACAGTGTCGTCTCAAGCTCCTACGTTTGTGGCAACAGAAACCACAGCAAAAACAACCTATCAGTCAAAATCTGTTATGTATACTCATCCTGATATTCTAACAACTGATGGGACATTACAGACGGATTGGAGAATGATCCAAACCACGTCAACTCCATCAGTATTAACAGAAACATCCCAAACCAGTGTCAGCACAGCAGAGACCCCACTTACCACCTACACTACCCTACCATTCACCTCAGCACCTACAGAGACATCAACACTGCTCACATCACATGTGTCACCCACTGACAAGACAACTTCTAGAGTTGTTTCCGCTTCTACTACATTGGGCCCTTCAGTGTCTCACTGGAGTTTAGTTTCCACCACTGCTCTCCTTACAGACAAAGTCAGCACATCACCAATTCGTTCTCCTTATTCTACAACAACTATGACCACCACACCTGCACTGCCTGAGAGTTCTCCGGCTTCACCATCCATACTTACGCTGGCAACATCCGCATCTCGAGCACCGACAAAAACCACAGAAACAGCTGCCTCTTCTGGGATACCTCTGCTGACATCTACTGCAGTTGAGAAAGAGATTGTTTCCACCACTCAAACATCCACAACTAGACCTTTGACTATACATTATGTCACAGATACAACTAAGGTTTTTCCTGACACAGATAGAGCTGTGCTGTCGACTACTGAAACAACCCAGATGTCGACATTGGTGCATGAGACATCCAGCACCTTTCCTTCCACAATTACTCCAAAATTCACAACCCGTGTTACACCAGTCCTGACTACAAGGGTGGCTGTGGCTACCACGCGTCGAGAAACACCACGAGTTGCGGCCACAACCAGCATTTCACCTACCACTACGAATGAGACGACATCGACAACACTCTCTACAATTTCTACGGATAAAGTGACTACTGTTTCCACATATACAACTACCTCTAGTATCCCTGTTGCTTATTCTAGCACACTTACAACACACAGTCCTGACACCACTGAATACACATCTGAATTTACAGAGTACACAACTGAATCTGGTCCGACCACAGCACTGCCATCATCAACTGGAACAACTCCAATGCCAAGTGTGGCATCAGTTGTTACTCAGACTACCATTTCAAAACAGTCACCTACTTCCTCTTCTGTCACTGAGAGTAGTCCTGTAACCAGTGCAAGTCCCTCTACTGTGGTGGATGAATATACCACAGTCACAGCCACGTCACCTGCCTTAGACACTGCCGGAGCAACACTGAGTTCCGCTGTGGTTACCGGTCTTCCCTACAGCATAGAAACAGAGCACTGGATGACAAGCCAGACACATGTAGTCCCAAAAACTTCTGCCGAGCCAAGCAGAGTATGCACTGTGAGTCTATAAAATATATTTATATATATTTTTTAATGTTCACATTGTAATTTTTGAATAACAAATCTGCAATTACATGTTAAATATAAATGATGTTTTTGTGTCTGTAGTCTCCATATTCAGAGGTAGTGGATGAATGTACAAAGCTTATTTGTGTCAGTGGCCAGTTGCTCCTCTTCAATAAGTCTCAGAGCTGCCCTTATGATCCTACACCTCCAAACTGTGGTCTGCTTGGCTTTGCTGTACTGGTCAATGGTGATAAGTGTTGTCCAAGATGGGACTGCCCATGTGAGGAACACATATATTACACACATTACTATAATCATTTTCATTCTTCCATTTGTTGATGTTTTATCAAAATTTATTTTATTTTTGGCATGTAGGTCGTTGCTCAGTGTTTCCAGATATTAATCTGATCACATTTGATGGGAAAAGTGTTGCGATTTATAAAGCTGCTTTATATGTGGTGACTCAACTTCCCAATGAGACCGTCAGCATCCTGGTACAAGAGTGTTCTGGACCAGATGACACTGTAAGATATGCACAACACGATTCTTTTGCCTAACCTTCACTTTTAGTGCAACTAACTTTTTTTTTTTAAATATCAAAGTCATGATATCTTTCTGTTTGATTCCAGCTTGTATGGAACTTTACCAATTTGTGTCTGGCAGCTTTAAACATCACTCACAAATCCAATGAAGTACTCATCAATCGTTTGCAGAGACGCGTGAGTATTCTACTGCTTGCAATTCTTAAAAAACTTGCAATTTTCTTTCAGTGGTGATGAATTGATGAAAGTGGTGCCAGTCTGACATATTTACATGAACAATGGGTTGTTTTTCCAGCTATATGTGAACTCCAGGTATGCAAAGCCACGTTTTAAGAAGTTTGGTTTTGAGATTCTGGACACAGGAAACATGTATCTTATCCGAAGTCCAGCTGGTTTGAAGATCCAGTGGTTCCACACTACAGGCATGATGGTGATTGAGATGGACAGCTATAACAACAGACTCCCCACAATGGGCTTGTGTGGTACGCATCTATTAACCACAGATTATATGGATGGTAAAAAACATCATGTCATATTTTAATGACATGTTTCTCTTTGTCACCCTGTCCAGGTAGTTGTGATGGTAATCCTCTGAATGATCTGACTCTGTCTAACGGTACAGTTGTGCCTGAGCAAGAGGATCCGGCTGTCTTCATCGATAGCTGGCAGATTCCCAACACCACCAGCTATGTCAGCCACAGCAGACGGAGGGAGGTCAACTGCACCACGAGCGACTGCTCTCAGTGCATGAGCATGCTGAGCAACCGTACCTTCACCATCTGCCATCCTCATGTACGGCACGCAACATGAACATCTCACCAATACTTAACATTCACCCACATGTGATTATGCACTTCATTTCCTAACTGGTCTTTGTGCTCAGGTCCCTCCTGCAGTGTTCTGTGAGATTTGGGTGAGAGATGTGGAGTATGTGAATAATCCATGTGTTGCTTTGGCCGCTTATGCTGCTTCCTGCCACAAATTCAACATCTGCATGGAATGGAGGAGCTCTGATTTTTGCCGTATGTAGTTACCAAGGCATATCAACATAGCTTTCAGTACAAATGGTTTCCACAGCTGGTGTTAGAAATGCCATTTATTTGTGTTATGTGTGTGTATTTTACGGTAATGTTAGTGTTTTTCTGTGTAGCATTCATGTGCCCAGAAAATCTGCGGTACCAAGCGTGTCTGCCCTCCTGCACTGCCCCATCCTGCCCAAACCAAGATTTTGAGTTTGTCCCAGAGCAATGCACGGGCCTTTCAGAGGGCTGTGTATGTCCAGAGGGAACTCTATTACATCGCCCCTATTCTGCCTCATGCATTCCACCCAGCAAGTGTGGTATGCCGCTTGTCTTTTCTATTGTATCTATTTAAGGGAATTTAGTTGTTGTTGTTAAATCATTTGTTCAACGATATGTGTTTGCAGCATGTACTGACAGTTTTGGGACCCCACGTGCACTTGGAGAGGTGTGGAAAGCCTCGCTGGATGGCTGCTGCATGTACAAGTGTGAGAACGACAGCATAGTGCCGGTGGAGTATAACTGCAGTAACATCCCTCAGCCAGTCTGTACGCGTGCAGGAGAGATTCTGGTCAACCTTGCAGATGACAGCAGCTGCTGCCCTTACAAAGCCTGTGGTCTGTTACACAATTATTTCCAACATTTGTACAGAAGGGCTGGGCAGAATGATGGTATATACTATATACCTTGTACAGTTTAAATCCATTATGTTAAAAAAGATGAAGTCATTTTTTCACTAACCACTAGATTTTCAACAAAAAAAATCTAAAAGAAGAAAAAGGAATTAGTACATGGTAATGGAATTTCATAAGACAAAATTTGTCATACTGCCCAACTCAATATTAAATTTACATTGTATACATGTTTTGTACATGTATATAATGCATATGTTTTAAGTAACACTTTACAATAAGGTCCATTAGTTAACTAAAATAGTTAACATGAACTAATAATTGAAACATGGAGTCAGCGGGTTGAAATCCAAGTGCAGCTTTATTTCCAAAACGCAGTCAGACAGGCAATGGTCAACTCAACAGCAAACAGTAGTAAACGGGGAAAGGGAAGCTCGTAGTAAATAATCCAGGCTAAGGTCAAAAAGGCAGGCAGATAAACAACAGAACGATGACACAGGCAGGATCCGAAACCGGCAAAACAAGACAAGGATAGCGTTCAGAAATGTTACAGGATTAACAATACTTCGCACTGAATGTGTGTGTGTGTGTGTGTAGTGCTCTTATAGTGGTGAGATGTGAATGAGGTGTGATTGTAATGTGTTACAGCTGGCAGGGTGATCAGTGACTGGGTGAGAGGCTTATGGGAAATGTAGTCTGTAAGTAGAGTCCATGATGTGGAAGGGTGACCTCTGGTGGCAAGTGGGTGAAAGACAGCAGATTCATAACAGTAATGAACTGCACTTATACAGCATTTATTAATCTTTGTTAATGTTAATTTCAACATTTATTAATACATTATTAAAATCTTGTTAACATTAGTTAATGCTCTGCGAACTAACACGATAAAACAATGAACAACTGTATTTTCTTTAACTGACATTAACGAAGATTAACAAATACAGTAACAAATGTATTGCTCATGGTTAGTTCATTTTAGTTAATACATTAATTAATGTTTAACTAATGAACCTCATTGTAAAGTGTTACCATGTTTTCTTTTACTATTACTTAATAAGTTCAGATGCTTTATGAGAGTAACGAAGGGGTGCGTGACAACGTAGGTGAAGATCCAAGTGCAGGCTTTATGAATAAAGAGAGCGTAATCGTACAGGCAATGGTCAAAAGACAGTACACATGGACAGCAAAGGACAGGCAGCAAATCATCACAGTCCAGTACAACAAGCAAAGGTCAGGGCAGACAGCAAGGAATCAAATAACAGGAAACAGACAGGGTCACAACAGGCAGCCAAAACAGGGAAAACCGCTCAGAAATGTACACCGTGGTAAATTCAAAACCTTGCACCATTGTGTCTGCAGTGTGCTTATATAGTGTGTGTGATACATGGCAGGTGTATATGTTATCAGTGCTGCTGGGAAATGTAATGTGTGTATGAAGTGAGGTCTGGGGTTGAGTGCCCTCTAGTGGCTATTAAGGGCACTCCAGCGGATAACCCTGACAATGAGGTTGTTTAATTCTGCTTAATTGTTTTGTGACAGTTTGTAATCAGAGTCTGTGTGAAGCAGCTCCTACGCACTGTAAATATGGGGAGAAGCTGGTGTCATATCATAGGCGGGACTCCTGCTGTCCAGAATACTTATGTGGTGAGTTTGAACATATTTTGTTTTGTGTTTGAGTCTGTGTATTTGTACATCCATATGAGTGCATGTTTGTTTATTGTCTTTTTTCAGAGTGTGATCCTGATCAGTGTGTCTTGGACATTCCAGTTTGTCGTGAGGATCAGACATTGATCGCCACTCGTGCTGAAGGCAGCTGCTGTTTGGCACACATCTGCAGTAAGCCATTATGTTAAAATCATTACATTCCAATTCCATTCCTCGATGGAACAAAAAGTGACAAACTATACAATAGACATTATATAAAAGTTGTCCTTTTGACATTCCATATCCTAACAATTGACAGGCATGTTATCTATTAAAATTAAAATAGATTTTTTTTAAAATTGTGTTTATTGTTCTGTTAGTGTGTGACAAATGTTCTGAGGGCGCTCCAGTGTGTAAAGATGGAGAACTGCTGATTGTGGACACAAACAGCACAGATCGCTGCTGTCCAGTTTATCACTGCTGTGAGTACAAACTACCATTCTCAATTTCTCATGTACCATTTTCATTCTCAGTAGTAAATTCAGCCAATAAAGGCAGTTAAGAAAGCTGTGCTAAGCCAATTACAGAAGGAAAATACAAAAACCAACAACCATTATACAGAATATCTGCATGAGAACAAGTAGCCTAAACAACCCTTAAGCTCTACAAAACAAAATAACTAACACCACATTAACTGAAACAGTAAAGTGTTATAATAACTATGTTGTGTATATATACATGCAGTATGTGAGACCTCTCAATGCTTAGACGTCACATGTCCAGTTGGCATGGCAGTAGTTTCCACAAGGATTCAAGATCAGTGTTGTCCATCACAGACATGTGGTAAGCCCACCAACTCAATAACAATGTGGTTGAGCAATATGTATTTATTTTATTTTTTATTTCATTATTAGTGTCTTTTTTACTTGTCTGTGTCTGTGAAACTTCTGAAAAAGACTAAAGCTCCTCTCTCTCTTAGAATGCGCATGTGAGAAAATCCTTCGTCCTAAATGTTCTCTGGTGAGTCTCCAGAAATGAATATGTACAAATGACCAAGTAAATTTGTTTATATTTTATTAATTCGTTATTTGTGTGTGAGGGTTTTGTTTGACTGGTTGGTTTATATCTGATATCAGGTGTATTGTGTTGTAGGGGGAGAGTATGCAGTTAGACAGAGCGTTTCTGTCTGATCCGGAAAACCAATGTGCCTGCAAAAGATTTGTGTGTGGTGAGAACACACCTCTGTCTAAAATGCTCTGAAAGTAAAATATAAATAAATAATAAAATATTTCAATATGGTGTGCTTTTCTCTGTGTATTTACAGTGAGAGAGGCGGTGTGTGTGGATGGGGAAAGGGGAGTAATGCGGCCGGGGCAGACACTGGTCGAGCACCGTGATCAGGGTGTGTGTTACACCACACAGTGCACACACACACTGGACTCTGCCACAGGTTTCTATGTCCTTAAATCCACTGACACTAACTGCACAGCACGCTGCCAGACCGTGAGTATTTTAAATGCACAAAGACACACACACTAGCCAAACACAAAAATACCTCTTAACTGTGTAATGTGTTCAACAGAACCAGCTATACATACCTCCTAAAGACCCCAGCAGCTGCTGTGGTGTGTGTAAGAACATTTCTTGCCTGCTCCGGAGTGAAAATGGATCTCTAACTATGTACAAGGTGATGTTCAGTAAATGTTTTCCCTGGGCGCCGCTGCAAAAAATGGCTGCCCATTGCTCTGGGTGTGTGTTCACGGTGTGAGTGTGTGTGCACTTGGATGGAGAGCACAAATTCAATACTTTGCCACACTTTCATGTTCATATTCGCCTCCACTCAAAACCAGCGAGAAAGCTGCACAGAGCTACAGTATTGGTCAAGAGTTTGAAAAACTTTTTCGCTAATGGTCGCTAAAGCTGCATTTATTTGATCAAAAAATACACAGAGTAATATTGTGAAACATTATTACAATTTCAAAGAACTTTTTTTTATTTGAAATTTATTCCTGTGATGGCATTTTCAGCAGCCATTACACCAAGTAATTTAATTTATTGATAATTGAACATCAATAAAAATGTATTTAAAAACAATTTTTAAAAAACTGAGCAGAAAATCAGCATATTGTAACACTGAAGACTGGAGTAATGACTGTGATGTGAATGTCTTCTCTGTGATCTCCTCTCCAGCCAGGGCGCAGCTGGGTCTCTGACTGCATGCGCTATGACTGTACAGACACTCTGTCAGGACCTGTGCTTGTCTCCCACCCCTACAGCTGCCCCCCTTTCAACGAAACTGAGTGTATGAAGGTGAATTCTCTCTCCTTAATAAATGTGAACCTAAATAATACACTTAAGTACAGGTAGGAAACACACAAACCCATGTAAGTGACAGAGATGTATTACATGGATGCAGAACTAATACAAAATACACTTCTGAGACATAACCATGAGGTCCTGATTACAGATACTTTCACTGACAAATTTTTACTAGCAAATAACAGTCCTTTCATTTTGTCTTAGATCGGCGGGACCGTTGTGAGTTACATGGATGGGTGCTGCAAGACATGTGAGTACAGAGGTTACATTCTTTTGTTCATTTCTACTCTAAATATAACAAGAAACATGGATAACGTTACCATTTAAAAGCTCCTTCTGTTTCTTTCACAAGTCATTTGCACTCAGTATGTACCGAATTAAAACAACAATGAGTTCCACAGTTCATGTTATCTGTTGATGTGACACTCTTATAGTACCTATGTTCAGTACCAACGAGAGCAAAATTCATAAACCTAAACATATCAGTATCAAAAGGAGTCACTTCCGAGAATTCACTTGAACAGACATTGTGTAAAAGCACTGACATGCATACAACAGCAAAAAGTTCATTTCTTGCATCAGTGTAACGTTCTGTAACAATCTCTCCAGGCGCTGCGAACTCCCTGTTCCCCTTCTCTGTTAGCCCTTTGAAACCCACAGTTAGCACAAACTGTGAACAAGGTACCTGATACTAACATCAGACCTCAAGGCTCGCCATCACCATTGTTGATTTCCAACAATGTACTCCCCCTATTCAAACAATACAGGATTCTCAACAGATTTGAAGATAACTGCTCATTGAAGTCATTTATACTTCGAGTTACTTTTCTCCCAGATGTTTCTTGGAAGCAGCTAAATCTTTCCCCATTTTGCTCTGTCGGGCAGTGCATTGTTGATTGCCAACAATGTACTGTTGGTAGTGGCCAGGTAGAGAGTTTCTGTAGCTCTGCATGATTCAGTGCTTAGGCTGTAGCCTCTAATCACATAGTATGTGTAGTTTGTGGTAATGGGGTGTTTAGTAATGATTTGAGTGATATGGCAACAGTAGCAATACAAAGCACTTTCTACATCCTTTGTCTCCTGCCAGTTTTGCCGCCTTTTTTGCCACATCACTCAAACCATTACAGCTTCTGCTCACTACTGATCTATACTTTTCATCAAGTATTGGGGACCATTTGGGTCTTTTTGTTCTTTTTGCTTTTGAGGTGGTGGAACAAAACTGATCTTGAGAACAAGCAAATTCTCAATATTTTCAATAGATGAGTAGTTTTATAGTGATTGTTTATCAGCTAAGTGGGGAAAGAATTGTATTTCCACTGTCAGTTATACAAGTAACAGTTATTAAAATCTCACAAAGTTAACTCCTGATGTAAATTGTTAATTATTCTAAAATCTACTCAAAAAAGTCGGTTTACCATCCATTTTTAGTGAACTGGAAAATGAATGTTATTATCCTGCTGTAAAATGCGGTCATGAACCAGATTAAAATAATAGCTTTATATGTACTGTGATGCTATCTAGCTCATTAGATTTAATCTCAATGCACTTTAAAGAAGGTATTATTCAGCTTCATCCTTTTCAGACTATCTAATGCATAAACAAGCATGTGCTGAACGCAAAGATTACTTTATGACCCAAGGCAAAGCCATCCAGTGATGTCGCTTGAAGTGACATCCCAGAAATTTTCTTGAGAAATACACTGTTTTCAATAACTTTTCTCTACCCAAACTGAAGGTGAGCAATTAACTTGTTTAAGCATCATCTTAGCAACAGGGCATCGGCAATCATCTTATAACAAACAATTGATGAAAATCTACGAGAGAAGGGTTTTTTCCCCCCCAAAGGGTTTCTTAAAATGCTTGCATAGGGAGAGAAGAAGATATTTTTCATTGAATGAATTAGAACATCTACACAGGATGAAAAAGATCATTCATTGACTCCTCATGCTGTAGGTAAAGAGGATGGGAAGTCATGTCAGAAAGTGACAGTGAGGATGACAATTAGAAAGAATGACTGCCGTAGCAACAGACCGGTGAGTTCATTTCAGAATAAACCTGTTATAATCTGGCTATTATAATTTAGCTATAAAATCACTCACATTATGTCTGTCACGTTCACAGGTCAACATAGTGTCATGTGATGGGAAGTGTCCATCTGCTAGTATTTATAACTACAACATTAACACATATGCACGGTTTTGTAAGTGCTGCAGAGAGATGGGACTACAGCGCCGTTCAGTCCAACTCTACTGCAGTGGAAACTCTACATGGGTCAGTTACAGCATACAGGAACCTACGGACTGTTCCTGCCAGTGGTCGTAAACCCAAAACCATAATAACAGAAAGTGTTACTTATCATTCAACTTGAACATTAAGATCTGAAGTTTAAATATAGTGTTGTAAAGTTTTTTTTTCTTCTTTGTTCTATCAAAATTCTCAAACATTTCAGAAAATGGTATAAACTGCGTGGCTGCATGTGGAAGCACGTGAATCCAACAGTAACAGTAATAATGCTAGCTTTGTGCTCCTTTTCTGTATATATGGAATTCTACCATAAAGAACGTTGAAACAAAGATTTTCTAATTGTATTTAGATGCTTTTCTACAGGTAATGTTATTTCTTAATGATCTGAATATATGTGATTTGACAAGTAATAACAATCACATGTTTATTGAATAATTGACCTTATGCTGTATTTTGAGCACTTTATTTATTTATTACCATATAAGAACAAATGCTTCACTCAAAATACAAGATTTTATACACATGAATTATGCGTGGCTTTGATTTATGAAGCACTTCAGCTGATGCAAAATAAATTTTTATCTTTGTGATCTGATATAAATGATTGCAAAGTCAACATAAATTAGCTTTATACACTATGGCACATTTTAAGAACAGCTATAGATTTTTTTTTGTGATATACTTAGTACCGACATGAAACTGAATATGTGAAGTTCCTGTTTTTATATCTGTTTCTACAGTATTGCAGTGTTGCTAAATGCAAATGGACGGTCATAATGAATACCTCTGTATAGACTCAATGAACTGTTATGGAGTGGAGTCCTCTTTAGGTTCTTGGTTTAACATGCCTGCGGAAGAATTGCAACATTCATAATATGCTTAGTTTTTTGTACCATACCATATGTATATTTTCATTTTCAATAAAAATCTTTAGAAAACGGTAAGACTTTATGCGTTCTTATGTGTAGGAATGCCTATGTCAGCCGTTCTGGTGCACATTTGCAACCAACATCAACTAGTATTTCATGATATTGCAGTAGATGTTTTCCAGTGCAGATTCCTTTTTGGAAGGTTATTATGGGTGCACATTTTTTCTTGTCTACTGCCCTTCATGTGGTGCCATCATCCAATCGGTGTTGTCATGACAATTTTCCGTGCTCCAGCATAATGCATGGTGTATATGTGACTCATTTAACTGTGTATTAGGATATTTTGATGCATTAATAAGTGAGAATTATTACTACCTTACCATCTCATGCTGTGGTGCATTTTTGTACAGATGTCATCATAAAATTGGGGAACAACTGTTTTATTTTTTTTTTAAATTCTCATTAAATCATGTTTTTTGGGTGGAATGACTGGATCATCATTGGTCGGACCTTCAATCCGCAAATTTGAAAACACATGGAAAGACAGAACAGAGTGTTCGTTTGCCATAGAAAAGGCTTGTACTTGTCAACTTGTCAACAGATTCATCATGAACTGAGTCAGAAGGCTTAGAAGGTTCATTTCAGTTCGATTCAATGTTTCAGCATCAGTTTCAGTATAATCAGGAAACATGATCAATTCTAGTATATCAGTCTTGAAGAATAATTTTATTTAACTGCCAGATGCAACAGATAAAGCTGGCGAGCCAAACATTATTTACAAAAACGGAAGGTGAGAACCTAAAGACAGAGCAAAGGGGGAAGTTGCTAATGCAACTACTGCTAAGACCGGACAGTGTTAATGTCACACAGGTGGTGGTAGACCGCCTTTGACAGCCTCTGGTGAAATGCAAATGGTGGGTGGGATCAGAGATGCCTGGTGAATGAAGGCAGAGCTCGGAGATGCAGGCAACAGGCAAGTCTTGACCACAAGTGGAGAATTCTCCTTGAACGCTTACTTTCTGCGGCGAGCAGCAGCACCCTTCTTGGAGCTGAATATCAGACAAAGAAAGAGCGAGTTACTGGTGCTGATCTTTACCGACCTGCTGGTAGAAGACTGAGAAAAACACCATACAGGACAGGGCTCCATATAATAATAATAATAAATATATATATAAATTCAGGTTGATCAGGACACATTTTCATCTCAATGACAGAAAGTGTCCCAATCAACTTCACCCTACTATTGTTTTACTATTGTTTCAGGTCCTGTAGGATGTTACTCACTTCTTTCTCGTGTCCACACAAAGTTTGACGTGCACACTGAACTGAAATCACATTCAAACCATGCAGGACTTACCGCTCTTTCTCTGAGCTCTGTCAGTTTGTTAAACAGGCCTGTCTTAGTCTTAAAAGTTTATCACCGCAGCAGCTAATACACATCACATTTACATCACTCATTACTCACAGATTTGATAGCACCAATGAAAAATAAGCCAGATCCGGACTAGATCTGTGCTTCATAGTGCCACTTAGGTTATGCTATGTATTGCGTGTCGAGTGATTAAAGAATGAGCTTTATTTTTCATTGTCTGTAAATAATTTCATAAATCAACTACGTTTACATGCACAATACAATCAAGTTACAGTCTTCATCTGTCTGTCCAAGTATACACGACACACTTCGGCATTGAATATTTTAAGGAATTATGTGTCCTTCAAGTAAAGTTGGAAATATTGTAATAACGGAATTCTAGATGATACACGGCCAATTTGGGACGCTGGAAGGGGCGTTGATTTGAAACATGGAGGAAACTCTTTATCAATAATAGAGATATCAGATAGATGGATGGATGGACAGATAGATAGATACATACATAGACAGAGTCACATGTCATAATAACGAATGCTCGACTTGAAGATACAAGTGTCCCTGGTGCAGTTGAAGGCAGCATAAATGGACGTCACGAGTCAATTTTTTTCTGTCGGAGCATGAGACCAACTGTTCGATATGTGAATTCGCTAGTAGAAGATATGGACTTGCACGATTTTGACATGATGAATAATTGCTTTACGAATGAAATCGAACTTGAATGCATGTAAACGTACTCCAAGAAGCTTGTATGAGGAGACTGCAGAGAGCGTTCGCTGTCTGACTTGGGGCGACAAAACTCATACAGCTCTAGAGAAACTCACTCTCAAAGGCTTCACGCTTGAGTAGGTCTGTCACAATACTACAAAAATGTCCCCAATACTTACCATCTCTACCACAGCTTCAAGCCTATAGCCCTACATCAAGTTCTAGGACATGTTTTGTAAAGTCTTGCTGCCATTGACAGTCATATGCGTTTAGTCCAATATGACTGGCAGCTTGTGTGTGACAGTGTCTTTGAGAGCTTTCATGGGGTGTGAAAATGATTATTCAGTCAGTAATATTAGAGTTAAGTTGTCAGTCCACCCGTGCGCTGTGTGTTGACAAGGAGCTACTCACTGCTTCTGCAATTCATCAATGCGGTTTCTGAGAGAGATGACCTGAAAACAACACATGAGCGTTTTTAAACCCGCCAGATCATACCTTAACCACAGGATCCTGGGTTGTGATAGCTGTCCTCTACCATCGAGTGCTGACAAACACACACAAATCATTCTGGCTTGATGCTCAGGACTTGCTGGTATAAAGCAGCATTGTGTGGGCAAGTCACAGGCATGTGTGTTTTGTGTTCTTCCTCAGCAAGACGGTATTGAGCTTGATCAATCACACACACTTACCTGAGGGAGAAATCATCTTGGAATGTGCAAGATCAGATGCTTACTGACTCTACCAACAACATTCATTTAACCATGTAGCACATCTCTACTGCACAATTTCTAGGAGGTCGGCGTAGTGGATTGTTTTAGCCGCTGGCGGTAAAGAGATCAAGTTGTTGTGACGGCTCTAGCCATAGATTCTCTATTTACGAGTGACAGTACATTTGACCTTTCACCTGTGGTCTGAATCGACCTGTTTCCCAGAAGCCATGGAGACCAGACAGTCTCATGCATGCAGACCATGCTGTCACGTCCCTGTTGCTGACCAAGGCCTGATGCTTAGCTTCCTATATTTCCAGTTACTCACTATTTACTGAGCTCCTCCACTCTCTTACGCTGGGTTGTAACCTGCAGAACACCAGAACACAGCTGAGACCTGAACTACCACATATATACTCTGAATCACCTGTACAGGCACACTCAGACCTGCTCTCACATATCATTATCATGTTCGTTTAATATCAAGCTGACCCAGTTATGTGAATGAGTGAATGTGATATTGCTTTTATAAAATAGTTCAATAAACAGTACATTAATGTTAAGACAGTATAACATTTTAGACAGTATACTGCCAGTTACTTAAGGTACCGTCACATTTACCATTTCAAGGGCTAAAGGAGAAGAAGAAAAATTCCCCAACACAGATAAGGTTGGTCACTTGAATTCGCTGTGCTGACCAACAGACAGCTGCTTGGTTTGAAAGCGGCCTCTTTCTGAGTTGTGCTACATACCGTGATATAGGCAATGGCCTTTTTTTGCTTCAAAATTTTGTGCTGAAAAAACAGGTCCATAATCTATTGTCAACGGTGTAGAGAATTTACATGACCAACTTCAACATGAACGAAATCTGGTGTAACGTTCTGGGGAAGTTTTTCACTCTTGGACGAAAGGTTTAGTCACATTTACTGTATGGTTGCTTGGCAAAATTTATTTCAATAGGAATTCACGTCATTAGGAGTTTCAATGAAATTTCCGCATATACTGGCAAAAATGTCCAATGTTAATTGTCAATAGTGTAGCGATGTATTTATCAAAGCTCACACAGAAGTCACTTTCAAACCAAGCAGCTGTCTGTTGTTGATCAATGCATTGAGTTTCCGTCATCAACTTGAATGTGTTTTGCGAAATCTGTGTGGAAAATCTTTCACCCTCATACAAAATTTCTAATCGCATGGATTTTTATTAAAATGGCTGAATTTGGCCAGCAAAAATTCACAATTTTTTTTGCCATGTCTCTAAGCAGCTCACAGTAATGGTGTTTCATTCCTTTTCATTTCATTTCATTTGAATAAGTCGGCTTTTTTTGAAAAAATCGGTTGGATAAACAATTTAATGATGCACTCATAAAGACTTGTCGCCACCTACAGCAGGTATTGATGAATCACTGAAAAATCCCCACCACTACTTTACAGACTGACTGCTTTTTCCATTATGCTCATTAAATAAATCGTTCACCCAAAAATGAAAGTTCAGTCATCATTTACGCATCGTCATGTTGTTCCAAGATCTGTAAGACTCACTTTCTTCTGTGCTGTGTAAGTGTCTCAGTCACCATTAGACTCAAATAGTTTCATGTTTTCCTAATGACAAAAGGTCTGGTGCTCTACAGCCACTGCAAAAGACCGCCCACAAAGTCAGGAAGAGGACGTCTGACTGACATGTAAAGTGACCAATCAACGTTTTGTCTCATTCAACATCGTGTTTCGGGGTGGGTTGTACAATAACAGACAATATTTTCATATTTACCCTTCTCAGTTAAGTACTTCACCTGATCTTCCATTATAGATGTGAGAGGACACAAAACTAATAAAATGGGTTGTCTAAAAAATAGGACTTTTCCCATTTCCGTTGGTAAACGTGAACACATATTAAACTTAACTAAGTGTCTCAAACAAAACACTTGTTTGCATCTTCAATTGTCAATGCATATTTTTAACGCACATTGAAAATGAATGGTGACTGAGATAGACATTCTGTCTAACATCTCTTTTTGTATCCCATACACTCGGTTCCAACGGTTCCAAAAAAGTGTTTTCGCAGAGATGCCACAGAAGAAGCATTTTGGCATTCCCAAAGAACCTTTCAGTTTTTAATAAACTAAAAAACCCTTTTTTTGCTACAAAGAGCCATGTGTGCAATGCAAAGGTTCCATGGATGTTAATGGGTATTCATGGAACTTGAGATGCCAGTAAATGATTTTCATTTTTGGGTCAACTATCTTATACTAAGCTATAATTAAGCTTATAGCGTATCCAGGATGCAATTTGACAAAGTCTCCCCTAGTAAAACAAATGTAGGTCATAATGAAATATGTCAAAAAAAAAAATACATTTATAGAAATTTGAATTGTGTAAATGATCTTTAGACTGCTGCCTCACCTCATACTTCTGCCTCTTGAGTCTCTCCATGTGCTCAAACTTCTCAGCCTCCAGGGTGTACAACCAGTCCCACAGCTCTTTAGCTTTCTCCCTGTAAACACACATATACACCATAACACATTCAGAATTCAGACACTAACTATGTTTCATAAGAACAAGCCTCAATGCCTGTATAGGCTTGGAGTTGTCCGGTACTTTTGCTGACCTCAGCTTGTCCTCATTCAGATGGTCAATATTCAGAGCCTTGCGTCTGTCTGCCAGAATCTTCTTCTTCTTCTCCCTCTCAGTTTGCTTCTTACCACCCCTCTTTGAGTCAGCCTGTTTTTATCAATACACAAACACAAAACTTTGGCTTGTTTACGTTTCACAATCCTATACTGTACTCAGAGTGATGATGAGCAGAATCAGAGTTTGGGTTGATAGAAAACTCTGCACCTTCTGCAGGTAGCTGCTGTACTGGGAGCCCATGCTGGTCAGGGCAGACTTCTTCTTGGCATCATCATCTGCTCTCTTCTTAGCATCAGCCTCCTCCTTCCTCAGCCTCTCTTCCTCACGTCTTGCCTGGCGCTCCTTGTCCTTCTCAGCGCGGATCCTCTGCTGCTCTGCCCTCTCAGCCCTACGTTTCTCCTGCACACACAGATATCAAGTATGTCCAACAACAAAATACATTTCAAAATAAAAAATAAAAACAAACTAAACTAATAAAAATGACAAAAAAACAAAATGACATTTAATTGAAGCTAATATTTAATATCTTGTTTTGTCATTTTTATTAGCTTTTGGGGATTTTAAAAAATATTTATATTTTGTTGTCATTTCAGTTTTTGGTTTAGTAATTGTATTATATCAACTTTTATTGTTATAAAACCAAAAGCATCTCATTCATCTGCTGTGGTGAAAATGAACTCAGAGCTTCAGAATTAATATGTTGTTGATAGTCGGATTGTACGTTGTAATGGATTATTTTTTCTCGAAGGAAGCTTTAAGTTAATATTCAGGTAAGACTCTTTAATCATTTTAACTCAAATCAATAAAGTCCACAAATCTAATTGTTGCGTAATCAGGGAGCTAACAGACGGCTGACACTCACAATTCTGTCTTTCAGAGCGATAAGCTCCTCCTCTTCCTTCTTCCTGCACTCAAAGTGGGCATCAATCAGGGCCTGGAGCTCAATGAGATCCTTGTTTTGACGCTTCTTCTGGATATCCTGTTTGCACATGTAAATATGACCTCAAACATGTATTCATGCAATGTTTAATACATAACACAATGTAACATGCAGTGCTTGCTTACATCAAAGTCCACCTTATCCCCGTCAGGGATCTTTGGTGCTCTGAAGGGAATAAAAGCAAAATGTGTTTTAGTGGCATTCTGGGCATCTCGTAACTTCACCAGGTCCTCAGGAAATCTTAGAGCATGTTGTATTGCATCGCAGCACTGAATTGGGCTGCTCAGCTGTAAAAAAGTACGTAGAGGACAAATCTACTTACTTGAACTTGGGCTTCTCCTCTGTTATGAAAAATAAAACAAAAGGGAGAGGGATATGTAACATGGTTAGAGGTGTTTTAAACAAGCTCAGTCAACAATCAGTGGGAATTCTGTTAGCCATATCCATGAACATGGAGTTACTCAATTCAGTTAAAATTTAAAGTTACTCTTAGAAACAACTTAGTGCTGGTTTCTGTTAACCTGAGATTTTATGTAAGTTTCGAAAGTATGTTTACAAAGTTAAGTACATACATGAATTTCAATCGTTTCAGTAATGTTAATAAACAGGGTTAGTTAGAAACAAATAGTTGATGAAAACGAATATAAAAGAATCATTGCATTAGAAATCAGATCGTGTGCTGCTTATAAGTACATGAGTATAAACAGACAGAAAACTCCTGACATGTGGGCCATTCTCAATCTTCCAGGAATTAACATGACAACAACAACAACAACAACAACAACAACAAAAAGCCTTGTGGAAAAGATTCAGCTTTTTATCCTTCATTCATTTTCCCATCTCTTTTGTTTAACAGCACCTAAATCTGGGTTTATTAAATCTCTGCTCATCATGGACCTTGGACTAGACTAAGGCTAGATAATATGTTTGAGACTTTGTAATGTATTGTAACCATTTGGCTTGACTTTCACACCAAAAACACAAGCAATAAGCCACACCCAGACCAGACGTATTCCAGAAGGAAATAAAAACTACCATCTTGTCCTCCTTCTTCCACTGGTGTGGTACATTCATGCAAAAAGAAGCAAAGCACAGACCAATGTGAGCACTTCATATTCTTTCACCCTTGTTATTGACTTATTGTAAGCCAGCATCAGTTTCAACCGACATCATAGGCCAGTTTTCTGTGTCCCCCTATTCACAATATTATGTTGTACAGTTTTGGACCTGATTTCACTGTGCACCTTGCAGGCATTAACCCCTCCCCCATGCCTTTTTTTCTAATGAGAAATGACAAATACAAGAAAATGACAAACATACCTTCCTCTTCATAGGCCTCTGCATGCATCAAGCGTTGAAAGCAAGAGTAAAATAGAGAACATTAATGTTGCTTTGTGTGCTTTTTGATGGGTTGCGAGTTCAGATGCAGAGTTCAGCTGAGCGGACACTCAAATTGAGGTATCGGCAACAATTAATTAAACATAAAAAAATCACAATAAATAAAGAATGAATGAATTAGGTTATCACTTTCAGTGGGACACCTCAATATGAGCAAGCTATATAACAAACTAAATATAACAACATTTATAAGTATGATCAATTTATAGTAGCATACATATTATCATAATACATTGCTTGGTATTTCAAAGTGGACAAAAAGCATCTTAATAATGGATGGCATCTGGTTTGACACTTAAAGCTTTTCGCTTTTTAATTCAATATTTAAACTTAATGTAAAGTTACAATTTAGACTGTAATATTTAATTTTAAAATGTTTACAGTTCAATGTGCCAGAGAGAGCCTTTCCAGTGTTAAGCCAGTGAAATTAGAGAGACTTTGTTAGGCCTCTTTGTCCCTTTGAAAATTTCATCAAAATTACTGATCATTTATTGTGGAATTGAAATTTAAACATTAATATCAACATCACATGACTATTATGAAACACCATAGCAATTGAATAAGTCGCATTTGTTGCAGAATTATTATAACACATGCAATAGACTAGATTTTTCCTCAAGATGCAGCCTAGAGTAGCATTATGCTGGCGGCAACTCAGAGACAGTTCTGAATGCAGAAGAGTGCAATGAGTTTTTTGGTCACAATCTGATATAAGCATGATTGCTGCAGCGTAATTGGCAAGAGCAGGAGCTGGAAAATGATTTAATATCAGCTCAGGTCACCAGTGTTGGAGAAGCTACTTTAAAACTGTTGTTTGCCGAGCTACTCCTAATGTACAGTTGTTCTTCTACAGTCAAGCTACTTTAAATATAGCTGGCTACCCTAAAAGGAACTAACTACACTAGAGGACCTAGTGTTTGTGTTTTTCCAAACACCCTAACTGAATCAAAAAAAGCGAAGAACAGCAGTATTGAGTACAGCTAAATCCTGAATCGTTTATTAAATCAGTGGATCTTTACTGAATCTGTGAATCGTTTAGCTTGGAAAATTAACATGCTTAATTTACAGGAGCAGATTGAACAACTGGACATGAGAGGGAGGACATTTTAGCAAGTGTGTTTGATTATTGACTTTTGACATGAAGAAATACTAATCATATTTGCTTCCCAACACTGCAGGCCTCCTGCATCCACTCTAAAGAAAGCTGCATTTTAGGTGTGAAGAGCACCATGTCTGTCAGAGCTTAATCGTTGCAGCTCACTCCCTGTCGGTCACAAGTGAATTGGAATTGGAAAATATTCCTTGTTTATAAATTGGGAAATTGTCCAATTCGGGGAAAAAAATTCAAATGCACCACAAGGGACTGAAATGGCATGAATCTAAGCTCTGTCAACATCTGGTGTTGCCACACCAGTCTCATAGTGGGCCTGAACGAAGAGGAGGTACCGCCAGTAGTGGTTAAAGTTTTGTTGGGTTGGGGTGAAGTACTGGGGAACTACAGCTACATTAATATGGCTGATTTTTAAGTAGTAGGTGAGGTGTGCTGCCTGTTTTTAGTTGTTTTGGTGAAAATGGGAAGGATGAATGAATATTCATGCCACATACCTTCCTCATGCACATCTGGCTCTGGTTCTGGCTCTGGTTCTGGTTCTGGCTCTTTTTCTGGCTCTGGCTCTGGTTCTGGCTCTGGCTCTGGTTCTTGCTCAGGCTCAGGCTCCGGTTCAGGAGCTGCCTCTGGGGCTACCTCTACCTCTACTACCTCTTCAGCTAATAATACATGCAGCAAGCAACCAGGAGAAGGAAGGTTGTCAACAGTTAATGCATTGCAGAGGAGGGAGCATTCAGAAATGGGAGATTAAGTACTGGTTAAAGTGTGTGAGAGAGAGAAAGAGAGAGAGTGTCGTGTGACATGTAAAAAAAAAAGAAAAAAGGATGGAATAGGTGGCTAAGAGGATGCACATAGCGGGAGAACCTGTTATGAAATGATGAGACCTTGAGACACCAGGATTCCACATGCTAGATAAAATACCAACACGAAATGCCTTTGTTTTCCCTGTTTGCCAAAGCCATTAATTCAAATAATCTAAAATCAACTCTAACTACTTTGTGTTTGATAGGAAAATAAACTAGAATAAATTTCACACCTTGTGCACAGACACATACTATCATCTCAAAAACAAAGACAAGGCATCAAAACAACACATTATTTCAATGACCTTTTCAACAGTCACACAATTTAGAGAACTTCAGGTTTCCAGATACTGGAATATTCCAATCCCTTTTATGGATTCTGCCTAAAAGGTCATGGCACCCTTCAAGCTGTGAGGGGCAGCACATGCTGGTTAGCTCTCATTAGTTTTCCTAGCATGAACATGATTAATATGCTTATTGTTTTGTTTTACCTTATGAGTTAAATGAAAAGGTTGACGTTTGAAAGAAACTTGAATTAGGCAAAAATTATTCAGGCAAATCATTTTCTGCTTTCAGTTAATTATTTTCAGTTGACTTAGTTACAGCTTACTGCAGACAGTGTCAGGCAGTTTTAAATGAATAAGGAGAAATTGTATGGAATTAGTATGTTGAAAGACTAGTTAATTTTCAAATCCACTTGGTTTGTTATATTGTAGTTGTGGTGTTTAATTATTTGTTTGTTTATTGTTGCTTATTTTACCTTCTCCTTCGACCTCTTCATATGCCAGAAAAAAGCAGTAAAGGAATACACAAATTACAAATGCTTTTTTTTTTTTTTTTGGTACCATTGTAATGGCATCATCCATTAAATGCATGCTGAGCCTTTTTTATGGTGTTCTGTGAAGTCAGTGCTCTTCTGTTCAGAACAGAACCACAGTAGCCAATTATTTATGTAAATTTAATAAGGAATTCCAGTAATTTGGTCTGGCCTCTCTAGCCTCACATGAGCATTCACCTCAGAGAACACCAGTAACATGAGCATCATTAATACTGCCTTCAGCCACTGCATGTGTTTGACATGTCAGCCTCAAGAGATGTTCCTAAAAAAAGTTTTCTGTGGCAGTGGCAGGAGGCAGTGTGCTGGCATGAGATTCATGAAACAGTTGCCAAGACAGCAGGTGGCACAATATCAGTCACTACAGGCAAATTCAGGGCACCACTCTGGCATTGGATATATATTTATATTTGAAATAAGTATTTTTTTTCATCAATTAAATTTTAATGCTGGATAGAGAAAAGCCAAACCTGCACAGATATAATATATCAACAAGGCTCTCTATAAAGAAAGTAATTAGAGTAACCGCTGACATACCAAGAAAACATTGATGCTGACTGAAAAAATAAAATACATATACATATATATATATATATATATATATATATATATATATATATATATATATATATATGGTTGTGTGTATATGTATATATATATTTAAAAAAAGACGAAATAAAAACAAAAACATAAATATCTATATAAAAAATGTACATATACTGCATACACATATGACATTTTTCCTGGCTTTGGCATTTCTACAACAACTAAAATAATAATAATAATAAGAAGAAGAAGACAAGGAATAATTCAAACTTAGTACCTACCCTCAAGCCCACTGAATGAAGAGAGAGAAAGAAGATTTATCATTATTTTGTCTTGAGAGCATGAATAATAATAATTAGCATGCTGAACAATGGAGTTTATGTCAGAATACTTACACGTCCTCTGTGTCGGACATGATGACAGAGAGCTTTAGACCTGTATGAAGCAGACGATGAGATGTTTGTACCACTGTGACAGAGTTCATTGCAGACTTGACAGGTGTGAAAGGCACCTCACCATGCAAAATATTTTATTTTATTTTGTAACATTTTATATTTTCATCCATTCAACTATAAAAAACTGATGTATCTCTGAATATGTTGGATATGCTGAATATTTACTGACTTCAGCACTTTAAAGAAAAGTAGGGCATGAATTAGAGCTTAGATCACATCTTCAACAGAATATTAAACTCTGTGAGAGGAAATAATGTCCTCATTCTAAAAATGTGATGGTGAAGTTCATGTGTAACGCCTAAAAGCATCAGTTTTCACGCATATTAGCTCAGTATAAAAACAGTTACAGTACATGATAAGTGTGTGTGTGTGTGTACACCGGTTTGACTTTAATTGTTAGCGCCATATTTATGAAAAAGTCTTCATGAATAAAACATGCAACACCAATTACCCAAATGTTGTGCTTTATAGCTAAAAATGTTAATTGGTGTCTGCGATGGTTATCTTTCAGGTATGATAAATAAATATTATGATCTTAGTTTAATAACTATTGCACTAATATCACTTCAACCCCCCTCCCCCCTCTTGCTGTGCTGTGACTCATATCTCCAGCACAGCTGCAGAAGCGTTTGGAGATTAACACATGATCATATTTCCCAGCATCAGCTCTCTCTCTTTTTTGACAGTGACTCTCTGGTCCTGTCAGCCCTGCCATATGTGGGCATGACTGTGAGCTTAAATTATTATGAGCCATTAAAGGAAAGAATGCTGGATTATTCACGTTTCTATTCTGACGTGCACCAAAAAAATGAATGCAATACCTCTTCAGGATAAATGTAGTATAATATTAGGATATGCATTGTATTAGCATCAAAATGACAACAATCTAGTTAGTGTTTGAGAAATCATTAGAGGATTGTTCTAATACTTCCACCCTGTTTGTGCTATTATCTGTTGACAGCTGTTGTTTGTTAAGCCTCTATTGTCACAGCGGTGTCATTAGTAGTGATCTACAGGATAGGACAAAGAGGAAGCCAACAATGTGTAAATCCTAAATTGCATTGTGCTGGATGATAATAGTGTGTTATCTATTATTAGTGTGCTATCTAGTCCATCCCATCCACAGAAGTGCCCACACCCATCCTCAAATGATCAAGTTGTTTTCATTTAAGCCATCAACTGAAGTAAAATCTGTTAGCCTAACCCATTCAGCATAGTCAAAGTGATGAATGATGGTTTTAAAAGAAAAAAAGCACCATCAGCTGTAAGCAGAGAGAGAGAACTTTTTCTGAAGATACCAAATCTTTAAACTCTTACCTCAGAAAAGCCGAAAGAAGAGAGTGTCTTGATGGCGAAGACGGGCTGTAAGGTTCTGCAAACCTTGAAACTTCTTAAGTCCTTGACTTATACTGATACTTGATCTTCTAAGGAGTCTCATTGGCTGAGGAGCTAATGTTGGGGGGAGGGAATCTGGACCATAAGGAGACCCAGAGAATGTACTGGATGAAAGGACGATCAGATTTGGAAAGCTGAGGCACCCAATCGCTATATCTGTCATAGCACAAGGCAAGCAAAAATAAGCCCAAGTTAAGAAAGAGAGTACGCCTAAGGCTCTTTCAGAAATCTGGCTCTGGATAACAGAGGGACGCAAAATGTCTTTGTGGATGTTGTTGGGAGCAGGTCATGGGGTAGACGTCACAAACTGAACACTGTCTTAATGGATTGATGCTGTAATACTTGTTAAAAAACATCTTTCTCCATGTTTAGGCAGATCATTATTTGTACACGCCCACGTTGTTGTCCACAATAGTGCTTTATTGTAGGGCAAGTTTGACCACAGCAAGAATACACTGTAATACAGTAAAACAAACTGCCTGCAGAGATTAGATACATTTTGCACACCAATCAGTGAACTTCTGAAGCATGTTATATTAATTCAATATTAATATTAATTAAAACTTGAAGCATGTTAATAAGTATATTTTCTTCAAATACTTATTGAACTAATACTTCAGTGTACCAACTGAGCAGCTGCTTTTAAAGCAGGTAAGACCAGCAACTATCTGAAGTGTAGGTTTGGCTTTAAAGGTGCAGTAATGTTTTGCAAGATGCAGCATCACACAAAAACAAAAGTTTGAAGTAAATGATGCTATTGTAGAAAAGCGCTATTCACAGTGAGGCACAATTCATTTATTCCATAAAGGGAAAGGGTCCCATTACAGTAGGGACCAAAATAAAGGGAGGATTATTCAGCTGGTCATGTGATCTCAACATGTCTGCCCCCTTGAGGTGACCGGCTCCATGTCAAATAAAACTGCTTATATTTGGCCACTGACTAGACTATTCTCATGTTATTGTATAGAATTTTAAACAGATAATTAATATTAAATATTTAAAATATTTCATATCAAATATCAACATTTAGTCATTTTTTTATGTTTAAAACTTAGCACTTCAGTTATTCTTGTTTTGAAAGAAAATGTATATTTGCAAGTATTTGTCCACTACAATTTGTACACTGAATAAAATGTCCAAACAATACATTGAAAGTTGATACAACAAAGTATTCCAAGGCACTCATGTGGTTAAACTAAAACACCTTTAATACAATGGGCTAATTCTTTAAAGGTTGATCAAAGCGTTTTGGCAACAAAGCCCTCTTCAGGATGCACATCCATTGTTCACTCAAGCATTCTCAAACTATTAACGGAAGCAATTAGAATCATCAGAAGAGCTGGTTAACCTGGGGGAGTGACTGCAACTCCTAAGACTCTTGCCACTAGATGGCCTATATGGAGCAAATAAACTTTGCCCTGGGTCCTAAAGTCAGTTTACCTCAGTTTTTTTCTTCAATACTCATCCATGTATATTTAGACAATATAAAATCATTTTAGTAAAGTTTTAACACTTTTAGATTTTTCTATATATACTGAAGTGTCAGATTTTGTAATCATTCAAGTAAGGTAAGGTGGACAGCAGGGAAAAAATAATAATAAAAGAGTAAAACCTTGAAGAATATTTATTTGAAATTGCTGATTTTAATTCAGAATAAAAGAAAAATCTCTTGCAGCTTCAGAAAACTACTTATTTTGTATTTGTGTGGGGTTGGGCTGGGTTAGTCTGCAATGTAAATGTTCAAATCTAATCACTTCATATCTGTCTGCAGTCTAGTTGATTTTTATTTGAGAAAAAAAAAAATGTGACCCTTCATTTTAATGGGAATTTCAAGGTGTGTGTATGTGTGAGTGTGTGTGTGTGCTTGATTTCATTAATTATGAGGACACGTTTTTATAATGACATGGGTATTACACGGGTGTAATAATGATGTAAACATGTTTTATGAGGACATTTCATAAGTCCTCATTTAAAATAGCTTTAAAAAGATACTAAACAATGTTTTATTAAAAATGTAAGAATGCAGAATGTTTTCAGTGATGGGTAGTGTAGGGGGATTTTTTTTTTTTTTTTTATTCATTTTGGGTCAAAATGACCTGAGGAGAGGATGAGGAATAATAGTAGTTGATACTCTTATTGGCCTGTTTAGTTGAGCCATCCATAGAACACGAAACTGATGCTGATCCCAATTCACTTACTATCCACATTAGTAGCAATAGCATATCAAATAGTCCCGTCATGAAACTTGATAAAAGGAACACGTATTATAAAGATGATTAATTAATTGCATTTGATAGATTATAGCCTACTTTCCATAAAACATTTTCAATGGGTTTGTTAAAGTTGTTTTTATGCATGTTTGGTCTGAGGTTTGTTTGCATCTTGAACTCTACTTTGACCAGCAGGAATCATCAGCAAACGATTCGAAACATTGAATCATTTTGAGAAACAAATTCCAAAGCTTAGAAAAAGTTTTTTGGGGTTTTGTTTGTTTCAAACAGAAATCACGATTCTCCCACAATTACGAACAGACAAGTAAACAAATGTAGTTTAGGTTCTGGCAAATGTTAATTGTTGCCGTCTATTTAAAAATGTTCAATTTTAATTAGAAAGAATAATTTAAAAAAAATATGAAGGATTCACTCATAAATACTTGTTTCAGCGTTATTGAACGAATCAAATAGATATTTTTCACATGTCGATGTGATCCAAACAATCGTAATTTGAAGCGACGCCATTTTGACGTCACTTTATATCCAAACTATAAACTTTTATCACATTAGTTCTCTGATAATTTGAGTATTTGTAACACAGAAATAACGCTACTGTGTGGTTGAAAACAGTTTGTGAAGCTGTTCATACTTATTCGTGACAACTGCAGCACCAACGCAGATGAGTAGACAACGGAATGTTCCGGGGTGATTTTGTCAAAGGTTGAATGTACAGATGAATCGTTCGTGTAGGTGTTTGAATCTAGATCTGTTAACGACTAATCGTGCAGCCCTTTTGATAACCTGACTCGCTCGCGCACGTTTCAGGTGAAATGGAAAGCCCCTGCCTGGTGACATGTCAGTGGCTGTCAGAGCGCAGCTTGAATTCAGGGCAAGGAGTTTTATTTTTGGCATGGAAAAGGGGTAGGTCACCATGTCCCGTTGCCCTGTTCTGCTGATCTTCCCCCCACCGCACTCGGTGGAGTAGAGCCTGCAAGACGCACACTTAATTGCAACAGCAATACTTGCACAGGTAAAAACAAAAACCGCACAGTGTAGCTTTCATTAACAGTGTGACTGTGATCTGTTCGTGGGTATCTGGTGCATGGCTCTGTGAGAGACATTAGGCCTTGCTCGTTGTGCTAACTAGCACTACAAGTGTCAAAGTCCCTGTTTTAAAACCGCTGAAAGCTGCTTTTGTCATTTAAGATCTTTCTTTGCCGTATATTATATGAATAACCAGTGTGTGACATTTGTGGACCTTGAATTATTACCTGATATTAATTTTATATCTGTTCATCTCTTGCAGATCAGCATCATCTCTCACTTCTGGCCTCACTGTAAGTCTCATGAATGCTCTTAGCACTATCATCATACCTGGAAATATTTCATTAAAAATACTGCAATTGCATGTGTTAGAAACACTTTCTGTAAAGTGAACGGAGTCTGTAAAGGGAACAGAGGCGTAATGCTATTAGAGCCTAAATCAAACAGGCATGTCTTAAGCACTCAGACATCTCACACAGGTCTAAGGAAAGCACACGCTCGCAGACCTCAGAACAGTTCATTAATCAGGCAGGGAATTCACTGAGGTTTACATGTTTGACAACCAGATACACAGTAATACAAGAAAAAAGATAATGATCTATCTTATGTATTTTAGGATAATTATTAAATGCATTCTAATCAGAGTAGTTATTAGTGTGCTTTCCACGTCTGTGCTGTTGCCGTCGTGTGAGAATTGAAGCTGGGGTGTTTATCTTATTGTCGTTGCAGGATGTGCAGTCTTTCAGTGAGCAAAAATAAAACGTAGAGCAGCTCATGATCACATTTCAGGGACACTACTGCTACACAGGCACAAGAATACACACAGTTACTAAAGTAACCCAGATACAGAGCCAGTCACAGACTGTATGTACATGCAAGAACATAACACTATTATATAGTGATGTTCTGTATAATGGTCAATTTGATAAATTCTGTTATATGTAAAGGTCATATACTTATTATGTATATTCTTATTAAAGTATAGAATTGAAGAGGACAGATTTATAACAGTATGGACAAAGAGACAAAACATTCACCTGAAAATTGATTTGTTTTATTTATGACAAATACACCTTACACTCTTAGGCAGATTGGTTTACATGTACAAGGCTACTTAACAGAATATTATTCACTTATATGCAGACAATATTCTAGAACAATCTTGAGAGAGGAAAGAAAACTAAATGAGAGCAGGATGACGAGAGTAAGAATGCTTAGAATGAAAATGCTAATTAAACCAAAAGAAAGTTTGAAAGTTTTTTTTTTAACAGAAATCAAAAAAGTGTGTGTGTGTGTGTGTATATATATATATATATATATATATATATATACACACACACACATTCTGTAAATATGTATAATATAAACACGTTAAAATAATTTGTCACTTTTACCAAATTATATGAGTTTTTAAATTTCAACTTTATTTTCTTCATAACTAAAGTCACTCAAAGTGATTGTGGCCTTGGCACCATTTTGATTTTAACTAAAATGTAAGGCAGCATTTAAGATGTAAAAGTTTTCAATTTTAGTTGCTTTCATTTTTTTTTACAGTGCAATAATTGAAGGACGGTGTTCACATCAGCATACTCTCTTCAGACATCTTTGTTTCTAGCAGCCAGCCAAAGAGAGACAGAGAGAGAGAGGTTTTTTTGTTTAAAACTTAGAGTTGGCAGTTATTTTACATCATCCACAACAATGAAAATATATCCAACACAAAACTCCCTCAATCATAATCAATTTAAGAGTGAGAAGTAAACCCTGCAAATTTAAATATCAAATTAGCTTCTGGGTTTACACATACAGTAGGCTTCAAATTCATTACATTGTTATTTAAAGGGTTAGTTCACATAAAAATGAAAATTCTGTCATTAATTACTCACCCTCATGATGTCTCAAACCCATTAGACCTTCGTTCATCTTCGGAACACAAATTAAGATATTTTAATGAAATCTGAGAGGGTTTTTTTTTTTTTAATCCATAAACAAAACAAAATGACAAATCCATTCAACAATATCTTCTCTACTGTGTCATTCTCCTAAGTTGTTAACATTCAGCACTTCCAGGTTCTACATCAGAACACGGGCTCAATATTGGCTGATGCTGTTCATGTGAGCAGCACGACAAATGTGTGTGATGCTGATGCATGAGCCGGCCAATAACGAGTCTGCGTTCTGACGTGGAACACAGAAGTGCTGAACGTAAACAACGTAGGGGAATGACAGAAGAGAAGATACTATTGAATAAAGTCTTTATTTTTGTTATGTTTTTACGCACAAAAAGTATACTCATCACATCCTAAAATTAAGGCTGAACACTGCAGTCATGTGGACTATGTTAACGATATCTTTAGTGGTGGTTAACTTGCCGTCTATGGCAGATAAAAAATAAAAAAACTCTCGGATTTGATCAAAATATCTTAATTTGTTTTCCAAAGATTAACGAAGGTCTTACGGTTGTGGAGCGACATGAGGGTGAGTAATTAATGACAGACAATTTTCAGTTTTGGGTGAACTAAGCCTTTAAGCTACAAATATGTATAGGAGTTTGAACTTTGTTTTAGGACTTTGTTTTATTTACAACTTAGAAAAATCTTTTTTTTTACAGTATGTCCAAAATGTATGTAATTTCAAAATATGGAATCCAGATATTTGATTTTTTAAAGCATGTATTAAGCATGACAATAGTCAAATTCACAGTTGATATGAAGAAAGAGAGATCAAGTTTAAAACCAGAGATAGCATTCAGTCTGAATCGAAGATTTATTTTTAATACAAGACATGTATTTGTGACTTGTTTTTAATGCAGGTGTTGAAATGCTGATGGCTTTAAGTTATGGTAGTCAGCTTAATCTGCTTCCACAGCAGTACCCTCCCCCTTTACTGCCAAAACCAGGGCGAGACAATGCCCGTCTGCAGAAACTCCTGAAGAAAAGTGGCAAAAAGAAAGTCTGCTCTTCCTCTCAGACACCCATCCCATTCCGGTCAAACCTGTCACCAGTAAATGAGGCCAGCCCTGACCTGGAGCACAGTGACCAATCCACACCTCCACGGACTCCAGAAACCCCTCTCTTTAGCAAGACCCTCGAGTCTCGATATTCCTCCAGCAACCCTTTCTGTGGTCACTCCCCCTCCCCATACCAATACCCCGCCAACAGCTCACACTACAGTTCCACACCTACACTGTCTTCACAGTCGTACTTTCACACTGCCCGATCACTGGAGCACCAGATAGCACCTCTGTACACATGCTCATCTATCCTTTTTGATGATGACTCAGAGCAGGCCACAGACACAGACCCAGATACATCCTTTGAGATAGCCTTCAGTCAAACACTTCAGTCCAGTTCCTCAAGACCAAGGATGATGCATGACACATTCGGCGAACAACCGACCTATCAAGCCTCAGTGCAAATGCAAGCTCCTCCTTTGGCTCCAGCTCGACCTCCTGCTCCAAATTTGACATCAGCCTGTGCACCGGGTTCCCAGACACAACCATCAATCTCTCAAGTTCCAGTGAGCCAATCCAATGTGGAAGGATATAAAAACATTGCACCTGCACTCATTACTCACACACCTCTCACAAATAGTCACGTCATGGACACAGCTGGGTCACAATTCAAGACTTTCACAATGGAGAAAATAGCTGCTCTTCCACAAACAATGATTTATACTCCAAAAACTTCATTTTATGAGATATCAAAGCCCCCTATTCAGGACTCCAGGGCTTGTGGTTCAGCTTTTCAAGGAGAAGCACAATCTAATGCAAAACATCCATTGATAGATGTTAAACAAAATTCAGGGACAAGGTATGAAGTTCAAACACCTTATAGTCAGATGAATACACATGTAAGCCAAGTAAGACCTGTTTTTGAAGCTTCTGCAGATAATCAACCCTTGTTTGCATTCAACTCCACATTAACCTCCACAATGCAGGCAACAGTCTCTACAGAAAACCATCAGGGACCCATACCTCAAATTCACTGGCTTCAACCTCCTTCATCGAGTAGTGTAAAAGCTCAGAGTGCAGCAGTTGATCGCGATGATGGCCTTAAAAAAATTGCCGTGGATAAAATAATGAATTCCATTCCAAATGGTGTTGTGCTCGCCACAGGACTCAAACCTTTCATTTCTCATGCCTATTCTGAGGAATGCTTGACACCAAAGATTTCTAAATGTGAAGTTTCCTTATCCAAGACCCTTGCTGAGGCTAGTAAGTCCAGCTCTAGAGCATGTGAGGTGCTGACATCTACAGTTCCACAGGAGTATCCAATGACTAAAACTGAAACTTCAGAAACCTGTATAATGACACCAGCCAAGTCTGTTCCAACATATGTAAGTCAGGAAACATCCATGCCTGCACCCTCCCGAAACTACCAAACGCCCAGTACTCCTGTATACTGGTCACCAAGACCACCAGCACGGTTTGTGGGCAACCAGAGGCCATTGCAAAGTGATACTAATGTCTCGAAACGAAAGTCAACATACTATGGTTTGACACCTGCTGAATATATTGCTTATGGTGGAATTAAATTGAATTCGCACGGTGATCCATCTGTGACTAAACCTGAATTACCAGAAGATATTAAAAACATGACATATGAGAATTATATGTCCAAAACTCCAACCAATACAACTCAAGAAAGGCTTAGCATTATATCTGATTTCAATGCAGAGAAATCCTCTGCGGATTCAGAGACTTTACAAACTTCAGTGGCAGTGCTGCCCTCGCAAATCGCAACGAAGAACCAAGCAAAGGTACTAGTAACTGACAAAGCTGAAATAAAAACCATTAATAATCCCATTACAGAAATAGCAGATCCATGTTTAAAGGAGCAAGAGATCATCCCTGGAGTTCAATCAAGGTCTCTAGCTTTAAATCCTGCAGATGCAATGTACCATGGGCTTCAGAATACACCTTTAAGAATGGTTGGGAACGCCACTGCTGTAGCAGAGGCTCCTAGACAACTAAATTCAGGATCTACAGACATCCCCACCCCTTTTGCAGTAGAGGGGAAAAAAATGCCTACTTACCCTTTTCCCCTGGTGCAATCAAATATTCCGAACTCAAATATAACTGGATTGTTAGCAAAGAATTTCTTGTCGGTTCAAAATATCCCACTGCAAACAGTGCAGTCAGAGAATGCACACAGATCTATATATCCAACAGAAAGTTTTAATCCTGCATCAGTGAAAATGATGCAGTCACAAGTCTCTGCAAATCAAGAGCAGAAAACTATGCCATGTTTTTCCAAATGTTCTTCAGAAACTTATTCTGCTATCTGTGATTCTTCTACCGCCATCATTACAGGCAATCAACTCCACAATATCATGAACACCAACAATGATGTTTTTAGTGTAAATAAAGTCACAACAAAATCAACCAATATCACAGACTCTAGAATGCCATCTGCAGACACCAGAAGTTACACTAAAGTCCCTCCTGATATTAAACCTGCAGCCCTTTCAAAGCCAGAGGAAACTAAATCTACAGCTCACTCAAGGTTCAGTTCATCTATCTTTACAGCCCCACCAAAGACAGAAATAACCAGACATGAAGCCTCATATAAGTCTAATACAGCCAGTCCTGTAGTTTTGCCCAAATCAGATATATTTAATCATCCAAGTCCCCCTAAAACAGATTTATTTAATTCTGCAAGTCCCTCTAAACCAGATGCATCTCAACTTACAAATACATTAAAATCAGATATAGTTCACTCTAAACCAGGAGCAAATAAAACTGAAGTTTTATTAAACTCAAATTCAACACCTCCTTCTTTGAAATCCACTACTAAAATAAACCAAAACACAGAAGAAACCAAAGGTCAGCTGATGCAGAAACATGAGAACAACATGGAATCTATTCTAAGCCCTTCGAACAAAAGAAATACATCATCCAAAATCCCCTCAGATGGACATATACTTTCGCCTGCACCTTACACTGAGGCTCTAGTCACCCACTTGGCAATGGATAAATCTTCTAAACAAGACATTGGCAATGAAGACTTAATACCCCTCAGTGGTGTTAAAAAAGACTCATCTCTAGATTTGGAATCACTAATTTCCAACACTGCTTTCAAAGCTGAAGCTAAAGTTAAAGTTGAATCTAAATCAAGCGATCCAACAACACTACAAAGAAATTCAGACACAGCGATCAAACCATCAAATAATGTCCATCAAGACACCAAATCAAATATGGATAGCATGCAATCCTTAAAATCTGACACTCAAAAGGCTTTATCATGTTCAAATGCCAAAACTTTTCGAAAAGCTCCAAGTGCAGAAAATAGTCTTGCCGCCATGCTTCTCAAGGCCGCAAAATCTCTACCACTCTCTTCATCTGAGGAAAGCTGTTCTAAATCCCAGACAGAAACCAAAGCATCTAATATGGATGTAAAGGCACAACATATTACTGCTCAGGATTGCATCACAGATGTTGAAGTTAAAGTGTTAAAGTCTGATACCTCAAAACCTCAAAAGTGTTTAAAAGATTCATTAGCTACTGAAAGACAAAATGAGGCTCTATGTACTGAAGATGTAAATTTTAACAAAGAGACTTCCTCTGAACCCACACCAGAGGAGCAGAAGAGACTAAATGAACCTAAGGGTGCTCAGAAACCCAAAGGCCTGAAGGCCAAACTCAGTGGCTGGACAAGGCTGAAAAAGCACATGGTTGTTGAACCTGACACCCCCAGTTTTCCAGAGCCTGATGAAGAGAAAAATGGCCAGAAAGCAGATATAAAAATAAGTGGTAAAGACAAGTCTGCAAGGGCCAAAGAAGACTCGTCGAGTGCGCAGGATATGGTGAAAAAGAAAGATGAGCCCAGGGTAACAAAAATGTGGGATGCTGTACTTTTTCATATGTTTGCCACAAAGGAGAACATTATGAAGCAGATACATGGCAACAAAACCGAGGAAGAGCGGAAAAACATAGAGAAGGATGGCCAGTTAGTCCCATCCTTCGTCCACCGTCTGCCCATTCTTCTCTATAGCCCCCGCTTCGATGCCCGGAAGCTGAAGGAGGCAGCTGCAAAACCTCTCAACAAAATAGCTACAGCCTTTGAAAGAGGGCTGTTAAATCGCAAACAGAAAGGTGAAGAGCCGAAAGACTTCAACAGAACAGCAAAAGGATTCGGTACATCTACAGGAACAATGGCAGATGTGTGAATTTCAAATGTACAGTGTAAAGTTGATTTCAACTATAAAATTACCCTATTATGTAGTATTGTAGTGCTGTATATGTAGCTCTTCTTTTCGTCATGATTTCAATGACGAGACAAACAAACTATGCCCTGCACTCTGCTCTGAGCAGTGCAGTAAGGGGCGGGTCAGCAGAAATTGAGGCCTGGTGCATTCCTTCATTGAGAGGGCGACGGATGGGTGCAGCTGTTCGGGATGTGGTGAGTGAGGAAGAGAGCAAGGGCTGAAAACGTAATGGTGAGAATGATCAAACAAGGAAAGTGGCTCAATGAAAGAGAGCAATGTGGATGGATCCTGGATTTAAATTTGCTCACATCAGCTGAGCTGGATGGTGCGAGCAGACGTGTTTTGAATTGAGAGTTTTAGAATGTGACGTCCAAAACAGTGTCAAGAGCCCTGTTCAGAATGAGTTATGGCCGTGTTGTTCATTTCAAAATGCTCAGAGGGAAAGTGGGAAAGTATATCTAAAACATGAAGGATGGAAATTGAATATAAAAATAAATAAATCCCAATTTATTGATATTAAAATAAGACCTTAAAAACTACTTACTTTTGCCTGGAACTAGTTATGTGTTATTTTTCACTTTTTTAGTTTAAAACCTTATGGATGTTTTCTTACTGACACATTTCTAGTGAAATGTTGCAAGTGATTTCATGCTTATGGACTCATTTGTTATCACAAATATTCATTCAACTGATAGGTATAACAACAGGCATGTGACATTTACAGAAAATAACCCAGGGCTGCCAGATTAATATATATATATATATATATATATATATATATATATATATATATATATATATATATATATATATATATATATACATATATAGTGATAGTTATAATTATATTGTTTCTGTAGATAACCATATATATATATATATATAATAACCACTCTTATCAATTAAGTGTGTTTGTTTCTGTAGATATCCAGCGGTATCAAACCAAGCTAATGTACAGCACATTACCATACTTTAGTTACTTTAATAAAGCATGAATTACGTCTGTGTATGTAGTAATGAATGTGCTGAAATTATATTTTGTTATTTTGAATAAAGAAAATAAATTCCTTACTTGATCCTTAGTTTGTGTCGTTATCAACGAAGACCTTCTCATACTTCCCATGTCCATTCAAAATAAATTTGTACTTTTTGCCAACCGATCCCTTAAAAAGTAAAGATCAAATTACAACCTTTACACTTCCAAAACCAAGTGAAGAGGACTTAAATACTACTTAATCTAAAATAACACTTTACAAATGCAAGAGAATGAGCCTGTGCTAAATGTGAACAGCCACATTTAAATGATACTTATTAGAACTGATGCTGATTGTTGTTTATAGGTTGTTTTTGAACACAATTTAAAACTTAAGAAGGTTTCTGCAGGATTGATCATGGTTTTGTGTCATGAGCAGTCTTGATGTACCTTTGTGCATGGTTTATCTTGTGAAGAGGCATCTCCCAGATTCTCCCACATGGATTTTATGTTGCGCACCTCACCAGCCTTAACATCCTGACACTAACACACAAAGAAAGATAAGAAATGCCATAGTTAAGATTAATGTTTGTTTTTTTAACCTTGGTTCAGGTCTTAACCACTAGATGGCGTCATTGAACAACAGGCTTGTTTCAGTGCTCTCTCCCATCACATGACCTGCCACAGCATGAACTTTATCCTTACAAAATTATATCCAGAAAACACACAGTGGCAGGCCAAAACAAAAAAGGTCACAAAATAAAGTAGACATCAGCTATTTTAAAATTGCTAGTGTCTTCTAAAACTCTTCCACAATAGTTTCATGCCATTACAGGACTTTAACCCAGTGGACCCCATTGACATTTTGAAAGAGTGAGAAACCACCTAAATCCACACACTCAACTATTAAGTATGTATGGAGAAAAAGAGAGATAGGAATTGTTTACCTTGTTGAAAAGGATGAGAATAACAGCAGACACAAGAAAAGTGGAAAGAAGAAAACTGAAGAAACGGAACATAGAGGATACAAAAGTTTCAGAAAGAAAATTAACTATTAGCAGTATTCAGTAAAGAAACTATGGAATTGACATTCATAGGCCCATTTAGACTTACAGCTGCTTTGGAGGAGGGGCTTTTAGAGTTGACATCAGAGTTTCCTTTCACCCACTGGTTAATTAGATCTGCCACGCCCACCTTCATTCCCTCTGTATCCTGAATAAGAAGCAACAAGTCATCATTTATTCACTCATTCACTTTTTAGTAAACCTATGGTGACTGAGATAGCTCAGCATGCTGCAACTGAAGACAACATGCAAATAGAAAAAACACTAGCAAATTACGAAAACATCTTCATCGGTTTGACAACACAAGTGCTGCAAATACTCGCAACGCAACCTAATACAGAAACATGCTGCTCATAAATATACAATCACACATACAATCAATATGTTAAAATAAAACCTAAAATAAAAACCTCACTTTTCAGGTCATCGAACTCACCGCTGATGCGTATAGACATGTCTCAGCCAGGTTCATCACTTCTCGGGGTCCCCTTGAAACATTTCCATTGTGGTCTGTGCTATTTGCAGCACATTTCTGTATTTGGTTGCATTGTATTTGCAGCACGTGTTGTCAAACTGATGAAGATATTTTCTTAATTTGCTGGCGTTTTTTGTATTTGCATGTATTATTTTTTCTTTTCCAGCTCTCTCAGCCACCGTACAACCAGATTGTTGATTTGCAGATTGATGAATTTTTGCACATCCAGTGTTCGAAATGGGCCCATACGCACCGGTACGCAGTAGGCACTTCTATATTTTAATCTGTAGCTAACCATCACTTTTTTTTAATTTATTCATTTATTTCTTGCACACTAGTACTTCTCACATGTTCTCGCAGAAAATGAGTCATTATTTATTCTCCCTTTGTTCTAAACCTGTATGACTCTCTCTTGTGGAACAATAAATAAATAAAAAAACACTGAGACATTCAAATGATCTTATTTATGTTCCACAGAAGAACAAAATATATATGATAACAACGTGTAGATAAACTGTAGACGATTATGACCATATTAACCTTAGAGGACACAGCCCTCGCTGCATTCTGATTCCAGGCTTCTCCAGCCTCAAACAAGGTCTTCCTAGCAGATACGGGCTCTGGTGGTGTTGGGACGTCCATTAGCTTGACCACATTCCCCTCTTTATAGCACTCCTGCACACAAACAAAGACACACACTGTGACCGTAAATATTATGAAATACCTGATTCACAGTGGAAACTATGTAATAAAACACCTGATTAACTCTCTTCAACAAAAGTAACACCTGGATCCACAATACACACATTTGCCATGGGGCTTGTACACACTTCCTGACAGGAAAACAGTGAACCAGCTAAGAACAAAAATGTTTGAGTGAGTCAGAATGACTAAGACAAGAGGTGCCTGGGCATGCAGGGTGTCCGAAAGCACCCCGGCAGTGAGATCAGAGTGGTAAACATCAGAGCAGGTGTATGTAAGCAATGGCTGTGGTAATAAGAGCTGTATGTGCAAAGAAATTCACATAAGAGCACCAGCATGTCGCAGTGCCAAAAAGCCAAACTATGAAATTGATTTTATTCAAGCGCATTTGAAGGTAATTCACCTCAATGGCATGGTTGTACTGCTCCAATCTACCATCTAACTTCGAGATGATCGTGGGAGGCTGGGTCTTCTTTATGCTGTTCCTGTTTTCACAAACAGATGAAATATTACCTAAAGCACCACTCTTTTTTCCAAGAAACATCATGTTAGAACAAGCAGTGACATGAACTGATACTGTGAGATACAAACAAAGGCCCCATGACGTTTATTGTTTAGGCTTGATACCAGGACAAAACAATGTGGAAAAGTATAGCCAGTCTTGTGAGATACATGTGAAATATGGCTAAACAATCTTTCTTCATTTCCTATTTAGTGAATAGGAGAAGGATACATAGAGAGAAACATGTCATGTCTTGTATGCCTGCCTGCCTGAAAGGTGAACCATGTTTCAAACTGTTCTTCATTCATGAATTAATCATTTGTGTCATGTTTCAATAAAACAGAAAATACTGATGAACTCATGATGTCATACCACAGGACAGAAAAACAACAATCCTGCCTCTTTTTCTCACACTCCATATTATGAAGGGGATTTTTTTTTTTTTGCAATCCTATAGTGAATCACTTATATCCATTCATCTCAATGTGTATGTATGTTTCTGAAGTCTACTTACTTTTTTTTAATGGAACGGTTTAGAGACTCAGTCCTCTCAGTTATCTGTAGATTAAACAGTAAAGCAACATTTATTTGTAAATGGATTCAAAGTATGTGAAACCTTACAGTCCTAAGCATGAATAATAGTTTTATAATATTTTTTATAAAATTCATAATATTTTCTGCAGTGTTTCCAGGCAAAAGGGGAAAAGTGAAATGCAATGCAACTACATTGGCAAACAGATGATGATTGCAAAAAGTAAAGCCACACTCTGTCAAAATTTTGAGCCAATACTGAAAAGCAGTTCAGCCTATTGATGTTGTAAGCATGTGAGATGTTTGTTTCAGAATTTCTTTGCTAGGGGCCTTGGATCTGGCTTTGTTGATCCTGTAAATCCCTGTAGCTGGTTGCCCTTTCTTTCTTCCACAACAAGGTTCAGTTTTGCCCAACAGTATATAGTATACATTCGTTCCCGAGATGTTTTTAAAATGTCATCATCATATGTGCTAGAAGTGATCTGTTGCCTTTAATATAAGTATATAATATAAATATGATATATTCAGTGTTAGTGGGGCATTGAGGTCAAAAATGTTCTTACATAAAAACATTTTTAAAAAATGGTTCACTTAATGCTAAACTTTATCAAAATTAGTTTTATCAGAACATTGCAAAAGTAAGATGGAAAGGAATATGATTGTAGACATGAACAGAACAAACGCAAAGCAATTATAACCACAACTTTATAAAGCAAGCATAAGGTGCACAGTACTAGGAGACACACTCTAACATACGTTATTCAATTCTGTCATGCACATGCACATAGTAAGCAACTCACCGAGCTTGCACCTTCTGATTGCCAATCCTCACCCTCAGCCTGAAACCAGCAAGCAAAGACAACAAACACACACAAAGCACCTCAGCAATGTAAAGCACACCACCATTGCAAGGAAAAGATCAGAACCACAAACAGCACATGAAAGATGTCAGAGTCATGAAAACAGCACATGGAAGATACCAGATCCAATTACAGAGTGAAAACACCACTGAGCACAATGCACAAAATACATGTTTTGTACACTATGTCATGTTTTATATCAGGCTGAGGACCTACCATTATCAAACCATTATCTGTTATTCATAAAGGTGTTTTGTACTATTTCTGCACTGCACACAACACCAAACTGTACAGCAAAAAAAAAACGTATTGCAAAAATAGCTTTTCCCTCACAGCTCCTTTTATTGAAGATGAATCTTTATATAGTATAGGTAAGAGATTGCACGAGCACACAGAAACATTCAAGAGCAAAAAAACTTATTGTGAGCCGCTGCCCCGTGAATTGAATAAATAAAATACCCAAGCTACTAAAAGCTTCATTATATTATCTAGCAACAAGGTGATAACGTCGCTGTTTTTGAAGCAATTAAACTCACGGCTTAGTTCATGCGTTCATGACCTCAAGACTAGTTTACCATAACGCTCTACTGGGTGGTTGCCATGCTTGCTTGATAAACAAACTATAGCTGGTCCAAATCGCGGCTGCTAGAGTCCTTACTAGATCCAGGAAGTATGACCATATTAGCCCGGTTCTGTCAACACTGCACTGGCTCCCTATTAAACATTGTATAGATTCTAAATTCTTGCTAATTACTTAAAAAGTACTAAATGGTTTAGCTCCCCAGTACCTGAGTGATTATAGTCCTTCACCTCTATTAGGATCTCAGAATTCTGGCCAGTTGTTAATACCTAGAATATCAAAATCCTTTTCCTATTTGGCACCTAAACTCTGGAACAATCTGCCAAGCATTGTTCAGGAAGCAGACACACTCTGTCATTTTAAATCTAGAGTAAAAACTCTAGATTAATTCTAGAGTTAAAATCTCTTTAACCTGGCATACACATTATCAATTTATGTTTTCATACCCGTTAAAGGATTGTTAGGCTGCACGGATAAGGTCATCCGGAACCAGGAACCCTTCCTATAACACCAGATGTACTCATTACATCAGAAGAAGAATGGCATCTACACAAATTTTAGTCTCTCTGTTTATCCCAAGGTAAACAGTAAGTTTACCGTAATTAGCCGGATCCGTGCCGTATCCAGGTCAGATGGAGGACCTGCGCCTATGCCCGACCACAACGCAGACCTGAAGTGTCAGCAGAGACTGTGTCAACTAGACCATCCCTCATGATGGTCTTACCAACACGACAGCCAGAGGTACAGAACCCCAACAAACCGTCCCAAACTGTCACATACCAGCGTGATGAATACAATCTTCAACTAGATGGAACTGGATTAAATATTTTGACTGTTGCGATCCCAAATCAGACTAATGACCTGTAGCTCTGCCTGAATTCAACCAAGCAATGTTCGCTGTTGGTCAGAGGAGAACTGTTGGTTACCCGATGTCACCTGTTGGAGTTTTGGTTCCTTGCCACTGTTACCTTTTTTTTAATTGAAAGGCAGACTTACGAAGCCATATTGCGTTTAGCATTTTCTCCCATTCATAGCAATATAGTGAATCATCCTGGTATATACCAGTATACTGTCCTGAAGACCTTTATTTGCTGGTTCAGTTGTTTAATAAGGCTTGGAGCTAAACTCTGCAGGACACCCCTAACTCACACCAACACATGTGAACAAGCATGAATGTTCATGTCATTGACACTCTATAAAACTAATCCTTCCAGATGTTGTCATTTGTTTTGCAGCTCAACTTTGTGAGTTAGATAATGATGCCAGGTCATCAGGAATTAATTAGTAAAATTGTGTTAATGTAAAATAGAAAACATTTTACCAAGCATGAGTGGACATATCGGTAATGAATCTTTAATTATAATGTGATTTTGAGGTGTGAGGTGTCTGATGGGGATGATGTCATACCATGTAGGAGGGGCTCCTGGGGCTGAGAGGACTGAAGGGCTCCTCTGGATCTCCGCTGGATATGCTCAACCTCTTTAACTTCTCCATCACATCTCTCCTCTTCCTCTCTCTCTCCTCCTCTCTCATCATCATCCTCTGGACCTCCTCTTGAGTCTGATCCCCTGTTTCTCTGTGCTGATGGTTCTCCTCACTCTTCTTTATAAATGCTTCCTCTGACACACTAAATACAACAAGATTGAGAAAGAGAAATGATTCATGAACAAAGTATTCTACTGTAAATGCATTTTTTTATATACCTATCTGGTCTGCTGAGGGCTGCTGAATCCATGTTGCTCTGTATATTCAGTTCTCTGAGTAAGATTAAATGGGTTGAACTCAGGAAGGACATTTGCTCTGGGGAAGTTGTGAAACTCATGTGATTTTATCATGTCATTTCTCAACACAGAGTCAACTCTATTGCTGCCCAATCATTGGCACATTTCAAACTGTTCTCCATAGTGCATGTCAGATGTTTTTTTCATAACCTCTCTGATACAATGTGTTAATTCAGTGAAGGATTTGTCATACTAAGTCTTTTAATATCATCACAATCAATTAAAAGTGCAATCTCACATTTAGGGGTAAAATTTTATTTCTTTTGTTATGGAGCTTGAGATTCAACAGCAGAAAAGCAGTGCAGGAAACACTGGCATAATCGACATAGAAACTACACTGGTTCACACATTTCTACAGATGTTTTGCCCACCTAGTAGAGATTAAAAACAGATGAGTTTGGGTGGTATAGAGGGATACCGGTAAAATGGTCACGGGAGTGACGAGTGAGGTAAGTAGTCACATATTGCTTTAAAATTGTGATTGACAGGATTAGATTAATAGGCTCCTCCTAAACTGTCATTTAGAGGTCAGCTGAAAAATGATTCACATTAACTTCAAGTTGACACCCTCATGTAAACTAGAATTCTCTTGTAAGACTTGTCTGGCCCAAGGTATCGATTTCCATCCTCTTTTTTCTGTTCTTGTTCCTCTGTCCTTCCTAACAGCAGGTGTCTTCACTAAATGTCAATCATCACTTAATTAATCACTTAATTATCTAATTAACTTCAACACTGCTGCAGTGTTACTTCAACACTCTGTAGTGTGCACACATGTAAGTGTTCATTAAAACTGAGGATTTTGCTGTGGTGTTAAAAGAGTTAAAGGTGTAAGATAAAAAACACATGTGTTCAATGAAATATTAGTAAAAGATAACAGAAAAAAGTTAAGTCAGTAACTGATCAAGAGAGTAAATGCTAAACTTAAGTGTTATTTTATGTTTTTGCAAAAGATAATATAGAAGTTGGTGTTAGTGTTACTGTTGGGATTTAAAAGGGCTTCTGTTGTCAGAGTTTTGGGGGTTTCCATTGCACTGAAGAATAATAAGCTGTAAATTAAGAGTATTTTTCTGTTATTTTACATCATTTCTTTTACAAAGGGCTGCAACAGTAAATAATTATAAGTATAATGAATAAAGTTTAATAGCTTAAACTTAAGCCGAGCATATTTTTAAAAGCCTTTTATAACATATTTACACAATAGCAGCCTATAACCCAAGCATATTCACTTTTTAAAGTTTGCTTAAAGTTTGAGTTTTAAAAGCTCAAGAAGTACTGCATAACAAGGATTACCTCGAATACGTTCATGTGTTTGAAGTTTTGAAAATAATGGCAATGTCCTTTACAAACAGCAAAGTAATTACACTTTTTCTTGGCTGTATTGTTGTGAAGTGTGTGCTTGTCTGTGCCTGTACCTGTCATTTATTCTCCTCCCCTCTTGTCCATTTGTGCTTTGCTGTCTCCCATTCTGTTGGAGGAGGACCGTGGAGGTGTAGGATATCTTCATCTCTACCTTCTTTTCTTTCTGTGAAAACAACAGATTCTGAAACTTGTATGTTCACTGCATGAATACTTTGAAAGACCGATTTTGATGCGCAACTGGGTTGAGGTTAAATGCCTTCTTAAATATTGTACCTTCTCATCCATATCACAGCTCTGATTTTGTTTTTTCCAGAAAGATGATTCATGACCTTTCATTCTTCTTGGATCGTTCTCCTCTGCACACCACCGTCTGATCTCTCCCTCCTCCCTCTCTGCTGCCTTAATGTTAGCCCTTCTTTCCTGCTCTCTGGCTCCCCAGTCTTCATCATGACCATCCTCATCCAGGTTTTGCTGATTTGAAAAAGGGGGTTGAGTCTGTATAAATGGGGTGCTGTCATCAATGTTTATGCTGTGTTGAGCAGAGCCGGAACAGAGTTGCAGTTTTGAGTGACGAGAGCCGTTGAGATGTGTTTCTTTATCTTTATGTTCCATGTGTCCCTGTTTGCGCCTGCTCAGATGTGTCCAATCACTGAAGCCTTCATCCTCTTCCAAAGAGGATTGACAGCTTGGAACCAGATCATTCTGACCCCTAATAAACAGTGAAACATTTTCAGAATTGCCTATAATTCAGATAGCAATAGAAGAATACCTAGTCTACTTACAACAGTTGATTCTGTTTGAATAGAATAGAATAGAAAAGAATAGAACAGAATATACTGTAACTGAATCAAAAGAACAGGTGTGGTCTTGTCATATATACACACACACAAACTTGCAAACAGATTAACACAACACAAAGAGTAAGACAGAGTAAGTTGGCTTGAGCCACAATCTGGAGGTTGAGATTCCATGGAAACAAAACAAATACACACAACACAGTTTCTTTGATAAGTGAGTATTTGATGAAGACTGGAGTGTGCTTATAGGTTTTTGAAACTAACTGGTTGTCCAGAGTTTGTGGAGTGCAAGGGCTGTCCTGTGGGGCCACAGCAGCTTGAGAAACCTCAGTAGAGGTACTGGATCTTTCACGCCGTCGTCGTTCTCTCTCTATTTCTTCTGCATCCTCCAGACTGCGCTGAGCAGTGATTCTGTATACACAAAAACAATTAATGATAACAAAACAAAATAATTATACAAAAACACAAAAACATCATTTCTGTTTATGAAAAACAATAAGAGCACTAAATTAAGATATATATATCTTCAGAACAATAGCGCTTTATCATTACTATGCCAGTGATAGGGGTCATCTGACAGAAGGTAGGGTCATAGATGGACAGGAAGTAAGTTAAACATGGACAGGAAGTGCAGGGTTCACACTGACAGGAAATGGCTTCCCTTATGGGGGCTGACATTACAGGAACTAAACAACAACTGGAACAACAACTTTTAATAAATATTTACAATAATTGTGCAGAGGTGGGTAATTTCCACAATCACCCATTAAACCACAAGTTATCCCGAAGTCTGTCCTGCTGTACACATTACACACGAATCTGGGAAATGATGCACTGTTTGCCAATATTGTCTTCAATGTGTCCTAAATAAACAAGACAACTAATGTGTTCTCATTGCAACTGTACATATTTTAACTGTTTATCTACTGTGCATATCAAACAAACACTCTGAATGTCCATCTAAGTAAACAGTAGTTCAGGAAATATTAATTCCATGATCACATTATGTTAAACATGGATACATGGAAGAAGAAAAACACATACATCTCTCTAGATTATTGTGGTTAAAAACAGAGTACTTAGTAAAATTGTTCAACTGTTCAATTCTGCTTACACATTTGAATCTGTTACACAACATATCACACTGAATCAATGATCATAGCAAGCACTAAAGCAGAGTATAGCCTAAATCTATAGCATCAATAATAACTGCACTCTTTCCTTTGTTTAATAAACCCAGTGTGAGTGGCTGGGTTGTGGAACGGCTCAAATTTTCCGGCACAGTTTAGAGGATCTCCAGGTCCTTAGGGCAGAGTGGGAGGCGGCCGCTCTGTATCACAGAACCAACAGATTTAGAGCAGGGGGTGATTTGATGATGTCACCACCCTCAGGAAAATTCCAGTAATAAAAGAAGCTATTGAATCCTGTCATTGCCATTCCATATGATGTCATGAATTGACTCACCATGTGCCGTGTGAACAACAGGCGTCTGGGACGGCTTTGGGACTGATTTTACTTTAACTACAGACACATCTTCAAGGACAGATCAGACACATCATTTCAAGACTTCACTCCAAACTATGTAACAACACGATTATAACACCTCAAAATACCTGGGAAGCCCTGAAGATTTGGGTCTCATTTCATTCACATCAATGGATTTGTTGACCAGAGACTCATAGACTTTGTATGAAATACTGAGTAAACCCAAAACAACACAAGAACTTTAACCCTTCCTCCTAAACAGCCTGATAAACAACAGAAAGAACTCATGCTCTGTGTTTCCCCCTCTTGACCGCTCAGTTTTGCCTAAAGACAGTCTAGTGCTACTCAGAATTTTTCTAGATAAAACAGATCATCACTATCAGCATGATAATGGTTTAAAAGTCATGATTAAGGTCATAAATATCAAGATTCATGAAACATGATTTAATGAACTGTATGCAGCAAACTCCATTTAAAGGCAGAGAAACCGGTGTGACTTTAGATCAAAAGCAACATCTCCGACCAAATGGCCACAAACAAATCACAAACATCTCACCTCTGGAGGTTCTCCAGTCCCCTTTTGCTGGAATGTCTTCGCAGGATTGAGCTGGACATGTTTATGCTTCACTGACTGAAGACGATATTTGACTGAGTGTTTCTCTGATTCTCTCTCCTTTCCTGTGAGTCCCCTAAAGGGTGTGAATGTGCTCCCCCTCTTTTATTGAGCAGGATTTAGTCAGTCTCTCTCTCTCTCTCTCTCTCTCTCTCTCTCTTTCTCTCTCTCTCTCTCTCTCTCTCTCTCTCTCTCTGTTCCACTCACTCCCTTCCTCTGTCTCTCTCCATGTGTTTTTCATTCAGAGCTTTGAATCTCTGGCTCCTGTCTTTTCCAGTTCTCTCTTCCAATCAGCAGAAAGCTAACCAGTCATGTGACAGTCCCTTGGGAAAGTAAGATGATACCACACACACACACACACACACATCCACACCCCATAACAATAGCATTACATGGCCACAAATAGTCCATATGTTGTCAGACACTGTTCATAACCAATATATCCACATGCTTTGTGTACCTGCCTAAAGATAATATACAGGTAGGCTAAGTACATAAGTGGAGACAAAGCCATAAGTCTCAGTTTTAATTGCAAACTAAACTGCCTAACTGCCTAATAATTATATTATTATAATGAAAATCATTTTAATAACCACTTCACATTGAGTCAAAATAATCTATATATTTTGGAGGGCGTAATGTGAAGATGTCATCAGATTATGCCAGTGTTCAGATGTAGTCTACTCATCACACTTCAGCAGTATCATAGGTGGACACCTAGTTTATATAACATTACATTAAAAACTATTGATTCAGTATGTTTAACTCATCGGACACATTCTCTATCGTAGTCCTACACCTTTTTCTTTTGAAAATATAAAGTAGTGTGACTATTAGTGTGACAGTCTGGTTGTTTTGCTTTGTGACCACTAGGGGTCATGGGGTCCTCTTGTACTTCAGTCTCGCTAAACCATACACTCACCGGCCACTTGATTAGGTACATCTTATCAGCCAATCACGTGGATGGCAACAACTCAGTGCATTTAGACATGTAGACGTCAGGACTATTTGCTGAAGTTGAACCCGTGTATTACAATGGGAAGAAATTTGATTTAAGTGACTTTGAACTTGGTATAGTTGTTGGTACCATGATGGGCTGGGCTGAGTATTTCAGAAACAGCTGATCTACTGGGATTTTCATGCACAACCATCTCTAGGGTTAACAGAGAATGGTCCATGATAATGAGTTCAGTATATTCAAATGGCCTCCACAGTCACTAGCTCTCAATCCACTAGAGCTACTTTGGGATGTGGTGGAACGGGAGATTCACGTCATGGATGTGCAGCTGATAAATCTGCAGCAACTGCGTGATGCTATTATGTCAATATGGACCAAAATCTCTGGGAAATGTTTCCAGCACCTTGTTGAATCTATGACACAAAGAATTAAGGCAGGTCAGAGGGCAAAAGTGTCCATGGTACTAGCAAGGTGTAGCTAATAAAGTGGCCAGTGAGTGTACATTTGACTGGTGAAGGTGAAATAATGTTTGGTGCAAAAACAGCAAAACGTAAAACTTTGATTCTCTGATTTGTTCTTTATTTAATTTTTTATTTTACAGCAAACTCCTCTCAATACTGTTTTGAGTAATTTAAATGGGTTTTACTGACCAAAATCAATTTATTTATTCTAATGGCAAAGGGCCAAAATCAGACTTTTATTTTTTTACCAATTAAAGGTCTCAGATGCAAAACCAACCATCACATACATCAAAACCTTCTTCATACGGTACATTACTTTTACCACCTGTTACATAACTTCACACAATAGATAACATTGCCACTTTTTTCTCTCAAAACCCTGAAGACCACAAGAATTAAGACAACCTAACCCAATAAATCACTGAATTGACATGTCAAATTGTTGAAGAAAAACAGATTTTAGGCCTCAGACTCAAACATCTTCTTCCTGCCATCCATACCAGCCTTATCCTCGATGTTCTTACGCCAGTCTCCCACTGCATCCTTCTCCTATAGCAGCAGAAAAAGTACAATGTTTCAAAACTACAAGCCTTCTCATGTAATTAGCATTTTTAACTTTTAGCATACAGAAAATGTTATTTTTCTACATTGTCATTCATTATCTTATACTGCATGCTTTACATCTGACTACCTTTGCTGTAAAAAAAAGTCTCCAAAAGAGAAAATGTGACAATTGTTATTGCATGTTTCTGTTAAAAGGCTAATAATGTGCGCTCACCTCCTCCTTGACCTCTTTCTTGACCTGTTTGAGGTTGGCTCTGAGGTCCAGAGACACTTTGTGTTTGGAGCCCAGCAGGGCCTGCAGCATGGCATCAGCAGACATACGTACTTTCTTCAGAACGGGTTTCTTGAATTTACCTTTCAGGTCCTGAACCTTTATCTTCAGATCATCAATCTCAAGAGAACAAGAAAAAAGTTTAGGTTGTAGAAGTTACAGAAGTAAAATACATTTCTAGAAGTAGAACAGAACAATTAAGAAGTACCTCCTTGTTTGACTTGGACACTTTGGTCTCCATATCGTATCTTTGTTCATCAATGGCATCAATCTGCAGGTGCAACTTTCTGCACAGTTCCTTTACACAAAGATACATGCAAATTTTTCCATACATTTTCACACATAACCTATTCATCTGTACTTTTGGACATTTTCACATCACACAGTAATACCTCCAATAGTGTGCTTTTACGGCCAATTCACACTACACCAACATTAGCCGTCCAATGGCAACTTTTTAGTGACTCTTTGACCCTTTTTTTCTCAGATCAGTGTGTTACCCCTGTCTGCAACTGTTGGTTGTTTTCACTGATTGAGCATGTGCAGCTAATGTTGGTTGGATCGTGGAAAGTCTGAGAAGTGACAAACTGCAATCTGGTGATTGTTGATCTACATCTGGCAGTGCAGTTTGAATGGGCTTTTAGCCTGAATAAAACTGTTCTTATGATGTGATGTGATTCTATTACATCTTGTGTGTGTGTGTGTGTGTGTGTGTACCTGTAGTTCCTGCATGCTTCCAGGCAGTGAGAGAGCAGGGCAGTTCTCTTCCATGTATTGCTGTTTTTCTTGCTCTGCCGCAGCTGCCTCTTCCTCTAAAATCCCATGAGCAATGTGAAGCAACAAGCTCTGAAGCACAAAGACCGAGAAGAAGCATAGACAGTAATCAGCAAGAGAGTCACAAACAGTTCATATAGCTCAGATCACATGAAGAAAGAGATGACCATACCTTCAAATGTTGCCTACGGCTGGACGTCATCTTTTTCCTATCAGAAGGCAAATTCAGAGAGCACAGAACAGTACGTCACTCAGTGACTGGGATGATTATGGCTGAGAGATGGAACTCCAGAAAAGGCATTGTGATTTTGATAATGGTATTATTTAGACATGTATGCTAGTATGTATCATAATAAATATGAAATGATCATCTGATTGGAGCTAGACGCTAAACGTATTTGATGAGTTTAGTGACTGAGGACTGATTGACATAATCATTTTCACAGTACACAAACATCATGATGTTGTAACTCAATACATACTCAGACATCTTGCTGGTCTCTTTGTGGTGACCCCTGTGAAGGTGAAGATGCCTGTGAGTGGCAGGAGGGGGTGCTGCTACCTTCAATCTAATGGAAACAATTTATATTCAGTCACGGGCCCTGCAGCAGGTCTAAATTCGTCTTGGTATAATGTGAAAGAGATGGCTGGTGTACGTAAGTGTCAATACCCACAGAAATGTTAGGTGTTTAAGGGTTTGAATTTGAGAAGCAGTTGTCTTGTGCTCTTTTTTTAGAGTTCCTTTGTAGGAAGTGGTCTGCACCCAAAACAGAAGACGAGACAGCTGACAGTCAACTTGTTGCCTCTTGAAGAATCTCCTCAGCTTCAACACCTAACAGCTGAAACCCTCTACAACTGTAAAAAAATACTTTCTGCTAGTCTAAAGAACTATATTAGTTCTATGTTTTTCCTGCCAAAAAAAAAATGTATTGAACGTGGAGTTGAGTTTTCTAAAATGAGTTGTGGTCTCCATGCATATATCATCAGATGTATGAAGGTAATTTTGGTGATGCATTTAAAAAAAAAAAAAAAAAAAGGTTCAAAAATCATAGAAGAACCATTTTTAGATCCGCAAAGAACCTTTCAGTTAAACAACCTTTCAAAAGAAACCTTTCAAAGAAACATTGGTTACACATCCCTTAATTCTACCAGTACTTAAACTTAACCACTACAACAACTAACTTACCAACTTATTAATAAGCAGTAAATTAGGAGTTTATTGAGAGAAAAGTCATTCATAAAAGTGAAAATGTGTTCCCCAAACTAAAGTGTACCAAAACTTTTTTTTTAGTGTGAAGAACCTTTTAAGAACCTTTTTTCCAATATAAAGAACCTTTTGTGCTGATGTTCCATGAATGTTAAATCTTCTTCACTGAACCATAGATGCAAATAAAGAACCTTTATTTTTAAAAGTGTGTGATTTGAATGCATAGAAAAATGCATCTGCTTAATCATAAATAGGCTGTATAAATATTAAAAAGTTTAAAGTTTTTTAAAAAGTTAAACATTTATCAACAATGATCCATAAAGAAGACATCAAAACATATTCATAATCTCTACAATCACAAAAATAACATTGTATCATAATAGGCAAGAGCCACTTAGCCTGTTAGTTTTATCTCTAGGACCTTTCTCCAGTACACATGCATACGCATGCAGAGCTTATTGCTCTAATTTCTTGGCTATGTCTGGCTGCTCAGCATGAGTGAGGTCTTCTGAAGATCTATGGCATGCTCAAATGTTAGAGTGCTAAACCCTAGAGAGGGATAGAACAATAGAGACTCACCTTACAGTGCGGAGCGGAACGTTCAAATAAAATTAGAGGGAAAGAGTGTCAGCCTAGTTGAGTTTATATAGGTTTCCATATTGCTTCTCTGTTCTCTTTAAGGAAGCAGACTTTTCCTTAAGCCAATGAGACTATCTTCTCCCCTCCCCCATAATAAACACACACACACACACACACAAACATACACACATTTGTTTTTTCTATAATGTAGTCCACATTCTATCAAGTTTTATTGTTTTTATTTAGAACTAATCATGCTTTCTACACTCTTACATAACCTATTTACCACATAAATATTTCTGCATTTGGGGATTTTGTATGTTGATTGTTCCTCACAAAGTAGGTGATTTCAGTTTTATGTCCTGTCATTGTAGAAACATTTGGTCCCAACAATATAGAGTATGCAAAACCTGACATAAACACACATCTTTCACTAAATCATGCCCCTGACACAGTCAGAGAAACATAACTCTTTCACTTATAGGCCTTTATTGAAAGTGCAAGAACTAATAGAAATTAAGAATTAATTTAATTCCTTACTATCGCTTTGTCATTGAAATCTGTGTTTTCTCACCTGTTGTGCTGGCAACAGTGTTCAGCAATAAAACAGGTGGCAAGTCCAAATGTATTACAGGAATATCACTCAGCACATTCTGTAGACATTTAGATCACATGCTACATATAAACTTTACAATTGCTTTGTAATTGTCATAATAATAGATTTTTCTTCTTCAAAACCTGACATGTCTTTTGGAAAAAATATTATGGTTAAAGTCTTTTTTACTTATCTACTTTGCAATCTATTTATAGCTTTGTTAACTATGCCAATGAGTTTAAGAAACCTTTATTATCAGGTCAACATCAGAGCAATCAGATGAAAACAGAAAGGCAATGACTCCAATATTTTTGTCCTGCCACGTGTATGTGTTGAGCTTTTTGTCATCAGTTATTTGCTGTATTCTCATCCAAAAAAAACAAAAAAAAACACTGTTGGTTCAAGTAAATGTGACATAACATGTTTTAGGACTAAACACAATTCTTGGTGGCTTTGGTTAAAAAAATACTCTACAAATTTTTATTCAAAGTTTGAAATGTATATTCATTAACAATTCATTAAAATAACAGTAACACTTTACAATAAGGTTCATTAGTTAACATTAGTTAACTACATTAGTTAACATGAACTAATAATGAACTGAACTTCTGCTGCATTTATTAATCTTTGTTAATGTTAATTTCAACATTTACTAATACATTATTAAAATCTTGTTAACATTAGTTAATGCACTGTGAACTAACATGAACAAACAATGAACAACTGTATTTTCATTAACGAAGATTAGTAAATACAGTAACATATGTATTGCTAATGGTTAGTTCATGTTAGTTAATACATTAACTAATGTTTAACTAATGAACCTTATTGTAAAGTGTTACCAAAAAACAATTAACGGTTGAGAATGAAAAAAAAACTCTCAGAAAAGTGTAATTACAAGTTCTACAAGAACATGAATTCTTTTTTAAAATTCAGAATCCTGTAATTTGGGTAATTACGACTTGGTGTAAACTATTTAAGGTTCTTAAAAAAGTATTCTGGCAAAAATAATATTGATAGGCCATCAGTCAAGAGTCTGTGTATGGAGAAAAAGTAGGTTTACTGTAGGTTGCTCTGGCACAGTTATTATCTTTTGTTTCATTGTTTCTGAATGAATAAGCATTATCAGCAAATATAACATTTTTATATTTAAATATTATATTGTTTGAGTAATTTCAATTGCTGTATATGCCACCTCTGAGCTTTATTAAACAGTCCTGTCCTGTCTTATCACATGATTCTGTTTTTTCACCTTCATCTTTAGTTCATTTCTGTCAGCTGTTTGTCATGATTAATCATTTCCGTCACCTGTGCCCCATTCATCACTCCTCATCAGTTCATGTATTTATACCCTGTGTTTCCCTCACTCCTGGTCGGTTATTGTTCGTGTGTTCCTTATTTCCTGATGTTTATGTATTTATTAAGTAAAGTCTGCAGTCCTGCATGCTTCCTTGTTTTTGCGAGTTCCTTACACCTCGTTACATCTTATCATTTTAAATGTTTCACATAATTTGACATAAAAGATTTGATTGAGCAGGGTATAGAGCTACCCTGAAAGTCCATTTTTAATGGAGAAATTATTGCCCCTTACTTGATTTCTGACTTTATTTTTCAACAAGTTATTTCAGGGATTAGTTTTATTTTTTAAATTAAAATAACTATCTAATATTACCCCCAATTTTCACTTATGTCACTCCAACGTGACACTTCCTGGTGTTCCTGGTGATAATGTTTTACACTGCATGAAAAGGGTTGAATCTGGTAATATCTGAGCATGGTAAGCTGACATGTAATATCAGGTTTGCTGGACGTAAGAGGGCTAAGTTACACAGAACAGTCAATTTCCAGAAATACTCAGATACTTGCCGTACACGGACGGCAATCCATGAATCCATGTTTCCCCCACCCCCGCAGTATGAGAGTTGTTGATGCAGTGACTTAAAAGATACTGATTCTATCCTCTGTGTGGATGGAGTTTAACCCGCATCAGTTTAAATATTCATGTTTTGCCTTTTTGCAATTTATTACGATATGAAATATGCTGACAAGAAGCAAAATTAGGTGGGGGGGGGGGGGGAAGGCAGATGGGATTTCAAACTCAGGTTGTTTGTGCACAACAGCACCAAATGTTAGCACACAGTCCACAAGGCCATCATCAAGCGCGAATCCCAGCCAGTTTGATAAATATTAGAACTTCATTTTGCACAGAACATGGGGGGAATAAATACAGCTGTCGAAATCTGTTCCCCCCAACCGTTCAGCTGTCGAAATCTGTTCCTCCCACCCCTGTATGATGAGAGTTGTTGATGCAGTGACTGAAAAGATACTGACTCTATCCTGTGTGTGGATGGAGTTTAACCAGCATCAGTTTAAATGTTCGTATTTTGCCTTTTTGCCATTTATGAAATATGCTGACAGGAAGCAAAATGGGGCGGGGGGGGGCAGATGAGATTCGAACTCAGGTTTTATGTACACAACAGCACCAAAGGTCTGCTCACAAACATCATCCTTCTTTAAAAAGCCACTCCTCTCCCAAACCTCCCATATCCATTATTATATAAAATTCTTCCTTCCCATCTCCTTTTATTATCATTCATCACATATTCTCTCCAGTTCGTTTCTTGTAGTGCAATAATGTCTTCCCTTTTACATTTTTCTTTTACTTTTTCAAATTTCCCCATGTCCATCAGTTCCCTTGCATTAAAAGTAACACAGTTTAAAACCATTAAAAGAGAGAATAATAAACACTTAAAAAAATCATTCATCATTATTTCCCTCCAGGCCCCTTAACACTTTGTATCTGTTAGTCTTTTTCATAATCTTTTTTTCTTGAACCTTCCAAATTTGGTTTTACCTTCAATGCTCTCCTTCTTATTTGTCCTCATCCTCCTCTGTCATTGTCCAAGTTGTCCATCTTTATTTCTTCTTCACTGTCCGTTTCTTTATTTTGATCCCTCCTTCCTTGCCCATCTCTATCCATAAAATTTTTAAAAATGTCTGATATTTCCATGTCTGTCCATTGAGTGACCTGCTCCACTGTTTGTTTCTCTTCATTAGTGTCCTTCATCTCTGTTCCTCCTTCCATTTCTTTTTGTTGTAGACCTTCGACCTCTTGTCCTTCATCACTTTGTCCTTCTTCTTCCTCCTTGTTGTTTCCTTCATGCACCTATCCATCTATCTGTTCTTCCCTTCCTCCTTCCTCCTTCCTCACCCTCCATCCAACATTCACATTTATTTAAAATTTCTTGGCATTCCGGGCACCTGACAGCATTGCAATCTCGTGCAAAATGTCCTGTTTCATTGCATTTATAGCACGTAAAATTTGGGCAGTCCTTCAGTAGGTGCTCTGGGCTCATGCACAGCCTACAGGTCTTCACTTGATGGCTGTGCATCACCCGAAAGTACTGTGGCCATTCTGCTGTTTCCAGCGTTGTGCTATACAGCAGCGACGCCACTTCTTTGGGGAACCTCACCTTCAGGAATCTTGTTCCATCTGCAATGTCAGTGCCCGGATAACACCTTCTTTTTACTTTTTTTGTGGGATCAACTCCCCATCCCTCCAATTTTTCCAAAATGTCTTTGCCTTCCAGGTAGACAGGCAGGTGCATGAAGGAGACAACAAAGTCTCTGTTTTGTAAGTTTTTCACTTCACAGTTTACTCCTTTTATTCTCAGTCCATCAGTGAGTTTGTCTTCTTTTTCCATCGTCAGTTCATATTCTTTTCCTTGTCTTGGTCTTAGCGCTAAAATTTTACCATGTCCACATTGTTCCATTCCTGCTTTAATTATATCCTCCACTCTCACATCAATCACATTTCTCCACATTCATGATTACTGTAGCTTCCTTTAGATATTTTCTTTCAATAAACTTTTCTCTCACATTTTGGTTCTTTTCATCTCTGACTTGTAGTCGTTTATTTCATGTGTTTATTATTTTTAATAAAGTTTTTTTTTAGTTTGTTGGAAACTCTCACGCTCACATATAACGTGCTCGTTGAGCGCCCTCAGGCGACCGTTATGATGACACTGCATTAGAATGAATACTCTAGATCAGAGCTTCCCAAACTTAAGAGGGGTAAGGCCCCCCAAAAACATTGCAAAAGCTCCACGACCCCGCCGTTATAAAATATATACCGACATTTACCTACAAATACATTTATTGACAAGTTTGTAAGAATTTCATGTGAATTATGAGAACTATGATGTAAACATTCTTTACAAATATATTTAAATCCATAACGCTAACCTTACATACTTTCAAAAATTCAAATTCAAAAATGTCAAATATCAAATTTTAGAACAATTGTAATATTTGAATTATTTTAATATATTGATTTGGACTAGCAACTGTCCCACAGCCCACAGTTTGGGAAGCACTGCTCTAGATGATTAATGAATATTTTTAAAATCATCCAATAAATTATCTCTTCAAGTTTAATGTTAACTACAATGCCACAAATTATGAAAACACCTTGCTGTTAGTAACATTAAATTGAGTTAATCCCTACATAATATATTTTAATAATAAAAATAACATATAGGTCTATATTTTTACCTTATTAAAAATTAATGAAATTATTAATATTTTCATTTTAAAATGAATCTATATAATAATGTCTCTCTATAGTTTAGTAGGTTTTATTCAAATAATGATTAATTAACAAAGAGGTAAAACAATAGAACATGAAATAAATGTTAAAGCAGAAATAAGAAAGCTGTAAAGTAATCTCTGGATTACATTTGCTCGCAATTCCACTCTTTCACACGCGCTCTCAATCCTCTCCTAATTGGATTTTGGGAAATAGTGCTTCAGCGAATGTACACTCGAAATCAGAGAGAATTGTGGTTATAAAGTAGTGATTGAATGTAGGGAATGAAGTCATTCACTCAGAATTCGAACACCACAACAAAATAGCAGACACCCAATATAGTGGACTATATAATGGATAGGGAGTGGTTCCGGATACAGCTTTCTTCTTCTTCTGAGCCAAATTTTAGACTGTGTCTCAGTCAGACTTACGGATTTTCTAAAAATGCTAATCAAACTTCCAAAAACTCCCATTGACTTACATTGAAAATCTGAATATTCCATCAAACTCCAAATGTCAAATATTCAACTCTAAACACACTGAAGCCCATTAGACTCAATGAAACTGCCATTCTATGTGCAATTTCTAAGCCTTATAAACTCATCTATCAATCTGTCTGTCTCTCTATCTATGTCACAGAGTCAGTCACCAATACCACTGACTCTGTTTACCTGTTGTCTGCAAATAAAAGACTTAAATCTCACCATCTCTCCCTGTCTGTGTCTGACTCTCTATCTCTTTATCCAATCAACTTTCAAACTACTTCAAACTTTCAAACTATTTCAAACAATTAAAATTACTTCAAACATTCTGGCTAGGCTTTTTCAAGCTAACTTAAAGTTTGTCTACAAACTTTATCTAGTTACTGATGTAGCCCAGAGACGAGAGCTAAATAAATAAAGTAAACGCTTCATATGCAACTTATATATCACTTCTCATGTACTGACATGTACTGTAAAATGTAATTGAAATAATTAGCTAAATTTGAATTTAACAAAAAAATAGGACTACGTTTTATACATTTAGAAAAATGCTCTTATAAAGGTAAAATGGTAACTTTACAATAAGGTTCATTAGTTAAACATTAGTTAATGTATTGACTAACATGAACTAACCGTGAGCAATACATTTCTTACTGTTTCTGCTAATCTTCGTTAATGATGTTAGTTCACAGTGCATTAACTAATGGTATCAAGATTTTAATAAAGTACATGGAAATGTGTAAGTAAATGTTGAAATGAACAAAGATTGATAAATTGATAAAAATGAACCTTATTGTGAAGTGTTACCAGTAAAATAATACTATTTGAAAACAATTTAAGGAGGGAAATGTTCATTTCTGTTAATGCTGTGAAAAAACAAAGGAGGTCAGACAAGCCTAAATCAGCCAAGGTACCAAAGCAAGGTAAAACTTTCTACATTTTAGCCTCTCAGTCACAACCCAGAGGCTCTACTTCTGTTTTTCATCTCTGGGGAATTAGAATCCTGTAACCATTTCACATAATAGCATTGCTTAAACGTATCATAAACAGGGAATACATGCACACATGCTTAATTTTGTCCACAGATCTTCCCTTATTACAGTTTTTTCTATTCACTTCGGTACTATTTTCACAAGTAAGGTGTATATTTTCTTAGTCTTAGTACTAATATCACAACAGATCAAAAGTGCACTATTTTCAAATTTTTTTTAACATAGTTTCAAGTGTGTTAGTACATTACATAATCAGAAAGTATCCTTTTCACTACACAAAATAATTATTTCATCTATATAAATGTTTCATTCACAGTAACTGCCTTTGATAATGCTCTTACAATTACTAACTTTTCATTTGCATCTGTTCTCGTTCAGTTTAATACATTTGTACTTAATGGTTAATCAATGAATCATTTGGTAGATTTCTATAGATATTGATTCTATAGGCATTGTCTCTATAGAACTTTTTTGCAATTTGAACAACCAAATTGCGATATGGATAACCAAATGTAATGAATTCTTTTTAAATTATAAGCGACTGATCTTTGATAAACACAATTTTCAAAGTGTATGTATGAGAGACAGAGACAGATATAGAGGGTACATTTAAATTTGTGAACAGAACAGGACAAGGGAAAAGAAACCTTCAATGACTGTATAACATCAGATTGATCCAAAATGCATCAGAAGATGGGAGACAGATGGCATCATTTTACAGTATATGCCATGTGATACTGTAAACAGAGGCATTACCATTGTAGAGACGGCCACATTACTGTAACTCACCCTTATAAAGATCAACTCCAGTATAGATTCACTCATACGGTGCAATGAGAACATTTTCAGTATTCGCAGTAACTCTTTTCTGCACAAAACATCATGACTGTGTCATACTTCATCACAACTTTTGATAACACACTGAATAGATGCTATTACAAACATTACGGATTTTATGTCAGTTATGTAATTTAGGTAATGTAAGTGTATTTTTTAATGTGGCATCTGTAGCCTGTTCAACTGTAATTACTTCAGCAACAAGAGTAATCTGAAACATTCATCTTGCATTGTTTGCTATTGAGTGAACTGATTATTAAAAGTTCTAAACTGAAAGAAGATCAAACTGTTGTGTTTCGGTGATTAAACCAAATGTTGTTCTCAATGCATCACTATGATCCTGTATTTTGAAACAGTGATTATGTAGAAGGAAATATATACAACTAGAATGAAAGCATGAGATCAGGGTTTGAAAGAGTGACTAGTTGTGTTACAAGTGTGATTTTTGTACTTACAGTTTTCGAAATATACCTTACTTGTGAAAATACCAAACTGAATAAAAAAATAAAAACTAACAAAAAGATACAGACAAAGAGAAGTAGAAAGTTCAGTGCATTTGCTGCTTATTGTAAACCTTGCTCAGCCTGGACACATTCAGCAATAAGCACCATTGTTTATGATATTAGTTCAGTTATGATGTAAAAATGACTGCTGGAAAAAAAAATGTAACCAATCAAAATGTTTAGTGAGAAAAGCTAAAGAGACATAAGATGAAGGATGGGGATTACTATTTTTGTTAGTAGGGTAAGAAAATTGGGGAAATGTGATGAGGAATGTGAATGAGAAGAATCAAGGGAATTGGGAAAATGAGGAATGATTAGATCAAATGACAGAGTTTCTTTTCCAATTTTTATTTGTTAAGGTGAGCTCATGTATCATTCATGTAGTACATGACATTCTGAATGTGTAGTTTGGATGCAAAAGGATTTATTTGACAATGAAATGTGCAACAATGACAACAGAAAGTCCATCAGAAATCAATTCCAAAAGTAAAATGGCTGCCTGTTTAAGCGTCAGTTTCAAACATCTTCTTCCTGCCGCCCATACCAGCCTTGTCCTCGATGTTCTTACGCCAGTCTCCCACTGCATCCTTATCCTAAAATAATTTTAAAAGAATTTCAAGATTAAAAATGATATTTGACACAATAACTTTGGCAGGTATGAGTTTCTTGACTGCCATAGTGCGCTCACCTCCTCCTTGACCTCTTTCTTGACCTGTTTGAGGTTGGCTCTGAGGTCCATGGACACTTTGTGTTTGGAGCCCAGCAGGGCCTGCAGCATGGCATCAGCAGACATACGTACTTTCTTCAGAGCGGGTTTCTTGAATTTTCCTTTCAGGTCCTGAACTTTTATCTTCAGATCCTCAATCTACAAAAACACAGTGTCATTTGCTAAAAAGTCAAACCCTCAACATGGATAGAGGAATGGAATGATGAGAAAAGAATCCATGGATTAAAAACCTCTTTGTCACTTTTGGCCACTTTAACAGACATGTCATATCTCTCCTCGTCCACCACATCAATCTTCTGATGAAGCTGTTTGCACAGATCCTGACCACATGGGAGAGAACATTTAACAACAGAGTGAAATACTCATTATACACAGGGTTGGGTAGGTTACTTTTAAAATGTATTTCACTACAGATTACAAAATACATGCTTTAAAAAGTCATTTGTAACGTATTTCGTTACATTACTCAAGTTTAGTAACGTAATCTAAATACTTTAGAATACTTTGGAATACTAATAAGTGTGGAACAAACACAAAAAAGGTAATTGCAAGTTTTTATCTCACAATTCTGACTTTTTCCCTCTGAATTGCGTTGTAGTTGTTAGTTATAAAGTCAGAATTATAAGATTAAAAACTTGCAATATTGAGAAAAGTCAAAAATATGAGATATATACTCGCAATATTGAGAAAAGTCAGTATTATGAGATATAAACTCACATTAATTCACAATTGCTAGAAAAAAAAATAGTATTGCAAGTTTATATCTCCCAATTCTGACTTTATAACTTACAATTGTGAGTTTAATTCTCACAATTCTGAGAAAAAGAAGTCAGAATTTGTGAAATGCAAACTCAAAATTGTGAGGGAAAAAAAACAAATTGTGAGGAAAAAGTTGCAGTGACCTTTTTTACAGTTATAAAATGACTCTCAAACAACTATCACAAAACATGAAAACAGTCGAAAACATGAAACTTAACTCCGCTTTTTCAGACTGTCAGAGTCAGAGAATCACCAAGTGCTGTTTAAATGACATTAAAATTCAAAGTAATCACTTTGGTAATCTAAAATACTTTTCAGATGTAACTGTAATCTCATTACCACCCATTTAAAATGTAACTGTAATGAAATACAGTTCCTCAAATTTTGTATTTTAAATGCGTAACTAAGTTACTTGTATTTCGTTACTCCCCAACCCTGATTATACATAGTATAATATAATCAATAATTATATACATTGTACAGAGTATAAAAATCATTTTGTGCATGTGTACCTGTAATTCCTGCACAGAGCCAGGCAGAGACAGAGGAGAACATTTCTCCTCCATATAGTGAATTCTGTCTTCCTCCCTCTGCTTTTCCTCAGCCTCCATCAGGTCTTTGGCGATACCCAGTATCAAACTCTAGAACAAACAGTGAACAAATTACACATGCAACTTAACACCTGTGAAGTGAACACGAACTGAACAGACTCAAATTTACCTTGAGATGGTGCCGACGGCTTGAGGTCATCTTTTTTCTGTTAGGATTTTAGGGGAGAGAAAAAAAAACATATTTCAACACATTAGGTTTAGAACTGTATGTGTATTAGTTATTGACTTGCGAGATTCATTTCCAGATGAAGCCGTGTTTGCAGACTTACTCAGACATGGTGGCAGGCTGGTTGTGATCTTCTGTTGAGAAAATATAGAGAACAGGATGAGATTGACGTAAAGAGTGATTTTCAAAGCATTTTTTGATGTTCAACACACTGAGCAGATGACAAACAGGCCCCCTTATAGTGAACTTCTCTCCAGCTTGTATATGTTACTTGGATTCACGCCTAAATGAAAGGCTGGTTTAAAATCAAATATCCATTTCATCTCAAAGCATTAAATTGTGCAGCACTAAACTAAAGCCTTAACAGTGTCGCTCTCTAAGCTCTTCTCTGCTGCGTTCATCACATACACCCCTTATTCGGTTACAGCCATTGAGTATTACTATCAACAGTCATCATTTTAACAGCTATAAACAAGTCACACACTCATTTACACTCATTCATAACTCAGGGAACATCCTACCAATCACATTACAGGATATCAAGTGTCCGTTTTTGTCTAATGAAGCAATTCATTTATGTATTCACTCATGTGCAAATTATTTACTCCAAAAGCTGACAAAAGGGGAACATGAGCTGACCACATATGATACAGACAGCTGCTGCACATACATTATAGGCTAATATCGTTAACTTAGAAAAATATATTTACTTAACACAATGCCCATGTTAAGCGAGTAATGGATTTTATTATTACAGCTATAAATAGCAACATAATGTACAGATGTTTTAGTGTAATTGGTGTAAAAATGTAAAATAAAATAAATCTGGGTTGTCAATAGGACTATTCTGCTATGTATCAGCCATTACAAGCATTTAGCTGCATGTGGCATAAATGAGAGTGAAGCAGAAAGCTGATCTCTGTGTGTAAAATTATCCAAAGTGTTGTATCAAGAGCAAAGGGCTGAAGACATTCATCAGAAACTGTATCAGCAGCAGTTCAATCATACACCGGCTCTCATCTCTCTCACTCATGCTCTCTCTTTCAGTAACAGCATTCAGTATCCTCAGAGTAATATAATGTCTCTTTCTCAAAATTCCTAAAACACATATGTCCAGAATTCCTCAAGATCTATAACCGGACTGTAGCTGTAGTGATGAGCCAGGTGATGGATTGACTGAGGCCTCAGATTTCAGGGTTATTGAAATGTTAGCACATAGCGTTCTCTCAGCTCGCCGTGGTACCGTATTATGTTTTCTTGATATTTTCTAGATTTCAAAACTCCTACATTTAAGTAAGATTCAATGTTTTGAAACATTTCAATAAATGAAATACCGAGGGCTCATCAATGAGCCATTAACATTATGCTCTTGAGAAAGGCACCTCACCCCAGATTCCTCCAGGAGGACTATGCCTCACTTTGTACACAAATGTCTAATAAGAGTCATCGTTCTCTCTTTGAAACAAAACATGTAAGAGGATGCTTCGGATAATAATGAAAATACATACCCTGAATAAAATACTTAAAAAATGCTTAAAAATCCACTTAATGAAAGAAAAGAAGCAAACTTAATTTACAAATGAACAAACATATTCCTTTGCTTTGAATCCCATCCTACACTTTCAAAAGTAAAGGTTCCTTATTGGCATCTATGGTTCTATGTAACTTTGAACATCCATGGAACCTTTCCATTGCACAAAAGGTTCCTTATATAAGAAAGAGGTACTTTAAGATCATTAAAATATTTACAGCATCACACTTGTAAAAAAAAAAAAAAAAAAAAAAAAAAATTAACAATAATCTTTAAATATGTATGATATATGTAAATATGTAAATACAAATGATAAAATGTCTTATCTGTATACAGTCATCATAAATCACATCCAAAAATGATACAGCATGTGGAACAGATCGGAAGCATCTCACCTTTAAGAAAATCTGGGTTACAGGACAGAAGAGGAACTGCGGGCGGCCTCTGTACTGAAAGAGGGTTTTGATAGCATTCTGTGATGGCTCAGCAAAACCCTTCAACTCTTTATGGAATTAGCATCCAGTACAGGCCAATGAGACTTCAAGCTGTTGAAAGCCAATATTACCCCTCCCAGCCTCACACATATAAATAACCCTTGCTTTCAAGATTGTTATTCTTATTTTATTGCATATTTACTTTACTCATTTCCTAAATGAGTTACTGCGCTCTGAAACGCATCAATCACCACAGAAGATCAAATTTGCAATAAAAAAGAAAAAAAACACACATATCTATAAATAATAAACATGAGTAAGTGTGTGGTTTTTGTGGGTCAGCATCATTTTGATAATTAAAAAAAACTTTTTCAGAGCACACTGACAAAGTTTTGGTTATAAAAAAATATTATTTTTTATTAATAATAATTAAATATAATAATAATATAATATATATTTATACAATATAAATTAAAAATAATTTATTATTTTAAATTTTTTCCCTCACAATTATGTTGCGACAAATTTTGAAGAACAAATGTTATTCAAGTTTCAAATATTTAAGGCATCAATGACTAGTTTTGTACAATATGGTTCTTCCATTATGAAAAATACTATACAAATTTTTTTTACACCAAACACTATTTCCAAACAGCTGATAGCTAATTGTTTATCACAAGAGTCAAGTGTTTGGAGCAGTAAAATGTATCTGTATATCTATATATTAGAATTTGTATACTATGGCTCTGACTGTACACAAAAAAAAATGTTGCTGGATTTATTCAACAATTTGACGTTTCTTGTAAATTTTACAAATAATTAGTGGTAAGTAACACACTGAATTAAATTTGAAATTCTTAAACACTGGAATTATATTTTCTTGTGAAACATACTCCAATAATATATATATATATATTTTTTTTACAACTAATAATTACAGTTCTGTTGTGTTGCAGGTCTACATGTTACTATTCTGCTAATTCCATCTATAAGCAACAAATTTTAGACACCACTCCAGTGGAGCAATTGCATAAAATTCACGACATGCGCCAAAAATATACTAGTCATCCTCAGGAGAAATTGTATCCGTCCAGCCGGACTGACCTTTCATTTAGTAGATGGTTTCCGTGGGATAGAAACTTTGTGTCCCTACAGGCTTCTAATTCAAAGGGGGTGGGGGGTAAGAAGAGGGTGTCAAAACTGTCATCAACATGTGCATGTGGACATATGTTTATGAGTGGGAGCGTGGTGTGTTTGATGCGAGCTGTGTCTCTAAGAATGATCCCACTTTGAGACTGCAATTGGTGCTGCCAGTCCAACCCTGGCAGAAACAATCCTGAAATAGTTAAGACATGACGTCAACCAATTTCCCCCATTAACACTTCCACATTAACCCTTTCAACCCGTGCACAGAGAAACGTATGCAGAGACATGAACTCAGTGGATAGTGCAAAGTATATATTTGCTCAGTAGATAATTTTTAACAAGCTTATTTTGGCCGTTCAGAGATTGTGGATGAAGGTAAAGTAGAATCGTGACCAGAGCAAAAATCAAATTCCTGATTACAGTAGATATGGGTTCATTTGTCCAAAAAAAAAAAATCACGCAATGAAAATACAAGAATTATTTATTGAAACCTTAAATAATCAAAACCATGTTTCCATTAGCATAACAAATACATGTGTACCTCACATAGACTCACATAGAAATAATGCTTTAAGTACAGATTTTTCAGTACCCTCAATCTGTATTTGAAAACAGTGGTCAGTTACATAAACTGCTTAGACTTTTTACAAGTCAGCCATCTCATTTTTCCCCCCTTCAAGACTGGTCATAACTTTTTAAGTCAGTAACATAAAAATGTAGCTTGGTCTATTTGAATCTGAAAAGGAAAACTGATTACCCATTGGTCAATGTAGTTCTCAAGACTCTCAACATAGTGGCATTGGTAATGCAACAGGCCCCAGGTTTGTTTGGTCAGCTGGTTGATCAGAGTGATGACATGGACCTTCTCGCATGTGCAAGCAACCAGATCCCCCAAACGTACCATAGATTCTCATAAAAGAAGATGAGCTAATCCATACATTGTTTGCACACACTCTTTCAGCAAATCAGGCAGGTTGACAGATGTTCTGATGTGATCACACATGTTTCTCAGTGCCGTAACTTGCCATGTCACGACATGACATTTCAACCCTCAAAGACCCACTGCAGCATTTGATAACTTTTGGTGATGATTGATTCCCATCACATTTAATGATCAAAAATTTGGGATTTATCATACCCCAAAAACCATTCTAAAAAAACTGAGAGAATTTTGAGACCGAGAACAGCTAAAATGTAGCAGTGAGTCCATTTTTTTTTCTATATCAATCACACAAAGGAGTCCAGCCCAGTAAATCATAGATGAATTTTTGACGTAGCCTAATAAAACTTTAAAGAATCTCATGCGGCTGCCCTCAGATACTGAGGTCTTCTAGCTTACAGGGAAGCTTTTTATAAAGGTCAAGTAAGTGCATTATACAAGTAGTGCTCGCTGCAGAGCAAAATAACCTCCAGTTCCACCTCTCTGGAGCTCAAGGGTGGAGCTTAACCTGTTTAATGGATGGAGAGATAGGTTTATGGGTAGGGTTAGGGTGTGGTTGGGGGTCAAGAGAGGGGGAGCTGGAGGTTAGTAGGGAGTAGCCTCTGGCATTATAGGACTCTAAATGTCAATGACAGTGGAATGGAGGAATTATAGGGTAGTCGTTGGCCTAGGGGTGAGGGAGTCGGGGTAATCAGAAGGTTTGCTGTTGTTCGATTCCCGCGCCGGCAGGAATTGAAAGTGGGGATGTGAAATGACAGCACTCTCTCCACACCTTCGACATGACCATGACTAAAGTTGAGCAACACCAGACACCTAACCCCTATCCCCCCCTAAACAGTCGCTTTGGAAGAAAGCTAAAGCTAAAAAAAAAAAAAAAAATGAAAAAATGAATCTACCTGCATCATCAAACATTATAGGGGGTCAGTAGGTTTCTCTCTCATGAATGTATTCACATTTCAGCTTCATGACTTGTTTGGCCAGGCTTTTTAAGAATGGCAAAGCATACAATTTTGCTGCTCACAGTCACTGTTGGTTGATCTTAGATGGCTTATGGAAACTTTAGCACTGGTCAGGCTGGGAGAGTTTAAACCATCTAAGACAAGCAAACCTCACACTTCTACATATTCTTTTTTATAACCAGTGTCATTTTGCAAAACACTTTAAAGGAGTAAAAAACCCCGAATACTAATAATAATTAAAAAAAAAAAAAAAAAAAAAGACATTAAGGGTTCAAACGCGATCAAACAGTTTTGGTCCCAGAACATGCAGTAAACCTGTAAAGTCCCCAGTGAGAGAAAGCGACATATAAAGGGTTATGTCACCCAAAATGTCAACGCTTTTGCAAGCGAACTATCCCTTTAAGATGAAAAATTGTGAAATGTCTCTTTAACCACAGGACGGAGGGAGGGCGCATAAGAAAGCTCGACGTCGCGCTGTTTGCGTAGGAAGTACTGGAATGACCTGACAAACATCCTCGAATTTCACTTGTGACAGTATTAATGTGTTATCCTGCGTTATTTTAGTCGAGAAAAAACACATTTCACAACGTCTACATACATGGAGCATATCATACGGATGGAAAAAAACGAGAAAGAACCACGAAAGCTGCTGTCGATTCAACAGTTCAACTATTTGTGCTGAACATTAAAAAGCAATGTTGAAGGAGTATCTGCGTACAAATGCGTCCTATGCTCTTGGTTTTGTTTTGCACCGTTGCTCTGCAATGGGATGGTGTCAGCTGCCGGTCAGAAACACTCCTCGTCTCTGTTGGGAATGTCTGGAGTTCGGAAAGACCTGCAGAAGTTACATTGGACCGCAATGGAGACGAGGTGAGCTGGACAGAACCTCTGAAATTACCGCTAAATCGTACAACTACACCCCTTTCATTTAGTATTCGGATGTGCTCTCAGTTAAAGCATTAATAAGTGTAATTAATGTAACTAAAACGTATCACTCTCCATTGACCATGATTGAACTCGATTTATGTGGCGCTTGGCGCTTTAAATCCTGCTCCGCTGCATTTGTTGATCTGTGTTGCAGTGTGATGTGGTGATGAACCTGTCTGCCAGTCAGAGGTGTGAGTTTGTGAAGAATACCCCGGACTGTGCTTCAGATGAAGGGTTCATCAAATACCCCTGGGTCACCTTCTGTCTGTTCCCGCCGAACCTGCTGCCCCTAGTCATCACACTCTATGTAAGGACACAATTAGCTCATTCTCCACACTTACAGTTTCCTTTAAACTCTTCACACACCAGAGAATCCAATATTGTGTATTTATTTGAGGAGCAGGACATCCAACGAAAACTAATGATAATGCATCAGTCTCTAGATTGTAATTTCTCTCTTTTCTTCCCGTCAGGTAATCTGGCTGTTTGTTTTGTTTCTCGTTCTCGGGCTGATTGCATCAGACTTGTGAGTTATGTGTTTGAGAAAATACTTCAAGGGTTGTTAATCTGCCGGCACATGCTGTTTTGTGATCACTGCTGCCCTTAAGAGACTTTCATTTTGCTGTGGAACAAAGATATGTTGAAGAATGTTACCATTGACTTCCCTTGTGTGGAACAAGTAAACACTGAGACATATTTTATGTTCCACGTATTATCAACACGCTTCACAGCTTGGCACATAATCATTGAATTGTAATAATTGAGCCTGACTGAATTAGGTACGAGTTAAGTGCTGTGTGTGTGTGTCTGTGGAGTCTTTACTTTTAGAGTGAATGTTTTGGCATGTTTGCATTGTATTCGATTTTGTGTTTAATTTGATCATTTTTTCAATCGATTAAAACTTAAAAATAATAATTGCAGTGCTTTGGTTACATGTCTATTCATGTGATCTCATAGAAATACCAAAAGAGTCTTTGGTCATGACCTTTTTGCTTCCTTATTTACTCAGTTATTTGGAGAAAGTCTTTATTTTCAAACATTTCTGTTTTTGGAGTTCCATAAAGTCAGTTAATTCATCATTTGGCTGCAAAATTTATTTAGAATGAATTCAGTCTATAAAATACATAAACTTTATTTTAAATGTCTAATGTTTATATTTATTTTTTTTCAGTTTCTGCCCAAATCTTTCATCCATTTCCTCCACACTAAGACTGACTCATAATGTGGCTGTATCCTTTTAAATATTCTAAACATGGCGGAACAGTAATTCCCAGGTCAGCTGATCCTTGTAATTTGTCCTCATTTTGTTGAGGTTGAGGAGGTTAATTACTCCTGTGGACTTCTGCTGTCTCCTTATCAACCACCGCAGTGATAAACTCCAGAGTCCTGGGGTAAAGAGAATATCACAACATGCTAAACATCTACACAAATAAAACAGTTGGACTAGGTCATGTGCTGACAGTGTTAACTATGGCTGTGTTATTCTAGGTAGTTTGTTTAGAGTCTGATCCTGTTTGTTCTTGAAGTTTGTACATGATTGAGAAGATTCTGTAGTGCTGTTGGTGTCTGTAAAGTGTGTGCGTGACTGAGAGGGGTGTGTGTGAATAAGTGGAATCTTTAGTGATCTGTTTGCGTTTTGGTTGCTAGAAAGGGCCCAAATGGTGCTGTGAGGTTGTGTATTGGTAGTATGCCCCCCCCCCATAATTTTCCTTGACCTAATTGATCAGGGAGTAACATTCCTGGCACTTGGAAATGGGGCTCCAGATGTCTTCAGTGCCATGGCTGCTTTCTCTCATCCTCAAACTGCTGGTCTTGCCGTTGGAGCGCTGTTTGGTGAGAGTTCAGCGCTGTTAAACTTGCACCAAACATCCTTACTCGCATAAGCATGTTTGTTTCACTGTATTATTGAAGACAATGCATGGACTTCCATTATTTTTTATTATTTTTTTTTTTAAATTTTATATCATGTTTATATTTTCTGTCACCAGAAATATGTGCAAAACAATTTATAAGACATTTTAACTATTGAGGACCAGTAAAATGACCTCACTAGTCGGTTGTCATAGTATTTCACTATATAAGTGAGGATATTTGGCCCTCAAAAATATAGTTCTATTCGGTGCTGTACACACTTCACTTCTTTTAAGTCTTGTGAATGGATTCATCATTCATGAAAAAACATGAAGTGCTTTGTAGTAATGTTATGTTATATTGATGGGGCTTTTCAGTATATTGTATTGTTTACCATTGGGATTTATTTCCTTCTTTATTTTGACATACTGTAATGTCCTAATGTGATTTTTCTTCTCCTAGGGGCGGGAATCTTTGTTACAACAGTGGTAGCTGGAAGCATTGCTCTGGTTAAACCTTTCACTGTAGCATCCCGTCCATTCCTTCGTGATGTCATTTTCTACATGGTGGCTGTGTTTTGGACCTTCACTATCCTATACAAAGGCCACATTTCCATGGGAGAAGCCGTGGGTCTGATAACTTATTCATTTACTAAAAATATTTACATATTCATTCTGAATGTTTCACGTTCAAGTAGAATATATGGGAACCCCAGTTCAGATTAACATTTCAATTTGTATGTAAGAAATAGATGACTTGTCTAACATTTCTTTCTCCTGCTCCATTTTTTTTTTCCTCTTCTCCACAGGTTATCTGGGGCTGTATGTTGTATATGTTTTGACTGTGATTGTGAGTGCGTATGTTTACAATCGTCAGAAGCATCAGCTAAACGGATCAGCTCAGAGCTCAGGCAGAGAACAGGGTGAAGAGACTGCAGTCTTTGTCAGCACGATTATTCACAAAACACACATCACACACTTATTACTGTCTTAAAATCCCATTACAATTACTGAATGAGGAGTGATAATTTTCTCTTATATGTGTGAAAATGTGTTTAAAAGTTACTTTTTTATGATGAGCTTTGCTCATTTGAGTACTTGTCTCCATCCCTTGCAAAATATGAGCTACTAATGTGTCTGAAATTTTGAATACACATTTTATTTTGCACGATTCACATATACAGCTCACAACAATGCATGCTCAAAGCGTTAGTCCGATCACTGGGCAGTGATTAATGAGGGCTGTTCTTGACTTGTAGGAGAGATTCTCCCATCTGATTCATATAGAGAAACTCAGAGTAGCAGCATACAAGCACACGGTGGGTCACTTCCTCAAAACTTAAAGCTATGTTGGCTAACTTAACTGGAGTTTCAGGGGGTTATGTATGTGTGTGTTTGATTTGAAGTCTACAGACTTTCATAAATATGGGAGTTTTGCACGTGTGTTGCCATCTGCTTAAGCAAAAGCTTGCTTAATTGAGGAAGTTCTGTATGGTGTGAAAATGTTGCTCTCTGCTCAGTCATTACATTTTAAGTTTGTGTGCTGGATTCATAATGCCACTCTTTATCCACTTTCTTTCATAATTTAGACTATTGGTTTGTGTGTGTGTGTGTGGAATTCTTGCATATGTTTCAGATGGAGAAGAGTATGAGCCTTTGCTGCCTTACAATCAACCCACTGCTCAGATCTTCCTTAACGCTATTAACCCGGTGGACAGCCGGACCTGGAGGAGACGGCACTGGAGTGCCAATGTCCTCAAAGTGGTCAAGGTGAAAATGTGAATGTTTCATGATCACTTCCTGCTTCTAAATGAGTGGATGTCCTTCTAGTAACCTCTTGGTGAATGGGTGGATTTATATGATTACACTAAAAATAGGATTTTTCTTCATAGATTATTGTTCCAGAAGCCGTTTCACTTGGTTTTGAAATTTAGTTGTGGGATAAACCCCTTGAGATGTACCATCTCGTTTTCGAGGGGGTCCTAACATACAATGAAACAATCCAACTATGACAAAAACATTTAACAAAATTACAATTAACAATACAAAAAGAACAAAACACAAATAAAATAAAAAAAAATACAAAATATTACACAACCAAACTAGCAAAAATATACATTAAATGTACATATATATACAACAAAATCTACTGATCAAAGAATACAATTGTAAATAAATAACAGTGTAAAATCAATTTAGGTAAAGGATAATCAACAGAAAACAGAAATAACAGTGACTATTTTAATGATAACATGTGCAGTTCACCTTCAAATAAGATGCCAAAGATTGTTTAAACGATGAAAATGATGTGATCGATCTAATATCTGCTGGTAAATTATTCCAGTCTGTTGGGGCTTTAAACCTAAATGCTCTTTTGCCAATATTCTTTTTTGGACGAGGAACAAGAAAATAAATCTGATCAGAATGCTTAACTTGATAATTTAAAGAAAAAGGCACAAAGTATTGCTGCAAATAACTAGGATAATTAAAATGAATACATTTAAATAAAAATTGAAGCCAATGAATGTGTCTTCTTATATGTAAAGATGAGCACTGAAGTGCATCGTACATTGTACAATGATGAGTAAAAAAGGAGCATTCCAAAACAAATCTGAAAATTCTATTATATGCTGTATTAAGTGGAGCAAGATCTAATTTGGAGGCCGATTGATAAACCACATCACAATAATCAAAGGACGGAAGTATAAGTTGAGAAACAAGTTTCCTATGAACATTATATATTATTATCCTTTCGGGATCGATGTAAAATACTCATTCCGATGTGAACTTTGCCTAAAACATGATTAATATGTAATTTGAAAGAAAGTTCAGAATCAAGCCATACACCAAGATATTTAATAGCATCAACCTTATGCAGTGGAGTACCATCTTTACATGCTACAACACAGGAACCATTATTGGATTTAATTTTCTGTCTATGCATCACAATAGGGAAGAAAAGAAACATCCTTTTCATGTCGACTTTAAGGTGATCTTTTTTTCCTCTGTCTGTCTGACTGTTGTAGGTGCCTGTAGAAGTGCTGTTATTGTTGACAGTTCCTGTGGTGGACACAGATAAGGAGGATCACAACTGGAAACGACCTCTTAACTGTCTGCACATAATCACTGGGCCTCTGGTGTGTGTGCTCACATTCCAGTCTGGAAAGTGTAAGTCGGCTTGTTTTGTTGTTGTGTTTTTTTTTTTTTTGTTTTTTTTTAAACATAAGACCAAAACTGTTTAACAGCAATCTCTTATGTTATGTACACATGTAAGGTACTGTTATGTCACCAGCATCAGCATTACACGTGCTGCAGTCTTTAGAGCTGTCAGAGGAACTGAAATTCCTCTTGTATGTGAAAGGATAAATGCTGTTGATGCAGACATTTATGTTCCGTAAAGTGCATGTGGTTGAAACAGACATTGTTTCTTGTTCATTCTAGATGGCTTATACCTCATTGAAGGAGAATTTCCAGTGTGGGTGCTTATAGTCTGCATTGGAGTCTTCCTCTCGGCCATAGTCTTCTTCACTACCACAAATAATCGTCCTCCTAGATATCACTTTGTATGAATCTTCAGTTCTGTCTGCTTTTTTTATTTTCATTGAAATATGCTGCCAATATAAAGCTTCATAGCTTACATGCATAATTTTTTGACGTAATATACACTATTGATAAACAGTTTGGGGTCAGTTATTGTTATTAATATTATTTTAACATTTTTTAAAAAACTTCACAAATAGGATTCATTTATTTGATCAAAAATACAGTAAAAATTTAAATGAACTTTTGTGTTTTTTTTTTAAATGTAATTTAATAATAATAATTGTAAATCAAAATTTAAATGTTCATTTGCGATTTTCAGCATAATTACTCCAGTCTTCAGTGTCACATGATCCTTTAGAAATCATTTTAATTTGATTTGTTGCCCAAGAAACTTCTTATTAATGTTAATTAACAATTTTTGTTAAATAGTTTTTGTAAAAAGTTTTAGAAATGTATAACTTTTTAAAATAGAAATCTTGTCACATTATAAATGTCTTGCTGTTACTTTTGATCAGTTGGTTTAGTGAATAACAGTATTAATTTCTTTCAAAAGGACAAACTTACTGACCCCAAACTTTAGTACTGCAATGAATTGTTTATTCATATTTGTTCTATTTCTGTGTGTGTAGCTTTATTCACTGCTAGGTTTTGTGGTCAGTGCGCTGTGGATCAGCACTGTGGCGTCTGAGATTGTCAGTGTGCTGCACCTGCTGGGTGTTGTTCTCAGGCTCAGTAACACTGTACTGGGACTCACCTTGTTAGCCTGGGGCAACAGCATAGGAGGTATACTCTCACTCACAACATAAAAAAAAATGTATACATTATTTTATTATTTTTGCTTCTAGCCAGTTCTAGGACATGAAGTGTAAGCAAAAGAGATTTGCAACTACAAGATTCTATGGTATATTTATTTTGTTGGCACTGTTTTCACAGATTGCTTTGCAGACATTACTATAGCCCGTCAGGGATACCCACGGATGGCCATCTCAGCCTGTTTTGGGGGCATTATCTTTAGTATCCTTAAACTTTTGAAGGACCATATATGTTTTTCTTTTTGTGATTGTGCTTTAAAAACTATATCAATAGTTTAATCATATTTTCTGTTGACAGTATCGTAAATATCCCGATATATTTTACCCTAAAACATCACCACCGAGAGTTCTTTGTATGCCTTTAACACTGCATAAAGATATGCTGTTTGGTGTGGGTCTCGGCTGCCTGCTGCAAATGTTTCAGAATAACAACGTTGTGACAGTACGTCTCATTCTCTATACACAATGTCTTGGCTTTTCTAGAAAAGAATATACATGTAACTGGATGCTATGTAATGTACAATCGTCTGAGAATACATGGCAAGCTTTTAGTCAGCTGAATTTTACAATTCAGATGAGTGATGGAGTCTGATCTGTGTGCTTTGTTCTGTTGTGTGGTCAGCTGGAACCAGAGGGGGTGCTGTGCTGGGTTGTCACAGGAGCGCTGGGTCTGTCTCTGGTCTTCTCTTTCATACTGGTTCCTCTTCAGTGTTTCCACCTGAACCGAGTCTATGGCATTTTTCTACTGATCTTGTACATTGTCTTCCTCATCGTCGCCCTCCTCACGGAGTTTAGAATTATCCAATTCTGACATCAGCAGTATCGATTACTGAACGGAGGCAAAATTTAGACTGTTATAGAAATGTATAAGATATATAAATATTTTTGTAAATGTACATGTGTTTGAAGATCATGAGCCAGTGATTACTGTACAGTTAAAATGTTTTCAATCAACTATAATCTTGAAGCATGAGATTAAAATGATTCAAATTTATTTTATTAAACGGAACACTTGCAAATATGATGTGGGGTTGTCTGTTTTTCTTGTTTATCAACAGGGCTGGGTGGGTTACTTTTAAAATTTATTTCACTACAGATTAATTTGTAACGTATTTCATTACATTACTCAAGTTTAGTAACTTAATCTAAATACTTTAGAATACTTTGGAATACTAATAAGTGTGGAACAAACACAAAAAAGGTAATTGCAAATTTTTATCTCACAATTCTGACTTTTTCCCTCTGAATTGCGTGATATAAAGTTGCAATTGCGAGTTATAAAGTCAGAATTATGAGATATAAACTCACAATATTGAGAAAAATCAGAATTATGAGATATAAACTCACATACTAAATTCTCAATTGCAAGGGAAAAAAACTGTTTATACCTCCCAATTCTGACTCTATTACTTGCAATTCTGAGAAAAAGAAGAAGTCAGAATTGTGAAATGCAAACTCACAATTGTGAGGGGGGGAGAAAAAAAACAATTTGTGAGAAATAGTTGCAGTGACCTTATTTACAATTATAAAATGACTCTCAAACAACTATCACAAAACATGAAAACAGTCGAAAACATGAAACTTAACTCCGCTTTTTCAGACTGTCAGAGTCAGAGAATCACCAATCGCTGTTTAAATGACATTAAAACTCAAAGTAATCACTTTGGTAATCTAAAATACTTTTCAGATGTAACTGTAATCTGATTACCACCCATTTAAAATGTAACTCTCATGAAATACAGTTACTCAAATTTTGTATTTTAAATACGTAACTAAGTTACTTGTATTTCGTTACTCCCCAACCCTGATTATCAATGACTGTTGTTTTGAGTCAACTGGTTCATAAAGTTGGTCCCAGCGCTTCTCGGGTCATAATGAGGAAAGAACCGTTGAACGAACAGAGAGTATGAGTGTATTTATGTGGCTGTGCTCATAAAATATGTTCCTCGAATGTCACGCTAGCATGACTTGTCCTGAATGCACGTCTTATGGGTGTAGTTGTCGAAGTAACTGTAGTACTCGCTCCACACCATGAAGGGGCAGCGTCGCTCCAGCGCGCTCTCCGAGACCGAGCGCAGAGCCGTCCGTGGATGTTTTTAAGAAGGCTGAGGTTACCTAGCAGTGAAATTCAATCCCTGTTTACCTCTAGCAGACAACGAGGAAGAAATTTGGCTTGGCCCGTTAAGTTTATTATTTGCTACATATATTTTATTTGGTCGACACCCGCGATGTCAGGCAGTTGCGGGCGGAATCCTCCTCCGTTCCCTGAAAACGAAGATCAGGAGGCTGAATTAGACACTCGAGTGCTGGACAGCGACGAGTATGACGATGAAGGCGAGGACATATTCACCGGAGCGAGAGTGAGACACCTGTTTCAGAACGAATACGCATTTTTCATTACCTGAGGAATTGATATGTGGGGGAATGTTTGTGTCATTTGACTAGCTGGTCGCGCAGTCAGTGTCTGCAGCGGTTAGTCGCATCAAGCAGCTGCACGAACTTCAATCATGACAGCTGTCGTGTTGGCATTGTGTTCATCTGTTTTTTTTCAGAGTAAACCGATCACACCGACATCACCTCCAGATGAGGGCGAAATCTTCAGCGAGGAGGGCTCTTACATCAGGACCGATGTCCATCACGCCACTAACGGCCTTCACTCTGATGAAGAGCTGGATCTGTTCACTGGTATTTCTCCCCACTCCATTACTGCAGCACTCCTCGAAATGAGCAATAAATACTTAATGACTCTTGATTTCACATGCTGGCCAGATGGCAACTGAACTGTACGTTGAAAAACATAATGAATTCTATCTTTGTCTGGGGTGTAAAAAGTACTGAGAAATTGTGCTGAAATTGTTAAAGTACAGTTATTATGTCCAAACATAATAACTCAATTAAAAGTATTAAGTAGCTCGCCTTAAATAGTGAGGAGAAAGTCCACATTTAATTGATTTAAAACAAGATTTAAAACGTAAAACACTTTTTTTATTTATTTGTTTTATTTGACCTTTTTAAATGGGCTTTTAAGAACAAGAGACAGCAAAGAGTTTCATATTATAGTATGTTTGGTGCAAAAACGTTAAAATAACTCAAAAATAACAATGTAAGAAACTAGGACACAGCAGATTAAATCGAAACCAATATCCTGAAACCTGCTATCTGAGTATTTATAATTCAAATGATCAGATGATTTTACAGACATTTGAATATTGTGATTATAATAAAACAAGAGCTCCGTGTCTGAAAGAGATAGTTTATGTGTGCGCATGATTGACTAGGATAAATATTTTTAAATTACTCAGAAAATATTTCAAGTCACAATGACAAATATGTCATTTGAAATGTTAGGTCTACATAAAATTGTAATAGAGTAAAAAGTATTATTTTTTTCCTTGTTAAAGTTCAGAACTCAAGTAAACTACGGATTCCCCAAAATACTACTATACTAAAATATAGTGAAGTACTATTATTCAAATGCATCTTTTTCTGTTCTCCAGAGGCCACTGTCGAACTGACACTCACCAACACCACTAGTCAAGGCAGGAGAGAGATTATTGGCCCGACCGCATCGGCTTGCAACACCACACATGTCCCTAATTCCATACTCAAACCCAGCATTGTCACCAAGACCATGGAGGAGGTACTGAAGCAAGACCCTTCATGTGCCTTCAGTTGCATTAATGTGTTATTTATATAGATTCTTAATTCTAACTGAATGCTGACGGACTTTAACAGTTGGAGGAGGAAGAGAGTGGAGACCAGTTTGAGCTGAATATTGCAGTCACAAACCCTGAGAAAATTGGTATGTTATCCACCTTATTTTTCAATGCAGAAGTAAGCTTTTTCCTGTGAATGTGCTAGACTTCCGATTCATCAGCTGCTATAGGTAAAATAAACTAGAAACGTATGAAAAATTGAAACAATATGGGAACAAATAGAAGTTAGCAACATCAAGCAGCATAATTGACTACTTTTGTACAGCGAAAATATTACGGGCATGTTATACTAATATTAAAAGGGCTGACACCGGAAGTCTCACATATTCAAGTTACAAATGGTAGCCTGGTGCAGTGCCTACTCTTACGTTAAAAATAAAGTGGATATACTTGCATCATCTTGTATGTCTAGGTTAATGGTTCTCAACGAGTTGCCCAGTAGGGGGCCTCAGCAAACTTACATAGGAACCTTTTTTTTTTTTAAATAAATTTTTTTTATTACATTTTAGAATTATTTAAAATAGATTGTATTAAAATATGCTAACTTGATTAAAATGCTAAATCTCATAGACATTAGGAAATATAAAAAATATGATTTCAGGTTATATTTCTGATGTTTTCCATGTTCTTGTTATTATGATTATTATTGAACATACAGTTCTTAACTTCTGGAATAAAAACATTTATCATGAATAATAATTCATCTATTGACGCTCAACGAAAACAAGCAGGATTGTCATTATTACAGCTGTAGTACCAGAGGAAATATCTTAACCTACATGTATGGGCCTTCAAAAATTTCCTTGCATAATGGGGACTGAAAAGATTGCGAATAACTGGTCTAGATTGAGCCTCTTGTTCTGGATGTTCAGTTTAGCGCTATAGTGACTGTGTTTTTCTCCATTATTATGTTGCAGGCGATGGCATGAATGCCTATATGTCTTACAAAGTTTCGACTCAGGTGCATAAATGCTCTTCTTTATTACAATTGTTTTGGATTGCTCAAGCTTTTTATATCAAAATTATGCCCTTTCTCCATGCTTCTCTGTCTCTCTCCAGACTACACTGCCCATGTTCCATAATAAGACGTTCATAGTGCGCCGACGTTTCAGTGATTTCTTGGGTCTCTATGAGAAGATGTTGGCCAAACACTCCTTGCTGGGCTGCATTATCCCACCTCCACCTCAGAAGAGTGTAGTGGGTAAAGAAGCTCTTATGCTCCCTCTTTGTCTAGTGGAGTTATTCTAGTGAACTAGACACTCTGCAAAGGCCGAGATACTTGAGAACATTCACTCTGTTGGCTCTCACTTGCATCATTTTACTTGGAGCAATCCGGTGTGATTTGCTGACTGAGCACATGATTTGTTGTTGTGTCACAGGGATGACTAAAGTAAAGGTAGGGAAGGAGGATTCGTCCTCAGCGGAGTTCGTGGAAAAGAGACGAGCAGCACTGGAGAGGTGAACACATGCCTAATTACACATAAACAAGAGATCAACCAATTTATAGTTTTCAGTCACGTGACTGGCGCAGAGACCTGGGGGGTAAAACATCAATAGAATTGTAGCACAGGGCTGTCAGTTTTCCATCTGTTTCTAGCTAAGAATATTTAGATCACCTCTCAAAAGAAGAATGAGAAGGCATGTGAGTATTTAAATCACCAAAAACAATGAAACATTCGAAAATGCTTAACATAAAAAAAAAACACTTAAAGGGGACACTTAAAATTACATGGTGTTTGAACATTGGAGTAAAACTCCACCCACTCTTTTTTTATAATCCCCATTAATCAGAAGCAGTGTCTGTCAATACACTGTTCGAGATTTCCCCCTGACATCACCGAAGGGATAAGCCCTGCGCATGACTGGATATGATCGCTTTAGATATGTTTAGAAAACCTCCTAGTCTTTCCTTCCCTTGGTTGTACAAAAAAGTCATTTTAAAATAAATAAATAAATAAACAAATTCCTTTAAGAAACATAAAAAGTGAAAGCATTGGTGAAAATTATGTGACTTTTACATTATAAAAATTATTGTTGTTTTAGCAAATAAGAGCTGTATCATCATTGATCCTTTGTCAAAAATGTCTAGAGGCAAAGTATTCATTAAATTGAGAATAAAGATTAGTGAGGACATTCCATTGGCGTAATGGTTTTTCTACTGTACAAACTGTACATTTTATCCCCGTTCACTAGCCCTACCCCTAAACCTACCCATCACAGAAAACATTCTGCATTTTTACATTTTTAATAAAACATTCTTTAGTATATAGTCTTATAGGTGTATAAATGTCCTCATATTTCATGTTTACGTCATAATAGCAGTGTAATACCCATGTCATTATACAAATTTGCGTCTTCATAAATCATGAAAACAGGCACATGTAGAGTTTATTGTCTTCCAACAGCAGAACACTCAATGTATTGATCTCTAACATAAAATATGTATTCACATGTTAAACACTTGTTTCATTTTCATCTGGTTATATTTACTGATTCTGTGTTTATATTTTCTGTAGGTATCTACAGAGAGTAGTGGCCCATCCATCTCTGCTGCAGGACCCGGATGTCCGAGAGTTTTTGGAGAGAGACGAGGTCACCACCTTTATCATGTTCTTAGACACGTCGTACAGTATTTTTAGTGGCATATTTAAGATCAAAACTTGTGTGTGTGTTTAGTTGCCCAGGGCAGTAAATACTCAGACTTTGAGTGGACCTGGCCTGCTAAAGATGATAAACAGAGCGTCGGATGCAGTAAATAAGATGACCATAAAAATGAATGAATCAGATAATGTAAGAGGAGCTCAGTTTCTGTGGTTCTAAAGCATATATTCTCCCAGGACGTTGCATTTGGCTAGTGATTGACACATCTCTGTGTGTGTCAGTGGTTTGAAAGTAAGCTGCAGGAGGTGGAGAATGAGGAGCAGCTGTTAAGGAGGCTGCATGCTGCTGTTGACTCATTAGTAAACCACAGGAAAGGTGAGCGTAAAAAACTACACTGTGAAGCCAGTGTGTGCAAAATATTCCCGATTCATGCTGTTACACGGCATCTCAATATCTTTCTCCTCTCGTAGAGTTGTGTAGTAACACAGCGGTGTTTAGTAAGAGTGTGGCCATGCTGGGCAGTGTGGAGGAGAACTCTGCATTATCTCGGGCGCTGTCACAGCTGGCAGAGGTGGAGGATAAAATGGAGCAGCTGCACCAGCAACAGGCCTTCAGCGATTTCTTCATCCTCGCGGAGCTCCTTGCCGACTACGTCAGACTGCTGGGGGCCGTGAGGGTTAGAGAGCACAATCACATAACCCAGAAGCAGCAGTCAGAACCGAACACGTAAATATATTTACTGTGTTCTTTGCTGCCCTCAGTGCTGTTTTGAGCAGAGGATGAAAGTGTGGCAGCGTCTGCAGGAAGCTCAGGGCACACTGCAGAAGAAACGAGAGGCGGAGGCCAAACTGCTTTGGGCGAACAAACCCGAGAAACTGCAGCAGGCTAAAGATGACATAAACGAGGTAATCTTTACACTCTGCATGTACTGTTCATAAGACACGTAACTTCCGTGTAGGAGTGTTCTGTTGAATCCTGTTGATTTACAGGATCACTACTTTGCTGTTCATGTAAAGCTGTTTTCGTTGTTTCTGTGCAGTGGGAGTCTAAAGTCAGTCAGTATGAGAGAGATTTAGAAAGAGTCACCTGTACCGTGCGCAAAGAAGTACTCAGATTTGAGGTAAGACGTGTTGCATGACAAGTACAATAAAGTTGAAATAGGCTTTTAATGTTTGGATGGGTTTGGACACCTTACCAAGCATATAGTTGGATATATCCATGAAAAATAGAAAGAGGACGCCAAAGATTTCAAACGGCACATGTGAATGTCGCAGAGCGGGGTTCAAGTCCGACTCGGAGCAGGGTGTTTAGGGTTTTGGAGGTGGAGCAATGAAGAGAGGGGAGTCTTGTTAAAAGGGATAGTTCACCCCAAAATGAAAATTCAGTTATCATTTATATACCGTCATCTCATTCTAAACCTGTATTACTTGTTTTTGCTGTTGTACATATATCATTGCTATTTAAAATATCTAATGAATCTGAATTATTATTTTTTTTAATCAAGTTGATTGAATGATTCAATGACTCAATCATAAAGACTTCACTTCATTACTGAAGTCATTTGTATCCACCTACTGATGCAACAATGTAATTGATACAATCTTTATTTAAAGCTACTTTCAAAAGGTGATTTACTCTATTTTGAACACCACTGTTGAAATCAGTGTTTATGTCCAAACTATATAATGTTATAATGATACTGTGTTGTTAAAAAGACGCTGTGAAGCTGTTTCATACCTATACATGGCAACTGCTCTCTCTGGCTCAGCGGCAGCGCCAACGCAGATTTGTTCCACTGTGGTAAATTGTACTTGTCAAAGGTTTAATAGACAAGATAGTTGTCATCTAGGAATACGATCACGTCGGGGTTGGAATCGAGATGGAAGACTTTTAATGATTAAATGTGCAGCTGTCGTGTACAGCGCAAACATCACAAAATATGACATGCATTTTCTTTTGCTTTTGCAGAAAGAGAAAGCCAGAGATTTCAAACAGCACATAGTGAAATACCTGGAGTCCCTTCTTCACACACAGCATCGGGTAAGTTTGAGTGTGTTTTACACACAGTATCACTGAGTAGTCTTTCATGATTTGTTATTTATCTTAAACCAGCTGGTGAAGTGTTGGGAGGCCTTCCTGCCTGAGGCCAAAGCCATCGCCTGATCAGAGCCTTACCTCACATGCTCCTAAACTTTGACCTTGACAACAGACAATCAACATTTCTCTCTTCCTATTTCCTTTGCTCTCTGTGTGTCAAATAACATGTAAATCTTAATAGCTGTCCATCAAAAGGCCAATCCCTAGATTGTGATGGTAAACCTGTGCAGTGACCTGTATCACTGTTGACAATTGAATGTTTAAAGGTTAAAGGTTAGAGCGGCATTTAAAAAAGAACGAGCTGTGTGGGGTGCAGCAAGAATATATTTTTTTCTATGTGTGCATGTATGTATGTATGTGTTTAGTGTTATCCTTAAGGTGTTCAATGGTGCTTAGCCTGTGTAGTCTTCTAGTAGAGACATTAAACCGCCTTTAAGATAGTTGAGTCTCATTTTCTCTGTCATGTGGGGTGCGACTGAACATTTCAAGTTTGTAATTCATTCCAGAGAATACAGAAAACTGCTTGAGATGTTCCCAGGGTCACTCAACCCAGCCTGATGTTGCACCACTAGAGTATGATATAGAAAAAAAACAATGAATCACAGACCAAGAAGGGAAAGTAGTCGTGTGTTTTGAATGAAGTCCCATAATTTGTGTTGATAGTTTTGACTGACTTTATGTTCTCAAACAATGCACTAATCTGGACTGGTCCAGATAAAGGTCTACTTACAGGTGGACAAACATTTCTATTAAAAATTGTAAATGAACTTTTCAAAATGTACATTAATTGCAAAAAGGTTTAATTTTGGGGAGAATATGTAAAAGCATTTGTCCTGTGGATGCTTTTCATCTTTAACATTTATGCACTGCTGGTGTATTCATAATATCACACTACCTGGAGAAACAAGGGGCCTCATTAATAAAACACACATGATCAGATTTGACCCTAAATTCCATGGATTTCATCCTACGTCCAAAGTGTGAAACAAACTGGGATTTTTAAAAGAGAAAATGTTCTTATGCATACACCAAAAACAGTTTTTGCACTCATATACACAAGCAATGAGATTAATCCAGCATCAAATAAGAACATAAAATCGCAACGTGCAATTATATTTGCAAATATACAACAATTTACTGGTTTGTCCCAATTACATCACAAATTAATTATATATTAATATATAACTATGAGGGGATATTAGCAGGCATTTTGTAGGTGGAGTTGATGCATTTGTTCACATTGATTGAGTTAATGAATTGCAATTTATCAACAGTGATGCATTTTGGAACATTATTGTGCATACGTATGTTTTTATAAATCGTTCATAGAAACATTTGAGAAATGTGTTCACATTTAGGATCATTCTAGTATGCACGTCTTTATAAATGAGGCCCCAAGAACTCACATAACATCGATATTGAAAGTAGAAGTATATATATATACACCCACAAACTGACAATTTTGGGTTATATACTTTGTAAAAAGCTCTTTTGGGGACACTAAAAACTCTCTGCTGTTACACACATGTATTATAAGCCTCCATTTTGACTAATAACAAGGTGTTAATGACTTATTACATGTAAGACATGCATTTAAGACCGTTTTCCTGTCAAACATTGTTTGTCTAATTGATGAAAATAAAAAGGGATAAAACAGAACAGCTGTTGTTGTCTGTTTAAGTACACCTAATCTCAGAGCACCACAATTTCCTCAACTAGTCAATACAGCATTTTGTTCAGTATGGATCATGTACAGAACATTTTCAACCAAGCTCAACAGATGTGCACTGAGACAGTAATAGTTAAAAACAAACAAAATATTGATTTTAAAAAGTTGACATGTTTGAACAATTTTGACAATTAACGTTTAGTGGTTAAAATGTTTTTTACGGGGCACATTTGTAAATCTTAACAGGAATTTGTTTTAAATATGATGCACCTGGAACTGAATTATCACTATTGAGACGTGAGAACATTTTTGATAATGGAGTATAAAATTTAATTTGTATTCATTGAGTCAGGTGATTATTGTGTCGCATGACAAAACATTAAATAAACCACACCAGATTAAAACAAATTACTCCAATACAGCTCTTTTGAGCTTGACCTGAGAACACTGTTCTTCATATAAACATGTTGCTATTCTGAAATTTACAAATCAAAACTACTTTGTTACTGTAAAGGAGATAATCACAAAAAGAATGAGCGTAAAATTCCATGAGGGAATTTTAAGGCCTCGATGTGTATCCAGTAGTCTTCCATTGCCCAACCTGAAACTTTAGGCTAATGCATCAAGTACAATGGGGTCATAAGTACACTAGAACTCTAGGACGAGGAGCACAAACAGGGACACCAACAGTCCTTTTGTTTCAGAGAGGACGCCCACCTCTGGTGGAGTTTTAGTCTAGTCCACATCTCAGATCCTCCCTTTTACACTTGTGCACTTTCATTACAACCCAGACCCAATGAAACTGTATCATTATTGCACAGCTACAGAGTCTGTGCACTAAGTATTGTTACTGACACAATCACAAAAAACTTGGTTCCCTTTTCTCTCTTGAAACACTTTGTTATATGTAAAAAAAAAAAAAAAAAACATTACCAAATCTTCCCCAATATAATAAAATGTGTGGCCAAAGTTCAAAACGTCTTTTCAGTTGGCTTAGAGTTTCTCAACAAGCTGGTGTTGTGTCCTCATAGGTCCTCTTCACTGTCCCACTGGTCCTCTTTGCGGAGGAGCTGATATGATTGTCAGGAGTCGCTCTCATTTATGACATGACTGTAGCTAGCCGTTGGCTCTTTTGAACGGCATAGCACTGCAAACAGCAGTAGCACCAGCAGGAAGAGCACACATCCACACACAGCCAGCCCGATGATGACCTCTGCACACACAGATGAAAGTATATAAACAATTGTTCTTACAATATGAACAGATCATTTCTATAATATATTTTGTTTAAACCTACAAAAACCATTTACATTTGGATAAATGCATGCACTTTTTTATTTTTATAGAAACATTTAAAAATGTAAAAATAAAACTTTATTTATGTAAATGTATAATCTATATTACCAACATAGGGGTTGGCTATTTTATGTATATTTTGGATTAAAATATATTTTTTTGCTGTATGGAAGGGATTTTAGGAACAAATTGCAGTTTAAATATTTATAATTCAGGTGTGCATAAAAAAACATGTAAGCAAGTTATTAATGTAAATGATTGCTTTACCAGTGTCTGAGGCTTCTTTCTTTATCTGACACTCTCTATTCCAGTCTTGTGGTATGACATCACGTGTGAGGTTCACAAAGTCCTGTAGGGGGCAGCGTTGAGAGCAGCCCGGTAAAGACACAGCATATGGCTCAGTCAAGCTACTGTCATTGTGATAAAACATCTCCACTGAAAACATCCTAAAAGAGAAATATTTTCGTTGACCAAAGATGTATTTTAGAAACATGAATTTAGGAAAAACACAGACAATATGTTACCCGTTCTCTTCCTGGTAAAGTTCGATTAGATGACATGAGGCATAAGGTGGCTGCAGGCCATTAAAGACATCCAGGGCTTCTTGCAGAGCTACAACTGTTGTGTCATGCTAATAAGGAAAGAGTTACATGAGTAAACATTACATGAACTGCTTTCTCTATACAGAACACTTTTTTTTTTTTTTTTTTAGAAGACTGAGAAAGGGAAGTTCAGGAGTTTTGGTCTGCTGATGTTGATTTAGTGACTTACAGCTGAGTATACCATCATCTTCACTTTTTCTTTAGAGTCTGGAGCTGCTGCAGTTGAGAGATTCTTAATGATCTGATTTAGTAGCAGGCCTGCGAATGAGAGCGTAAGCAAAGTGTCACACGATCACAATACCGCACATTTCCAGTCTGAATGTGGAAGTCCAATGTTTCTTAACAAAGCACTATAATTGCACACCATTTCAAGGAGCGGCCTCTCCCTCTATTCCAACGACATTGATTTGTATATGTGTGCTTTTTTAAAAATATTACTATTGTGTTTTTTTCATTAAAATGTAATAAAAAAAATTAGATGCTCTGCCCAGGAAAAAGCTCTCACCTCCCTGAAGTCTGCACTTCTCCTTTCTCTTATAGACTCCAAACATAATCTGAAAACCAAAGTTCTTCAGAACCTTTAGCGTTTCCATCACATCACGAGTCACCCAGCCTGGTGGCGACTTCCCGTGTTTTGCCTGGGAAGAAGAATAACAGAACAGATCTGAAACAGAACAGAAACTATGAACCAAATCAAGCACCTACAATGTGAACCACAACATTACTGAAGCAAAGAAGTATTTGAAAAATCAGACAAAAAGTCAGAAGATACAATGAATAATAAACTAATCAAATTTAAACATAAAACAATTGATTTAAAGATGTTGAATATGTATATAGAATCAATACATTTTACATTTATTGCAAAGTATGCTTATATTCACAAATATTTAAGTAGATCGAGTGTCATTTATGTGCCGAAAAGTTCTTTTGACATGATTGGTTGTCTGAATTCTCTGTTTGGTGGAGATTTCTTAGAAGAATCATGGATAATGTATTTTTCCAACAGGAATTACATTGTTAAACTTGATTATTTAGAAAAATGAAAGAAATAATTTGGGCTGATAGTTTCAACAAAAGCATATGACATCAATTAACATCCTCGCAGCAGGTCTGTCTTTAAAGCTTTATAAAGTAATTAAGAAAAATATCAATCAGATTTTTACTCTCAGAAATCTAATGTTGCACTCTGTAATGAGGTTGATAAACTACATTAGTTGTACACACACAGTCTTTAATATATCATTCATATAGACAACGCTTCTCCTAATGCTAGTCATGAATAATGTGCACATGAATGTCAGGCGAAACTCACCTCACAGAACAGCGTGTCATAGACACTCCAAATAGACTCAATGGAGGCCTTCTCCAGTCCTGTTTTATTTCTCACCATTTCTATAAATGCCTGCATAAAAATTTCATAATTGTAGTAACCGTAGATTTTTAACAGCACATTTACATTGCAAGACAGGGAACATACTAACATTGTAAGGCACACTTACTAAAATGAAAAAAATAAATAAATAAGGCGCAAGTTATGAAATGGAGTCGTGACAAAAAAATGTTTATTAGGATAGCGCTAAAATAGTACGTTTAAATTGTGTCCCAAATGACGCACTAGTATGCACTTATACACTATGTACTCAACCATGTAGTGTGTGAACTTTATAAAGTTATTTATTATCATTCACCGTCAGTCTGATTTACCCCACAAAATTTCCATACTCTTAAAAACAGGATATCCTCTAAAACTATGGGAAGGATGTTATTCATTTTCATTGAAAGCCAATTATACACATCCAACAAAAAATTCATGGTTAAAAGCACAACAATAAAAAGGTGTTCAAGTATTTCAGGAAAGGCAGAACAAAAGGCACAAGGTTCTGTCTCAAACTGAAATCTTATCTACCGTTAGGACTACTGCTTAAACAACTTAAGCACTCTAATAAAAATTCATGAGCCTCCAAAGCCTCCTCTGGGCATCACTATTTAAAACCAATTCAGAAAACTGCAGGATTGCTTTTGTGTCGCACTATATCATAATTGCTGCAAAAACATCACTGTGAAGTCCATAGACAGATGAGCTGCTAATATAAATAGGTTTTTGCAAGGTGGACTCACCTTGTAAGTGTCAGTCATGTTAAGAAAAATGTCGGATTTTTCAGTCTCGTTCATGAGCTGCGTGTAACGTGGACAGTCTTCTAGCGGGAATGAGAGCAGCTGGAAAGAAAAAACAAATGCAAACACACTGTAGGCAGGTTGTGTGGCCATGGAAACAGATTTCAAATATCCAGAGACATTTACTGATGCTGCTCCTGTGCAAATATGAACTCTGCACTAAAGAGAGGCCAGGGCCAAGTTTCAGCATTCTGCAAAATTGTTGAGAGAAAAAGTGGGAACAGAGCTTCAGTGTGATGTCTTACCCTCTCTTTATCCTCTGGGACAGTGTGAATAGGTATCGGCTGCCATTTCAAACCTGGATTAAACTCCTCCGAAGTATTAGGTGGGAAAAGGCCAGCCAGGTTAGCTTCTGCACTCATCAGAGTCCGGTCAACATCTGTACTTCTGATGAATATCTGCAACAGATAGATGGCATGTGCTATTTAAACATGCAAGTCTGACAACTTTGTGTAGGCCTTTATTGAACAAGTGTAAACAGAAATTTAAAGAGACAGTGACCTCATGCCGGTTATAGTTTTCACTCAGGAATCCTCTGTAGCGTTCCTTTAAAAACTGACCTAGTTTATAGTGTTGCATCATTCCCTCCTGGAAAATTGAGAAGATCGAGTTGCAGTAATAAAAACAGTGATAAAAATAGGGATAGATCACCCAAAAATGAAAATTCTGTCATTAATTCACACTGTCGTTCCAAACCTGCAAGACTTTCGTTCATCTTCTGAACACAAATGAAGATCTTTTTGATGAAATCTGAGTTTTCTGGTCCCTCCACTTACAGCCACGCAATTACCACTTTGATGCTTCAAAACGTAAAACTAATCCGTATGATTTGAGTGGTTTAGTCCATATTTTCTGAAGAGACTCAAAAGAAAAAATACTTAATTTAGGCTTTTATTCACATGTAATCATTGGTCAGCGAACATAAAAGCTCAACCAAACCTGCTTCACACACGAGAACCTCTTGTGGATACTCAAACGTGCTGCATAACATTCAATGAACCAACATGCATGCACTCGTTTATCAAAACTGATGTGTCGAGTTGATAAAAGTTCAGAAGCGAACAGAAGCCTAAATTCAATCTGTTCATTATATAAAGCGATAATGTCTCTTCAGAAAATTTGCACTAACCTACTCAATTCATATGGTTTAGTTTTACGACCTCGAATGTGTCAGTCTACGTCTATGGGGGGGACAGAAAGCTCAGATTTCATCAAAAAGATCTTTATTTGTGTTCTGAAGATGGACAGTCTTACAGATTTGGAACGAGATGATCGGGTGTAATTAATGACTGAATTTTAATTTTTGGGTGAACAAACCCTTTAAAGTACATTCAGTAGTGTGGTGCCCATTAAAAATGTACACAGACTGACATGCTCATAGTTTTCTATAAAAAAGATTTTTAATTATGCAAGGTGCGGGTCAGCCCCCTCAATGTATTTTACCATGCTTCGTGGGAGTGGGCGTTCTCTACAAGTTCTGTTGGTATGATTTGCTTATCAGCGACTCTCTGATTGGTGGAATTTTTTGTACAGCATGTATTTTTTCCCCACCTCAAACTCAGCTGTTAAAAATTATTTAAAAATATAAGTTGAAATAATGCAGGGTGACAGCTTTAATAGAAGTAGTAGGTCTGTTTTATGGCTTGTAAGTTACCGTTAAACATTCCTATGGAGAAAATGAATGGACTTTTTTACTTTCGGCACAGCCTCTTGCAAGTTAATGCATAACTAAATGCTCCTCAAGTAGCGTGCAACTGATTAAAATAAAGAGAATAATGTATGTGTGAGTGTGTCTGCACACCTGAGAGAGTTGTCCAAAACCCTGGGGCCAGTCACTCTCCTTGTAGGGATCAGTTGGATAGGCCTTGATTGGAGATCTGTCGCCATGACGATAGAGCTGACAGAGAGGAAGTCAAATACTTATTTGACGTATTGGGGATTTAAGTGTGTGCGTTGAGGAGGATGAACTACACAGTGCAACAGAGGCTAGATCAGCAAATCTAGCTTGTCACATGCTCACACAACACCCGGATACAAGCCACACACTAGTCTGTAAACATACTCTAATTGGATAAGTAAATTCAGTCTATCTCCTTATCTTTATCTCTGTCTTTCACAGAAATCAGCCATGGTGTGATCTTCTCGCATTTACACTTAAGTCTATCGTAGGATTTACCTGTATCACTTTCCAAACCGAAATTAGGTTTTCTAAGAATACTTTCACTTATGGCCATGTTACACAATCACACTTAAATAGACACAAGACTTTGGTTTAAACTTAAGTCATTTGCAATGTCATAATTAACCATAAAACATGTACATGAGCGTCAGGCACGAAGGAAAATTATCATCTCAAATATGATACAATAACAATACCACAAGAACAAGGATTTGGATACACAAATAGAAGAAAAACACAGTATTAAAGTTAAATCACATCAAAAATCTGGTGTTTTTATCATTGTGTACAAGTTTGAAGGATGAAATTAGAGAGTTCAATTAAAGAAGTAGTGGAAGACACGATGGAGATTTCAAACATTTTGTTCATGAGTAGAAATTTTGTATAGCCTACAATATAATGGAGTTAGCAAGACAATGAAGAGGTGAACTATCAGTTTTCATAACACATTTGGTATTATGAAAACTGACAGTTCATCTCTTGATCTCTTTTGAGAATAGAGGAGAGGCTTATTTCTGCAAGACTATTAATAAAGGCACTTACAATCAGCCCAGAATGTATTGTTTTTTTTACTAAAAAACAAAACAAACAAACAAAAAAACCCTTTGTCTTCTAAACAGGATAGATTTTTATGAAGTATTTTAAACTGGATTTCCTTAATCTAATTTGGACACACAAATTGCCAAGCAAAAGATACAGGCCTTTTCCAATCTACATCTGTTACAAAAGAAGGATTTACCCCTTTGTGTTTCTTTTCATGTGAAAAATATTACAAATGAAAAAGAAATCATTGACAACTAAAATCAAAGCAGAATGTATAACATTGACTTCACTGCATATTAAAACCTGGTATCACAGACAGGGCTAAGATTAAGCCAAGATAAGGCCTTAGTTCAGTTAGGACATTTAAATAGCATTTTAAAACCTTTGCTGGTCTACATCTTGAGACAAAACAATGGCACTGACATTTGACACATCAGTTAAAGCAGCTCAAACACGCATTTTAGTCTGGGACTAGATTTAAGCCTTGTCTGTGAAACTAATGGAATAGCTTTTAATGAAACTTTTCAATAAAGGGATTAAATTGCTTTGAGAAGCCATGGGAACTGGAGCTTGGTAATGAAGCTTCATAAATTGCTCATAAGTAAGAATATTTCCAGAATCAAAGGCAAAAATGAAACAGACAACATGTCTCATCACGTGAAGAAGCCAAAGACTGAGCAAGCTGTCAGAACTAATAACAGATTTGCAAGTAAAAATTGGTTGCTCATGTCAGCAGATGTGTGTCGTTGTTTCTGGACACAGTCTCAAACGAGACTGATACAGAACAGACCAGTATCGACAATATACAGTAGAAACACCGTTGAACAAAAAGAAACTCGCTTCACATTCACACCCATAAAAATAAGGCACACATAATAGTAAGTCAGAATTTGTATGTCGTTTTGGGAACATTTTTTCAGCACACACTGACAGTAATCTGGACAAACACATTATACTCACCACGGTGACGAACTTCAGCGTTCTCTCTCCGTTGGAAAGACTGAAAGCGAAGACAATCAGGACGATCAGAAAACAGGAATCCATAGTGGCGGAGGATCAGCTGAGGTAGAGTACAGTAACCTCATTGAACGATCTTTGCCTGGTTGGTCTGGAAAACAGAAAACACAAGACGAGACACAAGGGTTTCCGGGTAAAGGAGCACTCCCATTGGTCAACGAACTCTGCAGCTTTAAAAACACGTAACATGATTGGCTGTCTTGGGAACAGAGACGCACTCGGGACCAAATTGCGACAAAATACAAATAGTATGGCAAGCCGTTTTGACTTTTATTCATTCTCAGGATATGAACTTGTGATATCAACAATTACATTTTCAATAGTAAAAACTATCATTCTTGATATCAGGAATTAGATTTCCACTAGTAACAAAGTTCATTCTTGATATCAACAATTCAATTTCCACAAGTAAAAACTATAATTCTTGATATCAAGAATTGTATTTTTACTAGTGAAATCTCATCATAGGGTTCCATTCAAATTCAATTGTTGATATCAGGAATACAATTCTTACTAGTAACAATGCACATTTCTGATATCAAGAATTTCATTGTTACTAGTGCAAATGTCTATTCTTGATATCAACAATTGAATTGCTACTGGTAAAAATGTTCATTTCTGATATCATGAATGTGGTTGTTACTAGTAAGAAAGCCGTTTTAGATATCAGAAATTATCTTGATATCAGGAATTCATTTCAGATATCAAAAATGAATATTTTTACTAGTAGCAATTCAATTGTTGATATCAAGAATAGACATTTGCACTAGTAACAATGTAATTCTTGATATCAGAAATTTGCATTTTTACTAGTAAGAATTGTATTCCTGATATGTGAAACTGGAATTTCAACTAGTAAGAAATGAATTCTTGATATCAACTATTGAATTTGAATGGCAGCCTATGGCGAGATTTCACTAGTAAAAATACAATTCCTGATATCAAGAATGATAGTTTTTACTAGCGGAAATTGAATTGTTGATCTCAAGAATGAACTTTGTTACTAGTGGAAATCTAATTCCTGTTATCAAAAATTTTCATTGTTACTAGTGGAAATGTAATTCCTGATATCAAAAATTTTCATTGTTACTAGTGGAAATGTAATTCCTGATATCAAGAATTAACAAACTTTAACTAGTGAAAGTTCATATCCTGAAAATGAATAAAAGTCAAAACGGCTTGCCATACAAATAGTTGTCTTTTGATAAGATAACCATGAAACTGCAAACGTGGGTCATGTTTAATCTGACATACGAGATTAGTCTTAATTAAGATGTGTTTGAATGTGTGAGCCAATTGCTTTCGCATTTAACCTGCTATCTTTATATTGAATTAATACGCTTTTTTTTTGTATTTGCACGAAGATACTTTTAAATATCACGTTCATACCCGTATGTATAGTAAGACAATAAATAGCAAGTTGTCATTTACCACATGGTTTAATCTTTACCGATTTACCTGTGTTTATTTCGGTCAAAGTGACGCTATGTTCGAGCATGAACGATGTGTTCGGTAATTGATCATGAAGGATCTGCGCTCAATTGGCTTTGTCTGTACGCGGAACAGCAACAAATCTAAAGTACATGCAACCCTATTTTCGGAAATAAACAGGAATATTCCGCGCTACATATATATAAATCCCAAAATAAAATTACTTGTGGCGATTTAGGCAACGTCCCTGCTGCTTAAGGTCTCCAACGTGCTTGTTTTGTTTGATATCTGCGATTTCAAGGAGGATAATCGGACAAAAATATGAGGAAAAGGTAGGCCAAAGCGGAGACCCCGAGTGGTTGTCTTCAATATGTTTTAAAAAAAAAAAAAAAAAAAAACAGACTTAAGATAAACACTGTGTCACTGTGAATTAATAGGTCACATGTACAATGTAACCTGGTTACCGCTAAATGTGAAAGCTGTTAGCTTAGTTTCCTCATTCAAAATCAAACAACCATTGTAAAATAACGTTATAACTTTTACTAGCTCCTTTATTCTATGAACACGAAGATAATTTAATTAGCGACACTCCGTTTATTGCACTTTTAAATTCTCTATTTAACCTTAATTGCAGAAGATAAGCTTTAAAATAAACATGTAGCCTGTCAGAAGGAAGAGAGCTTAAGTTATATTAATGTAACACAATCTGTAAATCTTTTTCAACCTGAAAGTTTGATGCATTCCTGCATATTATTATCATATTTATAATTATTGTCTTTTTTTCTGTTGCACTGTGCAGTATTTTTACCCATATAATAGAGAAAATGACATGAAATCGCTTTTATCATTTTTCATTCTTTGATGATTTATAGATTGTTTAATGACATCTCTTTATTGCGTCTATTTGTATCTATTCTTTTGTTGTTTGCTGGAAAAAAAAAAATATATATATTCTATTATAGTTATATTTTGAATTAGTTTTTATTAAAATATTTTCAGTTTGCCTCTTAATTTTAGTTTGGTGCATGTTTTTGTCATGTTTATTAGTTTTGAAAAGCTCCTATATACAATCACTAATCAAGAAAGGTTGGTACATTTTTTTTTAAAATGCAATAAAATCAAGAATCTGATTTTTTAACTCTCTTGAACCTTTATTTAAGAAAGAAAAGATGTTCTATGTTTTCACTGACCAACTTAATTGTATTTTGTAAACATAAACAAATTCTGATTTTGATGACTGCAACGCACTCTAAAAAAAGTTGGGACAGAGGCATATTGACCACTTTGTCACATCACCTTTCCTTTTAACTATACCATTTAATCATTTGGCAATTGAGGATACTAATTGTTGCAGTTTTGCAAGTGGAATTTTCCCCTAATCTGACCTGATAAAAGACAGCTGCTAAACATAGTTGTCGTCATCGTTCTTCTTTTTATGAGGGGCCATACATTTAAAATACGAGACAGATCTGGACTGCAGGCTGGCCAGTCAAGAACATTGCTTCTACGTTGTAGAGTGCCTAAGAAACCACTCTGATGTACCACGTGCAGAATGAGCATTGTTCCTGTTTTCCCAGGAAAGATGTCATCTTGATGGCAGTATTTGTCTCAATACCATTATACACCTTCACACATATGCATGTCACTCATGCCGTTTATACCCATGCACCCCCATAACGTAACAGATGTTAGCTTTTGCACCTGTCTGGATGGCCCCTTTTATCTTCGGGACTGAGAACTCTATATCTCTTTTTTCCAAAAACATGCTGAATCTTGTTCTCATCTGACCGCGGCACATATTTCCACTGTCTTTTGAATCATCTGAGATGAGTTCGGCCCAGAGAACTCGGCAGAATCTCTGAATAGAATCGACGTATAGCGTTCTCCTTGCGTAACAGATTCTCCTTGCGTAAGTTGCATTTCTTGATACAGCGGCAGACTATGTTAAGTGACGAAGGTTTTCCAAAGTACTCTCGAGCCCAAGTGGCTATATTTGAATTGCTATATTGAACAATTCTCTCATGAAATTTGGCACAAAGTTCCCTAACACAGTACCCTCACCTCTTACCAATTCACCTGCTAATTGTGGACTGTCAAAAATAACTAGGATATTCTGTAATCTTTTCACTATTGTATTGCCTCTGTCTCAACTTTTTTGCAGTGCGTTGCAGCCATCAAAATCAAATCACTAATTTGGCCCGAGAAAACATTTGCATTTTTTGCTTTGTACATTTGTTAGTTAAATAAAGGTTCCACATGATTAATAAATCACAGATTTATTGCACAAAATGTCCCAATTTTTTATTGATTTTGGGGGTCTAGTTTTAGCTGTTTTAGTACATCAAGTTAAACTGAATGAAAATGCAAAGTGTCTCCATGTCAACTTGCTGAAATGAAATGTTTTTAGCTAGTTAGTTTAGTTCTTTTTTTGTTTTATTTCCGTTAAATTACAGTTTATTTATTTATTTCCAGTAAAAAAAAGTTTTAACTATAATAACCCTGTTTCCCCATCCAGAGTTATAATTCTTCTATAATTCTGTTTATTATTCAAATGAATCATTCTGTCATTTGATCATGTGTATTTGTGACTTCGGTGACTGTGACTTACTCTTTATTAGATGATGATAAAATAGACCACTGCTGATTCCTTGGTTGTCTGGAATGACGTTTTCACTGGATACACCATCATTTGGCTTTGTAGTGTTGATTCAATACACTTTAAAATGTTCTGTTACACCTTGTAATCTCCTTTGACACCTGTGCTGATTGTGCAGAGATGTTATTTAGAGATTTACAATGTTGGAAGATTTGACTTTGCATTTAATTCCTTCCTGACATTAAATGAATATTGATTGAAATCAAGGTATGACGCTCTAAGATATTCATGAACTTTCTCATTTTTTTCTACCCCCAGAATGATGGCGTGTTAGTAGCAGTGGTGGTCCAGTGTGTGTGAGCCGGTGGACGGCTCTGGGTCTGCTGAGAGAGGGACGGAGTGAGGAAGTGTGCGTGGAGATGAAGGTGGGACAGAAGAACTCAGTGTGCATCCTGTCCAGGCGAGAGCGAGGAGCGCAAGGTCTTGCCTCACACAGGATCCTACAGCAGCTTGTAGAAGAGAAGACACAGCGCATGAAATGGCAAAGCCAGGTAACTGATGCACAGACTTTGTCTGTGGTCTATTATTTGTTTTATTGACAGTAGATTGTTTAAGGTTCTAAAAAATAAATAAATCGCTTTATAGCCATGTAAGATTCTTCTGTCATAATTATTTTGAAAACAAATTGACCTTAAAAGGTACACACTGCTCAGCACCAGTAAATGCCTGTTCACACCAAGAACGATAACTATACTGATATATTAGCATCCACACCAAGGCATGATAACAGTCTGTTTATGTTAAGCTTGCGCTGCAGTTATATCGTCTGCTGCTTTAAATGCTCAAGCTCTTTAAAGTCGTTATGAAAGTGATTCCATTGATATTGTTCCTCTGTTTTCGTTATCATTATAGTTGTGGTGTTTACTTATCCAATCTCAGAATTAGAAAAATTATGAATAGCTATTGTAATAGTTATCGTTCTTATGAACGGTATGAACAGGCCTTAATACTATGGTTTGGAAGTGACTAAAGTGAAATCACTGCTCTTTTGAATTTCTTTTGGTGTCATAGAAAGTGGAATTACCAGACAGCCCCCGCTCGACCTTTCTTCTGGCCTTCAGTCCAGATAGGTAATACTCCTTTGAGTACTCCTTCAGTTCTAATCTGATAAATAAGTAGGCTACTGACATCAAAACTGACTGATTGATTTGGCCTCTTAGACATCGAAGGCCTTTCCACTCAGGCCCCGTCATCAGCAATGTAATTAGAGGAATTTTTGTTTTCCTTCATAGGTCCTTAATGGCCTCTACCCATGTGAACCACAACATCTACATCACAGAGGTTAAGACAGGAAGGTGTGTTCACTCTCTGGTGGGCCATCGCCGGACACCCTGGTGCTTGACCTTTCACCCTAGCATTCCTGGCCTTATTGCTTCTGGCTGCCTGGACGGAGAGGTTCGAATCTGGGACCTGCATGTAAGTCCTGACTTTATGCATATTGAATTATTGTTTTGTAAGCTTGCACTCTTTTTTTCCCAGTACGTTTGTTACCACAGCTTAATTTTTCACAAATGTTAAAGTATCATGTGGTTTTCTTCCAGGGAGGCAGTGAAAGCTGGCTCACAGAGAGTAACTCGGCGATCGCATCCCTTGCTTTCCATCCCACGGCTCAGTTGTTGCTCATTGCCACCAACAATGAGATGCATCTATGGGACTGGAATCGGAAGGAGCCCTTCACTGTGGTGAAGACTGCTAGCGAGACTGAGAGAGTCAGGTTTGATGTGCATCTTAATGTTATTAGACCAAATTAGAATTCTGTCATCAATAACTCATCCCCATATCGTTTAAATATAACATTAGAGACATTAAAGACAAACACTAATGAAGATATTTTTTAATGAAACTTGAGAGATTTCTGTCCCTAATATGAAAGTCCCAGAAAAACTTTGTTGCTGCAAAAAGATTGTAAAAATATTGTGAAAGAAAGCCATATTAATTAAAAAAAAGAAAGAAAGAAATTTCTGTCCTTAATTACTCACCCTCATGTCATTCCAAACCCATAAGCATTTCGTTCATCTTCGGAACACAAATGAAGAACTCTCTCACTCCTCCATAGACAGCAATTTAATTGCCACTTTAAAAGGCCCAGAAAGGTAGTAAAGACATTGTTAAACTAGTCCACATTTCTACAGTGGTTCAACCTTAATGTTATGAAGCAACTAGAATACTTTTTGTGCGCAAAAACAAAACAAAAATACTGACTTCGTTCAACAGTTTCTTCTCTTCCCTGTTAGTCTCCTACGCTGTTGACGTAGTAAACCCAGTACAGCACTTTTATGTTCTACGTCAGAACGCCGACTCAGTATTGACAGACGCTGTTCACGAGAGCAACAATTAAATCTGTTCATCATATAAAGCGATCTGGTCTTTTTAGAAGACCTGGAAAAAAAAACCGCTTAATTCATATAGATTTCTTTTACTCTTGATGGAGAGAAAGAAATCCTGGTTTCATTAATAATATTGTCATTTGTTTTTCAAAGTCATATATGTTTGAAAGAAAATGAGGATGAGTGTATGATGGGTAAACCATCCCTTTAATATCCAAAATTTAGATACTGGCAAATCAGAGTTTGCATCTGATGCTTTTGTGAGCATTCTCTGTGTTTTTTGCAGGTTGGTGAGGTTTGATCCATTGGGTCACTATCTTCTAACTGCCATTGTAAACCCTTCGAACCAACAGGTGATACTTTTTGCTGTTGTTTTCACACAAGATGCTACATTTCTACTAAAATTTGTGACTAAATGTTCTTGTTTTTCTGTGTTGCAGAATGACGATGATCCTGAGATTCCAATGGACAGTGTGGAGATGCCTCATCTCCGTCAGCGCTCCTTCTTGCAGTCGCAGCCTGTAAGACGCACACCCATTTTGCACAATTTCTTGCACATCCTCACTTCCCGCAACTCAGTCCCTCAGACTGGAGGCACTTCTGCTGCTTCCACTGACGAGGCCTCTGATTCGTCCGGGCGTTTCGCTGTTTTGAGGGATCGTTCCCGGCTGCCATACCATGGTTGCGTTCAGCCACTCGGAGTGGTGTGTTTCTGTAGCCGTTGCTCATCAACACAAGTTCCGTCTCCGCCTGATGAAGATTCTTCAGACTCCGCCTCCCTGGAGGGGCAATCACATGCATCTACCTTTTCCTCTGCGCGCACAGAGCCGCGAATACCGCGGTTTCCTGCCGAATCTCGCGCTGTATATCGGCCCTCAGCATTTAGCTGTGTGTATGGTGGCGGGAGCAATGTGCGAAACCTTTCTTCGAGCTCTGGGAGGAGGGGAGTGGCTGGAATGGCGCCCATCCCACCTTTCCGGCAGCACCCGCCTGCCAGGGAAGGTGGAAGCCGTTTCCCTGGGGCAGACTGGACAGGCAGTGTGCTTAATGGACGAGGTAGTAGTATGACTCCACCCAGAAGCAGTGCTTCCTCTGCCAGCCTGCTTTCTGTCCTGCAGCAGCAAGGGACTTCCAGCCAATCACCTGTTTACACCTCTGCTAATGATGGATGGGGCTTTCCTTCTAACAGTGGCAGCTCATCAGGCACTAGTTCTAGCGGGCACCGCCCACCACAGGAAGAGGGGAACAGCAGCCCCTCCTCCATCCGCAATGTTCTGCAGTGTAACCTTAACCGCTATTTCATGGAGTATGAGCAAATGCAGGACCTAGTGCAGCCAATAGAGGGCAGCAGGCAGGACCAGCAGACTCAGGAAATGTTAAATAACAACATGGACCCAGAGCAACCAGGCCCATCTCATTACCAGCCGCTCTATAACAGCGAAAACCATTCCCACAGTCACATGAATCGCTGTAGAGTCTGCCACAACCTCTTCACCTATAATCGGGGTACTCATCGCTGGGAGAGAACAGGTCAGCCAACATCTGCGGAAAGAAACTCAGCTTGGCAACCTACTAGTCCTGCCTTCCAAAGCGTAGCCCCAGTCTCTCATTCTGATCATCACCTACTTGTACGCACACCTATGGAGCCCAGCCCAGATGCCCCAGAGCCTCACGTACCCTTTTCCCGCAGCACAGCTACCAGTCAGCATGAGGATCAGCCTGTCGGGCTGGTCTTCAACCAGGAAACTGGCCAACTAGAGCGTGTTTACAGACAATCTGCCAGCTCTCGTTCAGCGAACGTATCACAAGAAGCCTTAAACCAGGAAATGCCTGAAGACACACAAGACGATGATTACCTACGCAGGTGAGGCAGTAGACTTGTTTGAATGCTTGAAGGGGTCAAGGTGAAATTTCCTTGATTCTTTGATATGGAAAGGTCTTGATGTACCATGAAAACTTAGTTTATTGAAACTAAGCTGCACTAAAGACTAGTTTTGTAGTTCCACAACTATTGGCTCATACTATTGGTTAGAAATTTTGCCCAACCAGTCACAGTGAGGTAATTTGAGGCAAATATATATATAATATAAAAAAAATATATATATTTCTATTTATTTTTCTTTTTTCTCCTTTCTCATTTGAGTCAATGGTTCAGACTTTTAATCCTCAGTGTTTTCACTGAGCACACTACAATCTTTTTTTTTGTTTGTTTTGGCGCTGGTGGGGGGCATATATACACTACCGTTCAAAAGTGACCGTAAAGACATTAACAGTTTTGCTAAAGATTTCTATTTTAAATAAATGCTGTTCTTTTAAAATTTGTGTTCTTGAAAAAATCATAAGAAAGAGCTGCATAACTGTTTTCAACATTGATAATAGTAAGAAATGTTGCATTCAAAAACAGCAAAAAAATATAATTATTAAATATGTTCATTACACTGCTCATTGCTGTGTGGATTTTGTTATCTTGTCATAGGCTTTGCGCAGAGGCTGTTGGCAGTGCAAAAACTGTATTGGACCTGTCAACAAACCCAAAGTCTATGTGTGAGTGGCAACTCACTGTTACTCATTTTACATGCGAAAGTACTGGCACAACAGCTGAAAATGGTTCGCATGTGAAATGAGCAACAGCTCTGCTTGAGGTGCTCTGGTGTGAGTTTGCTGTCATGTCAAATATCGTTTTTAACTCTGAGCAAAGCAGGTATTATATAGTGACAGGATCACAAAACACATAAAGTCCACATAAAGACCACATAAACTGTTATTAGAGTAGAATGATAAAGCACCTTATTTGAGCTTCATGGAAATCAGCTTGATCTGACCTTGTGCCCGTCTGTGTGCACTCTATTAGCCCTCACGGCAGAGTGCGCCATCCAGAGCTGGACCTAATATTGGTGAGGTGCTGATCTGCATATCCGCACTCTCAATCCCTGACAGCTTAGATGAATAAACATTAAAGAAGTGGTTAACCCAAAAATGAAAATTCTGTAATCATTTACCCAGCCTCGAGTTGTTCCAAACCTCTATTCTGACACGACCTCTTTCTTACCTGCTGAACACAAAAGATGATATTTTGAAGAATGTTTATATTATTTATGGAAGTCATTGGGTACTGTCAACTGTGGTTATCAACATTCTTCAAAATATCATCTTTTGTGTTCAGCAGAAATAAGAAACAGGATGAATGCAGGTAGCTACTCTTTTGTTGTTGTTGTTGTTGTTGTTGTTGTTTTAAAAAAAAGAAGTCTCTTATTCTCAACAAGACTGTGTCTTATTTGAATAAAAATACAGTAAAAACAGCAAGGTTGCAAAATATTATGACAATTTCAAATGTTTTCTTTTTGAATGTGTTTTAAAATATAATTTATTCCTGTGATTTCAGCAGCCATTATTACTCCAGTCTTCAGTGTCACATGATTTACATTTATATGTAATCATTTAGCTGACGCTTTTATCCAAAGTGACTTACAAGTGAGGAATACAAACAAGCGATTCTTCATGAATAGGCAAATAGACACACGAAGTGCTCACAATACAAGTTTCATACATTGCTCAGTAGTTTAAGCTAGAGTGGGAAGGGAAAAAGAAAAGGATAGATGCTTTTTATGAAGGGTTTTCAGTTGAGTTTTCAGCTGTCTCTTGAATATTACCAGGGATTCTGCCACATGATCCTTCAGAAATCAAGAAACTTTTCTTATCATCACAGTTAAAAATGGTTGTGCTGCATAATAACTTTGTGGAAACTGTGATACTTTTTTCATGATTCTTTGATGAGTAGTTCAGAAGAACAGCATTTATTTAAAATCTTTTGTAATATTGTAAGTGTCTTGACTATGACTTGAATCAATTTAATACATCATTGCTGAATAAAAGTGTTTTTTTTTTTTAATTCAGAAAAAAATCTGTTAAAAAGCTAGTGTATATGCCTAGCATTCCCAACATGAGCATATTGTGTTCCGTTATTCAGATTAATTTTTTTTTTTCTCAATGAGCTGGTTTTATAAGTTCGTGTTTTGGGCCATCAATCTGTTCTTCATGGCTTCTGTAGAAAGAGTCAGTTGCTAGTCTACAATAAGTACTTTTATTTCATAGTATAGTTGATGATATATTTTGGCATCACCAGCTAAGAGAATAGAGTATTAAGCCCTGTAAAACTGGTCCTGAATGTTTATTTGGTTATGATGTTTGTATGAACCTGCGTCAGACTGCTGTACGGTGACTAGACACTGTCATTAAGGTTCGCATGACTCAGACTTGTAGTCAGCTGCTCTTCTGGACTGTCACGTTCGACTATTTAAAATGTGTAGTCATACAAACCTTAGGTCACTGGCACACTTGGCTCATAAAGTGTATTTAAAGATGTCTAACTTTGTTGAGTTCTGTAGTTAAGTTAACACGACCCACTTTTATACACTGAAGTTCATTGACACTTTTGTAAGGAATTTGACCTAAAAAGTGGAACAATGTTTGCAGATTGCGCCCCTCATGGGTTTCTGCAATGCTTGCTGTAGTCCTTTAGGGGGCAGTAGCTCATCACACTGCACATATGTGGCGGTCTCCAACATTGAGTCTTTATGTTGATTATGTACTTGCACTCTAATGGCCCTCCTCTTCTCATGTCTCTGAACAGCTTTGTCCCATGTGCATGGCTGTGTTGTGATTTGGTTGTGTTTTAAGGGCAAAGCTGTGCAACAAAAACAGTATCACACTGAAGAATGGCAAAAAAAGAAGAATACTGTCATTTGACATTCTCCCATGAGTCCCACTTCAGTTCAGTGCTACTGAATCATGGCTTTGAGCGTTGTGGAAAGTTTCAGAACGAGTTCGCATCGCTACCTGCTGTAGAGTCGTACCTGAAACAAGAGTAGCTTGTTCACTGTAAAATAAATAGAAAGTAACATCATTATTGTATAGTTAATAACAGTTGCCTCTATACTATAGCATATTCCCTGAGACTAAAAATGCTGATATTTAAACTTACTGTAGAAACATAAAACTGTAGTACCAAATCCTGTAACATGTTTTGTACTTGTGAGGGTTATTGTAGACAAAACAAGTTAAAAACACCCTCAGCATTAAAAGAACAGCAAATTGGGAACTATTTGTGCTTTTTGTGTGTGTAAGAGTTTGCTTCATCTCTGTTAAAATGCAGATCTTGATCTTTAAGAGTCAAAGGGAGCAAACAAAGCAAACTGCGTGAAAAGGAGTCAGAATTGATCTGTTCTGTTTTTGCTTTGAGTCAAAGGGCAGAAGATGGCATTCTAATGAAGAGCCGAGCACACCCACACCAAAAACATTCACGTACACATGCATCACACTGACTCATGCTGAATAAAAATGCCCCGCTTGCTACACAACTGTCCGTCCAGCTTTGTGCCCTGCCAGTCGGAGGCAGTATGTTTTCGTCCGCAGGACACGGTCTCCTCTCTTGATGGCCTTCAGCAAACTCTTTGTTGTATGAGGAATAGTACAAACTCAAACTTGGCAAATGCCCCAATTTAATGGGTTATTAACCGATTCCTAGCCAAGCCTGGCAGAGTGCACATCATTACTTACACATTATATTCATTTAGCCTTCGCATAACAGTTGGTAATGAGCATACTAATGTCCTTGTGCGATTTAATGAGATTTTTAATGATTGTGATGGTGCTCGGTGGGGGTGTTACTGTAGAAACAGAGTAGTGGAAATTAGACGAAAATGTGTCATCTTTGATTCCGTGTGACGTCCTGTCCCGGGATTCTTTATATGAACTGGAAAAGAAGGTCTTTACAATTAGCAAACGTACAAAGCTATATAATTCTGTTTTGTAGGAGGCTGCTGGAGTCATCCATGATGTCTCTTTCCAGATATGACGTTTCTGGATCACAAGACCACCCCATCTACCCCGACCCAGCCAGGTGATTCACTGTGTGTGTGTGTGTTGTGTAAACTGGATTTCGTGGTCATTCCGGTTGGCCGGTGAGGTCTGGGTAATGAGGAAGAGTGTGTGTCACACTGTCGGATGGCAGTGTGACATTTCAGACCTGCCAGCACCCCAATGTCCCCCTAATTCAAACATGCGCACACAGAGTCTGTCAGCATTCTCTGACTCTGTGAGTGAGGCTCATAATAAAGTGAATTCATGGCTAGTGAGTCATTGTTGAGCTCTGGGGAATCAGCTGTGGTCTTGGATCAAGACAGATTGTTAGCACGGACTCCCGCTGGCAGGTTCGCACAAACACATGGGCAGACGCACACCTTTAACCTGTGAATTACCACAACAGACTCATTTCCCCCAGAGCAGAATGTACCTGGTGTTAGAAGCCATCCGAGCAGAGGAATAGTCCGACTCCAACACGTTTAGAGGCTCAAGTAATTGGCACTATATGACTCTGTTGTTTCCCGGATCTCTCTGTCTGCCTGAATATTGGTCTAAAACACATGCCGATAAACCGTGTGTGTGCGCGTTTGTGTGTTTGGGCTCTTTCAGAGAGACTTCACTGTTTTGGCTGATTCTCAATTCCTTAGGAACTCTATAAAACCTGCCAAGTTTCTGTTATTTTGTGTGTGTTTGCGAAGGGAGAATATTCAGTTTCATTTGCTTCATAATTACAGTAATTATCTTTGTGACTGGTGAGGATGACCATTGTCTCACCTTGGTGATTATTTGGAGTTTTGCTCTGTTTGTCTTAGTATTATAGTTCATCTGTTCCAAGCTGGTGACAGATTGCCTTGCTTAACTGGTCCAAGACAGAAAGTATCTCCAGATGCTCTTCTTAAAAAAAGGATTTTAGTTTTAAGGGCTTCATTCAGCGAGTCATCATGCCAAAATCCTAACTGTCGCTGACTGCAGCTGAATTAAATGCATTTCATATCAGATTTCATAAAAAAAAATTTAAAGTATTGGATTGGTACTGATGTCTTATGGTCTAACTTAAATGCCTCTGATTGGCCATTGCATGAATGTATTCAACAGGTTTCAGTCCTGGACCATTGCAAAAAAAAAAAAAAAAAAAAACACATTGAAATTTGATGTTCATTACAAAATGTTTATTAAACACAAAAAAACACGATATTAAGTTGGCAAAGTAATACAAATGTAGTGCAAAAACCACAATATTAAGTTACCAAATTAGTTAAAGCTAAAGTTTTGTATTTTGTATCAGTTTATCTCCTAATACAAGTATTTTTGATTTAATATCTATCAGTATAAAAACAGGCGAATGACTTGTTTGATATGTTATTCAACTCCAACTCTATTTATAGAGCACGTAATAAAATAGCATAGGTGACCACAGTGCTGTACAAAAAGAGAATATTGCGAAAATTAAAAACCACAAAAAAATCCCCCATCAACACACAACATTGAAGACTAATTCGCTAACTACAGCAACAATACCTCAATAAAGCTATTGTAAAAAAAATCATTCAGATCTGTCTCAAATAGGCTTGGGGCAGCTACCGTAAATGCGTTGTCACCTCTGGACTTGGGTTTAGATTGCGGAACATATAGGAGATTTTGTGCATTAGATCGTAATGTTCTCTTTGACTCATGAACATGAATAAGATCAGCAATGTGTGGAGGGGCTATGCCATGCAAAGATTTAAAAACAAAAATTAGTGTCTTAAAATTAATTCTATAAGGTACTGGTAAACAATACAGTGATTCCAGGACAGGGGAAATATGGTCATATTTCCAAGTACCTGTCAGTAGTCTAGCGGCTGCATTTATCTATCTAGTGAATATTTCACATCATCTTCTGTGTTGTTTGTGTGTTTGTAGGTTGTCCCCTGCAGCATATTATGCACAACGTATGATCCAGTATTTGTCTCGGCGTGACAGCATTCGGCAGCGCTCTCTCCGCCCCCCCATCAGACCTCGACCCCTCTCCTCTAATTCCAACAGCCTCTCCCCTGGCCCCGCCCCCAGTGTGGAGAACAACGAAGTTGATTTCGAGGAGTTTGAGTAAGTAAACAATCGCACGGACACACAAAGCCTGAGCCAAGTAATTGTTCCTGAGTTGTTACCTGCTCTCATCCGCTTATAAAAATCTCTATGGATTTATTTCCCTGTATTGTTGCTAGGCAACCCAACAAACACACAAGGCAGCCTCTGAATGCCAGAATGTTATCACTTTTGCTTTTCAACCGACTTCTTGAGCTTGCCAACAATTTGTTTGTTGGGTTGCCTGTGGCGTCTCTTCTTATAGCGTTTGGCATTAGCATTGGCCTTGGCTTGAAATGCACTTTGACTGATTCCGATGGGATGTAGCAATGTATTGCTGTGAGCTTGCTGCTCTTTTCCTCAACTGCCGGACAACTGTGAAATTGTATTTTTAGTTTAGAAGTCAAAAGAATTTTTCTTCTCACCCATTATGTTTTCAGTTCAATTCAAATGATTTGTATAGTGCTTTTCAAAATACATATTGTTTCAAAGCAGGTATACTAAGAATTGTGCTTTCCAAACCACCCAGTGGCCAAAGATGACAATGACAAGAAAAAAACTCCCTACGATGTTTAAGTAGATGAAGGGGGTCAAGCTGGGGAAGCCCCCATCACCAGACTGCCACATATTTAAATAAATGCATTACTGTCCAAATGTTTGGGGTCAGAAAGACTTTTTAATGTTTATGTTTTCTTTGTCAAAAGTATAAATAAAACGGTAATATTGTGATGTATTATTACAATTTTAAGCAATTGTGTAATGTAATGCAATGATGGCAAACTGCTTCCTTGCTAAATGAATTCATTTATGGAAATATAAATTTCTTACCAAAAAGAAAAAAATCTTACTGACAATGCATGCATAAACAAATGTAAAAGCAGATGTTATCCAGCCACCTATTGTTGATGATAACATTGATTATTTTGCTAAATATAATGATTATAATAAGTTCTAATGAAATAGCAGATATGGGATCCAGGCTGTGTGTGACAGACGCCTGTTATAGCTAATGCTGGATAAGACTCTGCAAAGACAGATTGTGCACAAATGTGGGGGTTGCTTTTGGATTCTTTTTTTAGAATATTTGTTCAATAATCAATTGTTTTTCCACAAGCAAATTATGAAATCACATGTCCCTTTTAATACTCAGTATCAGCCATTTAAATCCTGAGCAATAAACTCTTAATTTAGGGACTCAGTTATGAAATCCAGACTCATATTTTATATTATGCAAATGCTCTTTTAATTTGTTTGCAAAATGTGTTTTTGGGAGCAGCCAGCTAGTCTGTGCTCAGGGCTTTAGTCATTGGTCCTTTTATGGAACCATTAATGCTCCAAAAAATGTCTCACTTTCCCTCTTCCTCCACTGGTTGAATATCAGTGCTTCTCTCCACTCCAAACCACGCAGCTCTTCTCTCCCTTTTTCCCTTTTTTTTTTTTCTTCTTTTTTTGGCACGGATTAGATGCCCTCTTCTGAGCTGATGAATAATTCCACCCGCTGGCTGGAGAGTTCAGCGTTCAGCTCTGCAGTCTGGGACCACAGATCCATATTCATCAGAATATTTATGAAACCCATCAGTCTTTCAGTTAGCATTCATATTAATATTTATGTCTGCCATAATTTCTTGTCATAAACTTTTTCTTTTCTTTCAGTTCTTTATCAATCATTCCCACTCTTACATTGTAAGAGTACTGATGTTCTCATTCTGCTAAAAAGCGATTGCAGAGATATAGCACTGTGATTGATTTAGTATTCACACTTTGACTCAACTTTACAAAATGACAAAAGAAAAATGATTTTAAGCAAGTTATGATTGATCCAGTGATAATTACTATTATTGCCAACCAATTCTGTGTGTTTACAGGGATAGTGGAAGCAGACACAGGGCTCCTCGTAATGCACGCATGTCTGCCCCCTCTCTTGGTCGCTTTGTGCCCAGGTAGGAAATACTTTTAGTTTGTTTTATGCCAGATACACCAGAAACACATTCTGTTCCAAAACCTTGTGAGCTGCCTCTCTGCCTACTGCCTTGAGAGTGTGTTGTGTGTCATACAAATAGAACTCTGCAGGCGAATTGCACAGGAGATTTGACTCTCAATTGATTTTAATACTAGTTATGTGAGAAAAATGTCTCTGTACTTTAATAATAATAATATAAATAAAATTGTAAGCGTACACTACTTTCACAAGTTTGGGGTCAGTAAAGTTTTATAAAGTTAATGAAAGAAGTGTTTATGATAACCAAAGCTATGTTAAATTGATAAAGAAAAATCCTGGTTATATTGTTTTACTGAGTTTGTCGCATTGCATTATGGAATTGCCTTTTTAGAGAAATAGGTGTGCAATGCTGATGAATGTGTTATACTGCCTCAGAACTATCACATCTTGGGTTCACATGTTGTGTCATTCTCACTCGCACTACCTCTGATTCACTTCATCTCTCCCAGGCGGTTCCTTCTGCCAGAGTTTTTGCCATATTCTGGAATCTTCCATGATCGAGGGCAGCCAGGCCTGGCAACACACTCATCCGTCAATAGGGTCCTCGCAGGTACGTTCGCCCTCTAAAGCTACAGGAGTTTTCTAATATTAGATGTCAGGGATGAAACTTCCCAAAAATGTTTGTATAATGTCACGTGTCAGGTCAATGACGAGTGCTAATTCGCCCACTCTCCTTGCTATTTTGGCTAGGAGGGCTCTCAGTGGGGCTTTTTAACAGTAGTTATATTAGCTTAGACTTTTTTCCACTTAAAGGGGTAGTTCAACTGAAAATACAAAATTCTGTCATTGTCTATTCATATTCATGTTTCCACAAATATGTATAATTAGTACAAGGGCCTTCAGATTCCACTTAAAACTTAAGTCATATGAACTACTATTTGGGGGGAATTTTTGTGCTTTTTTGGAGCTTGTTGTATGGAAATAAGTAGCCTGGACATTATACTAAACAACTTCAGATGAACAAGTTTTCATTTTCAAATGAACTATCCCTTTAGTATTAGCAATAAATAGCTACAGCGATTTTCACCATATAGATCCTTTCAGAACAAATACTCATGCTTGCTTGTGCGCCTTATTTTGAGAAATACTAAACAATAAATGTTCCCTACCTCTTATACCAAACCTGCTATTAATACACTCCAAAGCAACTTTCTAAACAGCCTTAGTCTTGAAATATACATCTTGATACACCTGTATGCCCTCATCTCAGGGTTATGTCTTGATGCCAGCTGCATCGGATATGCCGCTGAACATCTTTCCTTCTAGTCAACAACTTCCAGAAGTGCGGAAGAACCAAACAGATGTTGTGAATGAATAGTAAATTATTTGACATGTACCATGGAGGCAGAAAAAAAATTACGAAACAACAAACACAGTTGTTATTTTCAAGGCCAACATTACAAATTTTGCATCAGCCATCTTTTGAGTGCTCGTGAGGGCGGACGTCCCTTACTTCACCGACCCCACTCCCCACATATCCTGCACCAATTCAAAACAATGCAAATATCCACAGAACTGTTTCTCGCTTTTGCATACCGGCATTCTCTCTCTCCCACACAGAGAGGCATCTTCAGCCCACACTAATTGCAGTGTGTAATATGAGGTTCAGAAATGCCCCTCTCCAAACCCTCTTCAGCTCACACAGAAAACAGCATCATGGGTTCACTTTACAGAGCTGCAGTCATTTTGCCTCTCCTCTCCTCTCCTCTCCTCTCCTCTCCTCTCCTCTCCTCTCTGTTTTTCTAAACTGTTAAAGCAATAGTTGAAAATTGTTCAAAATATATATACAGAGAGAGAGAGTAAACGGATGGAAACACAAGTACAGTTGTGTTGTGTACAACAGTTTCTGTACAGTTGATTGTGTACAGTGAATGTTAAGGGACTTAAATGTTGCTCAAACAATAATTATCTTCAAACTAAGAAAGAAAAAAGAAATGTAGTTAGTGGTGAGAGATATGTTTTTGTTTTTTGTGAAATATCTTGTACAGCTGTATTGTTAAAAAGTGCACGTTCATGTCAAATTTGGAACAATTATTACGATCACCTGACAGATTTGTCTGTGGCAAGATGAATTATGTGCATAAATTAACTGTGAATTATTGTTAAACCTGTACTTTATCCAGTTTTTGGTAATTGTTAAGTGCACTTGGGGTTATCTAATCATATTTAAATAGAGAATTACTTTTCCCAGCATCCTATAATCGCTCTTGAGATTAAAGTTTAGTTATAGGGGTTGTTTTGTGGACTCCTATTATATTGTGTTGCAGAGGGTAGTTGAATAGCTATGAGGTATGATTGGCCCTTGTTCTAAGATGAGAGGGGAGGACTGTTATTGTGAACTCTAGGGCAAAAATCCAAACTGACGGCAATTACTAGCACACATTCCCTCTCCTTGAAGCATTTTCCTTCTCTAACTGCTCTTAGACCACTTTATTCAAGCTCCACCGTACAGAGCGCAAACACACACACACACAGACAGACTTAGATACAAATATTCACATGGCCAGGATTTCTCTCTTACGTTCACTATCTGCTATTGCTGTATGTACTTATTTTATTTATGCACATGCACGCGCACACACACACACACACACACACACACAAAGAGTATGCACAGTATCTCACAGTAGTGAGTACACCTCTCACGTTTTTAAAATATTTTATTATATCTTTTCATGTGACAACACTGTTGAAATGACACTTTGCTACAGTGTATAGTGAGTGTAAAGCTTGTATAAGTGTAAATTTGCTGTCCCCTCAAAATAACTCAACACACAGCCATTTATGTCTATGCTGGTCTCAAAAATGTAGCCATTGTTAGTGTTAGTGTCTCAGGTGTGAATGGGGAGCAGTTGTGTTAAATTTGGTGTTATCAAAATCTCACTCTCTCTTACTGGTAACTGGAAGTTCAACATGGCACCTCATGGCAAAGAACTCTCTGAGGATCTGAAAAAAAGAATTGTTGCTCTTCATAAAGATGGTGTAGGCTATAAGAACATTGCCAAGACACTGAAACTGAGATGCACATCCCCAAGACAACCACTGCCTTCTGAAGAAGCTGAGGGTACAAGGTCTCTAACATGCACTAGCTCCGTAATGTCGTCATGGAGGAGTGGACGAGAACTCCAGTGGCAACTTGTGAAGCTCTGGTGAACACCATGCCCAAGTGGGTTAAGGCAGTGCTGGAAAGTAATAGTGGCCACACATAATATTGACACTTTGGGTCCAATTTGGACATTTTCACTTAGGGTTGTACTCACTTTTATGTCCAGCGGTTTAGACATTAATGGCTTTGTGTTGATTTATTTTGAGGGGACAACAAATTTACACCGTTATACAAGCTGTGCACTCAATACTTTACATTGCAGCAAAGTGTCATTTCTTCAGTGTTGTCACATGAAAAGATATAGTAAAATATTTACAAAAATGTGAGGGTGTACTCACTTCTGTGACATACTGTATATACAGTGTATATAAAATATTACATGCATACTTTATTATAACATTACATTCCGTCAGTCAGTACACAACTGGGTAAAGGAAACAGTCTTTCTTCCCAGTCTGTTAGTCTGTGAGCCTGGACCTGATGTTTTCTTAGGCAGATATGAAGACAATTTAATTGACAGATTAACTGTACAGATATGACAGATAGTATTTGAGTATATGATATGATCATTAGTGAGTCCATAGCAAACATGATTTAATAATGGTCAAGCTTGAGAATGACTCACAACCATATGCAGAACCAAACATAGGATGTATGCAGGTTCAGTGGCTTTTAGCGTAATAGTCAACATGAACAACTTCTTGTTCAACATGAACAGTTCATTGCTCAATGTCAAAAGAACGACTTTATCAAATCTGTGTGCTTGGAGTAGCTGAACTATGGCCATAGGATGTGCTCCAAATATGGCATGGTAATTGTTGAACCCTGAGTGCTTTTGATTTCATCGCGGTTTTGTACAGAGCACACACTCATGTATCAAGCAGCTCTGTGTAAATCAATCAGAGAGCTGTATTTGGCCCATGGCTACTTAGCTGACAAGCCCCTTCCCTCTTGTCTGTCTACTAGAAAGTATCTTGTTTAATAACAATATTTGTCTTGGTGGTCACTCGACTGATGTGCAACTTCAAACTACACTACATTAAAACTGTATTTCTCTCTTAAACCAGAATAAAACAGTGAAAATGTTTTGAATGTTTTTACCTTAAAGGGTCAGATCAGCTAAAAATGAAAATTCTGTCATTTACTCATCCTCATTTTGTTTCAAACCATAAGATATTTTTTATGAAATCTGAGAGATTTCTGTCCCTCCATTGACAGTCCATCGAGCGGTTTAGTCCAAATTTTCTGAAAAGAAATAATCGCTTTATGCAGTGTTACGGATTTGGAATGACATCAAGGTGAGTAAAAGACAGAATTTTCATTTTTAGGTGAACTATCCTTTTAATATTCATAAATATTTATATGCGTGTGTGTATGTCAAGCCAAATGTATTTGTATAGTACTTTTCACAATACAGCTTTACTGAAGCAGCTTTATAGAGTCATACTGTTGTGTCTATAATGCTTCAATGCATTGACATAGAGCAGTTTTAGGGATATGCCGATACATAAATAAATGATTCTCCGAATCTAGATCTAGCCGTATTGTATTGATTTCGTGTAACAAACATATCAGTGCCAGAGTGTCTTGGGCACTGAGCATTTGAATATACTTAAAGTTGCAATGAAATGGAAAAAAAATTAACATCTGTAATTTTCATCGGCAGATTGAGTTATGAGGTCGTATTATATGTTTTCCGAAATGAAACGGACATGGATGAATTGTTATATAATAATAAAATATAATACAATAATGTCTATAACATCCGTTTACAAAATATGAAGGATAAATTTTTATTTAATTACAACTTTAATATAAATATTAGTCAATTTTTTAAACAAAAGTAAGCAGTTCTCAAAAAGTATTCATGAAAATACGATCGGATGCCTTAAGTTAATATAAATGGTTGTCACAAAGTATGATGTAAGTTGTACGTTGTTCATATTTAATCTGGTCATTTCAGTGGCGACATTGAGAAATTCAGGATATGTGTGTGTTTATTAAATATTGTTTAACTACTGATAGGAAGTATGATAAAGCCAGAGTTGGAGAGCCTTAGGATGGAGTGTGTAATGAATGAAGGGGTAGTGATGGAGAACAGTGACCCTCTCTAATACAGCCCGGCTCTGATCCATTCAGTCCTGCTCCACCCAGTGCTGCAGACCTGACGGATCCCTCAGGCTCTTATTGTCATAGAAAAACCCAGTTTATATGGACTTTTCAGAGCATGAAAAACTGGAGCACAGACCCGATTATCTTTAATGGAATGGTCCTTTCACCAGTCTCTCTCTCTCTCTCGCTCTCTCTCTCTCTCTCTCTCTCTCTCTCTCTCTCTTTTCTGCTCTGTCGAGTCAATGCTGAAGAGGCTGGTGAGTATATATGAAGCGTATGACTGAATTCTGCTGCATGGGCAGATTGGTAATTTATGTTTTGGTGTGTGAGGTAAATTTCTACCATTTTGAAAATCACTGATATAATTAGTTTTTTCCACAAAGAAACACTTTTCTTGGTAGTTGTCCTAAATTTAGTTTTTGTATGGGACACTTATGATGACCTCATTTAGCATACGCACCACATGCCACACAAAGACTCCCTCGGGTAATTGTTTCTTAAAAACACTGAGTAGAGCCGCTCTTAAAACACAGCTGAGTCTATGGAGAGTTCAGGTGAGGTCTGTCTCTTTCTCCCATTTTCCCTTGTTTCTTGCCTTTGTCTTTCTGTGCAGCTCCAGGTTGTGACCTGTTTCTGAGAGGTGCAGCATCAGTAATGCCCCTCAGCTGCTCTTTATTCTTTAACATTAGCAACAGACTCAGAAGTCAGGAGTCATGTATCCTATCCTAATAATTATACATATTCTATCCAAACTATTTCCTGCCTTATGTATAAGAGGATTCTGAGTCTGAGATGCTGTTGAGAGGAACCACAGCCATGTGAGGAATGAAATACAAACTTAGTATAAAATAAATATTTTTACTTTTTAAAATAACTGTTTTCTATTTGAGTATATTGTAAAAAAAAAAAAATCATTATTCTTTGATGAATAGAAAGTTCAAATATACAGCATTTATTTGAAATAGAAATCTTTTGTAACAGTGTCTTTACTTTCACTTTTGATCAATTTAATTCATCCTTGCTGAATGAAAGTATTAATTTCTTTCCAAATAAATAAATAAATAAATCCTTACTTACCTAAAACTTTTGAATTGTAGTATGTAATGTTACAAAGACTTTCTATTTCAGATAAATGCTTTTTTTTTTTTTTTTAAACTTTCTATTCATCAAAGAATCTCAAAAAATAAATTGCATACAACCTTTTTCAACATTGATATTAGTAATAAATATTTCTTGAGCAGCATATCGGCATATTAGAATGATTTCTGAAGGATCATGTGACACTGAAGTCTATAGTAATGATGCTGAAAATTCTGCTTTGCATCACAGGATTAAATATTAATTTAAATTATACAAATATATTCTAAGTTGCGATAGTGTTTCACAATATTACTGTTTTTACTATATTTTTTGGTCAAATAAATACAGTTTCGTGATCAAAGGAGAGAATTAAAAGATCTTACCAGACCCTAACTTTTGAACGCTAGTGTATACATTTTTGTTTAAAAAATGTTGACTAGTGTTGTATTCCGAAGATAGCCCATGATTTATATATTCTCTCTGCCAAGTCACATCATCAAATAGAGACGTTTAAACAAATGTGATGGATACATTTAGTCTCAAAGAGAACATTTTTTGTCTGTAAAAGCTTTGCTGAGGGGCAAATGAAGATTTTCCAGATTGAAGTGACAACATGTTTGATTAACTGATCTATGGGGGGAAAAAAAAGAGTTCAGTTTTGAATGAAATTTGCATTTCATCCCTTTGATACTGTCGCCTTTTGAGAGCGGCAGCCTCTGGGTAAAGTGAAAGAGGATGCAGCTTGTCAGGTCTGTTGTTCATGCAATCAAAATCCCTCCACATGACACAGCGTTATGACATACTGGGCTGCTGAACTGTATCCAGAAAACATTGCAGTACTCATGCCAGCTGGAATGGTAACTAGTTAACGGTTGTAACAGCTTTCCTGCTCTGTGTGAAAAGGTGCAGACCTGACCTTCTCAGTGGTAACTGCCTGTGCCTGTGAGTGCTGAGATTGTAATTGGTCTTGAGCAGAGGTTTAATCAGCCAGCATGGTTGGAAGCACCGATCCTGCCAAGACTCTGAGACCTGTTAAACTAATGATCCAAACTTTCAAGTTGTCCTCCAGTGCATTTGCCTAGGTTAAGACAGAATTATTTGATCATCTGACACTGTATTTTTTGAGATTAACAAAATATTAAGTGAATCCTAACAGGATAAGTGAATGGGACATGGATTTTTGAGTGTTTTGCCAAAGACCTCAGATGGTTGAGGTTGTGTTTGTATAGAGGTGAGTACTGGTGGTTTGTCTATTGTTCATCCACCTGACAGACTCTCCTTTCTGCGCTACACCTGACACAGTAACCACATAGAAAATACTTCCTCTCACTTTCGCTCTTTGCAGTCCTCTATAAATTAGGTTTATTACAGTGTTGTAAGAATACATATGGCCATTTGCATGTTTGAGTGTCAATGATGTTGTTATACAGAATAGAGGGTTAACATATTTTTTATTTGCTCTTCTACTCTTTTTTTATTTATTTATTTGGCTCAATTTCAGTTTGTGTCAGTTTAATTTTCTCTCTTCCCAAGGCGAAACTGAAGCGATTGATTTTAATAATTGAATCAAATTGTCATCAAATTAGTGGCAATATGTCTTCTAGTGCAATTGTTGCAGTGATTTAATATGATTATTGCTTCCATATTGTTTTAAGTGGCAAACAAATGTGTAAATATCAGATTAGCTTATTTTTGACATTGCAGTATAATGTTGGGGATGGTTCACCCAATTCTATCAAAATATTTTCTTGTATAGATCATCCTCTTATACCTTTTTCGGAATACCTTTTTGTTCCACAAAAGAAAGAAATTCATACAGGTTTTTTAAGTGACATGGTGGCGAGTAAATGATGAATTTTTGGGGGTGAACCGTCCCTACAAACGAGGTGTTGCAGTGAACTTTTGAAATGCCACTCCATTCTTGGCAGCTTTATTTTTTTTACTTTTTAATCTGTGAATGTGTAAATGACTGTGAATATGTACAATAATGTATCCCCCATTCTGCAGCCTCTTTCTACCTTATAAAATTCTCCCCCAAAAAGTTAATTTTTAGGGCAATTTGTTGTGCATCCGAGGAAAACGATGGCTGTGAAAAAGGTTTAGCTCATAACTGCTCTGTGACAGATGATAAATACTTAATCCCTCACCCTCATCCTAGTGCTTTTTTTTTGTATAAATTTGTCACAGAAGTGTAGTTAATTCTTGTAAACTCTGTCTGTTCCTCATCTGTTCCACCCCACTCTTCTAAACTGTCTCTAAAATTAAACCATATTACAGCAAAATTAGTTATCACCTTTGTTTTTTGAAGATGACTTTGTTTCAAATGGATGTGTTTTACGTCTTTGTCATGTTAATTACTTTTTTAATGCAGTTTCTTTTGTGATTTGCCCCGTTGTTGACCTGCATTTTTGAGTGTAAAGACTTTGAGGATTCAGTTTCAATGAACACACTCAACTCAGTTCTGTCCATCATTCTGTCTTTCCCTGTAAATACTTCCCCTTCAAATACTTAATTTGTCATAAAATGTCTGTCGTTATGGCTAAAACTTACACCACTATTCAAAAGTTTGGATTAAGTAATAATTTTTTTTTCTTTTGAACTTTCTATTCATTAAAGAATCCTAGTGAAAAATGTATCACAATTTCTGCAAAAATATTTAGCAGCACAATTGTTTTCATAATTGATTATAATAAGAAATGTTTCTTAAGCACCAAATCAGCATATTAAAATGATTTCTGAAGGATCATGTGACACTGAAGACTGGAGTAATGATGCTGAAAATTCAGCTTTGGTCAGAGGAATAAATTACATTTTAAAACATATTAAAAACAATTAAATGAAAGTATGAAAACAGTCATTTTAAATTGTAATAATATTTCACAGTATTACAGTTTTTACAGTTATCAAATAAATGCAGCCTTTGTAAACATGAGAGAAATATTTAAAATTATTACAGACACCAAACTTTTTCATGGTAGGATAAATGATATGTGCTTATATTTACACAAAGCGGACTTTCTGTTTTCCTACATGACACTCTTAGATGTGTGGTATTTCAGGTTAGGTTTAGTGTAAAGTCCATATCATTCTGTTTCCCAAAGGGTCGTTTATAGTGAGGGAAGCTCTCCAGCTCATTAGTCCATGGCTGTTAGAGCAGCTCCTGAAAGCCCGGTCTGAATGCCAACTTACTGCACCTGGGTGTCTGTGGGCCGTAATGGGCAGACAGTAGAGTGCAGGGGGAAGCTGCGTAATAGATATTTATGTCTGCATTACGTCTCCTTGAGTTCAGGTCATAACAGGCAAATCTAATCTGTTTGCCAGGCCCAGGATCGACCCTCTACTGGCAAATGGACCTCTAAGTGTACTGTTTGGCCAAATCCTTCCCTCTTCCCTTCTGTAATTATAGTGACAAGGCTGAGCACTGGAGAGGACAGCCTGACATTTCCTTGTTTACTTCAGAGAAGAGTTATGGTGTAGGCAGAGACCTGTATTAAATTCAGTGCCGAGTGTGATGTCTGATTCGCTAAATGCCCAGAGTGTAATATGGTTAATATAACCGTTGAGGGACTCTTAGCGGAAGAAGTTATCGCAGATAGACGAGGTTCCTGAGGCAAAACAAGGCTTTACTGTTATTGTCTAGATCAGATGCAGAGGAGGATTTGTAGATGTATTAAATATTGGATACATGCAAAACTTTTTTTGTCTATTTTTTTTATTTTTTTTATCTGCTATCCTCTAACTTAACAAGAGTATACATAGTGGGTTTGACCAGTGTTAGTAGGGCCCATGTAATTAATTTTGTTGTGTTCTGCTTGAGTGTTCAGGCCTTGGGATTGCACTCTGAGATCTCATGTAAACCGCAACAAAACACAACAATCTCTTCAGTTGAATGCTGTTAGATTTTCCTTGTTCTTGTAATCTGCTATTGCTGTTGTGGTCACTACCATTCAAAAGTTTGAGGACCATAAGTTTTATTAATATTTTTGAATGAAGTCTCTTATTCTCAACAAGGCTGCATTTTAGTAGTTAAATAGTAATGAGAAATATTATTACAATTTCAAATTTAACCAAACATTTGAACGGTAGTGTAAGGAATGTGCATTATCAACCTGTTTACATGGAAATATTAACTGATTGAGGAATTTTTAAATTGCTGTACAAGACTTTTGTTAAGACTTAAGACAATTGTTGTATGTGACTGAATGTTTTTTGTGTGTGTGTATTTTAAGGTGCTGTAATTGGGGATGGTCAGTCTGCAGTAGCCAGCAACATTGCTAACACAACCTATCGTCTGCAGTGGTGGGACTTCACCAAATTCGACTTGCCCGAGATCAGTAATGGTGAGTGGTTGAAGGGATGCATGAAAGCCATTAAAGGTTTAGTTCACTCAAAAATGACAATTCTGCCATTAATTACTCTCCCACATGTAGTTCAAACCCGTAGGAACCCAATAAACATTGATCAGCAAACATAAACAGACGCTCAACCGAACCTGCTTGGTACGCGAGGTCAAACCTCTTGTGGAAGCTCAAACGTGCTGCGTAACAAGCGTCAAATTGTCAGTTGCGTAGCTGTCTATGGAGACATTTGTGTTCCAGAGAAAAACAAAAGTCTTACTTGGAACAATATGAGGGTGAGTAATTAATGACAGAATTTTCATTTTTGCACTATACCTTTAATGAAAAACAGATACTTTATTCCACTCAAAAAAATAACCCTTGAGCAAGTATCTACAGTTTTAAACCATATATAACTGTCTGAATCATCTGTCACAGGGCAGATCATAGTCTTAAGAGACCTGATTCCAGTCATGACTGGAATTCTTAGAATTCTTAAATTAGAATTCTTCTAATTTAAACAAGAATAATCGACAAAAAAGCGATTGCGATTCCCTGAATTATATTCTGATTGAATTGCCAGAATATAACCTGTTATATAACCATTTTATATATATATATATTATATATTATATATAATACATATAATACATATAACCAGTGGTGCTTTCTGTGAGATTTTCAAGAAAGGCACGTGTTCTTTCTGAATTTAATATTTGCCATGTGCCCCTCCACCTGAACACCTGAACACAAAATGCCTCAATACCCCACAGTGCTGAAGAAATCGTAGTGAGGGGAAAGGCTCCACCGTAATAGAGTAGCTGTAGAGAAAGGTAATAGTGAGCCCTCCACTGAGCACGACAGTGCAGCTGATGGAGGGCAGATGCCATGGACAGGAGAGGAAATTGGTCACATATTAGAGTTATTTTCTTCCCTGCCTCCCTCTTTCTTTCGCTGTCACGATGAGCGTTACTGGAAGCTCTTGGCGATTACCCAGGGCTGATTACAAGATTGCAGAGTGATTCTTGCTATCTAGGCTTGATCTCACACCTGGCAGCACTTAGGCACTAACATCTGTTCAGCCTGTGAGAATCTTCAAAATCAAGAAAACAAAGGTTAGTATCCCTCAGGGTATGTACACATAGCCAAAATATATAAAAGAAAATGAGTGTTGTGAAAGCTGTGTTTGTTGCGGAGTGAAGATTTAAAAAATCAAAGTTCGTGCTTATGAAATTCAGTTTGACCTTCACTTATCTCTTAACACAGACATCCCAGACTTGCTGAGGATCTGTTGATGGGTGAGGATTGGGAGTTTCATTTGTTAGTTCTGTTGAAGACTCAGTCATTTTTAAATACTCAGATCTCCTAAAGGCAGAGCAATAAAAACTGATTTCTGCAGCACTGTTTTTATATTCTGTAGTACTAAGTTATAAAATACAAAATAGAAATGAGACAGAACAGCACAAGGCATATCATGCATGCAGAAGTGCACCCCAGTGTCATTCGGGTCCAGTTCAAAAAGAAGGATTTTTCTGAGGACAATAAATATTTTGTTAGGTTTTTGTTAAAGCTATTCAAACATAATACAATAGTTTTGGAAATCCCTTTACACTATTTGAATTGCAGAATCCCCGGCTTTGGCCCAAACACCCTGGAAAAAGTCTCTGGCTTTGCAATATTCTGCAAAATTTGGCTCGTTGTAGCCATTTGTAGTATAAATTCTTCTTGTGTTTTCAACATGATATATTTTTTGGAATATTAAAAAAAAAAAAAGACATTTAAATCAGATCAATTTTATAGATTTAAAAATGTTATACATTTTTACAGTTGACTACTTAAAAGAAGGACATTTTGTTTGCTCCACGCAGCTTGCAGACTGACTTTGATTGGAATGTTCACCAACGTTTTATCTTTTGTAATATAAAAAAAGAAGAAAGTCGGCAGTTGTTGGATATCAGGGCATATAGGATCGGGTATGCTACAGGACCACTAAAGTAAATGGGAAATAGCGGGAGGTAGAGCTGGACCATGTCAGCTGAGCAGAAAACTGACCCCCTGGTCAGAAGTCCTCTTCACTTCCCAGCAGGCTGCTGCCGCCACTCTACAGAGGCCCGAGTGCATTCTTCTGTCCTCAGTATACATTCCCTCCGGTATGTCAGTGCAGTCTAATTACAAATACAAGAAATCTGTTATAGGCATTAGATGTCAAATAAACTGTGGTATTGATTTTTGAGCCTATTAGCAGTTCATATATCGTGCAGCAGTCATAGCACTGAGTAATACTTAAACAGCTCATGCTCAATATGTGGAAGCTCATTGTTCTAGAAAACACTTAAGATTGAAACATTTCCATTAGACATGCTCTTGCCATAGGTTTTAATTAAGTACGACTGGGCTTTTTTGTAATTTTTTTTTCTTTTTGGCCTATATAATTCTTTCCTCTATAATTATTTGAATTCAGTCTGGTTTAATTGTTATAAAAAGTACTTAATCTTCTTAGAAAATACTTGTACATGCTTTAATTATGTGCTCTGGCTTAAATATCTCAAAATCAGTTTGATATAGTGAAGAACTTTTTTCCATCCAAAAATGGTAGAAGGACACATCTGTTAGAATTACAGTGCACTTGTTAAAATAGCTTGTCAAAAATAGCTTGTCAGACTTCAGGCTATAATCATTAATGTAAATGGGACATGTTTCAGATTTTTAGGCCATATGAGGAGGAATTATTTGCTCTGTAGATGATTGAAGCACTGGAGCTCAAATGTTGGCAGTAATAGAAGTTGATTTGAATCCGAGAGGCATTTTCTTTTGTCCTTGTGATGACTGTAATTTAGCTGCAGGTCTTTGATCTAAACTTTGCAAAGATATGAGGCCTGGCCAGTGTAATATAATGCAAACTCTCTGTTTAGAGCAGTGTTTCCCAACCCTGTTCCTGGAGGCACACCAGACATTTTGGATGTCTCCCTCATCTGACCCCTTTATTTTCTATCTTGGAGTTTCTGCTGATGAGTTGATTCAGGTGTGTTTGATTAGGAAGAGTTGCAAAATGTGTATCGTTGGTGTGCCTCCAGGAGCTGGGTTGGGAAACACTGGTTTAGAGGTTACACACCAGAGCATCTGCCCATAACCTAACATCTTTTTCGGCATGCTGCAACATTGTGTTGGTCAGCGTTGGTGTGTATGTGTTCATCTATTTAACCATATTCTGGGAACAGATTTGTACCCAGATGTGAGCTAAATCTGACAAAACCTCCTTTTGGGAGGAAAAAAAATACAATGGAAGTCAACGGGCACCATCAATTGTTTGGTAAACGACATTCTTCAAAATATCTCCTTTTGTGTTCAGCAGAAGAAATTCATATAGGAGAGACTTGATGGTGTGTAAATGATGACAGAATGTTCAATTTTTGGGAGTCACAACCACATTTTATAATTGAACTCTTAACTGTATATTTTCAGGATATTTTCATAACTGCATTCTTGGAAAATCTGCACTGAGTGCACCGGTTTTTGTGTGTGGTTTTCACTTTCGGCAACTTACAAGATATGAGCTGTGTGTCATTTGAAGGTTTTGGATCCAGTCGCTCTTCTCCATCGGAGCACAGCTGTCAATTATGACGTTACACCCAATTTATTTTTAGCATCATTTTTTTTCCCAAATCCATAAGACTTTTGTTCGTGTTCTGAACATAAATGGAGAAATTTTTTAACGAAATATGAGAAACTTCTGTCTCTCCATCGACATTCTACGCAACCACCAATTTGATGCTTCAAAAAGTTCATAAAGAGGTCGTAAATCTAATCTATATAAATTAAACGATTTAGTTCGAATTTAATTTAGACTTTTATTCACATATAAACATTCATCAATGCACACATCAGTTATGGTAAATGGAAATTTACTGACATAATCTTAGATGTTATTTTAGATGTTTTCTCCATTTAAATTGACAAAATGGTAACGGTCTGATAGGTATAATCTAAACCACCTTAATGCCTGTCCCTGAAGTGTAATTTTGTAGTCAATCTAAGAGTATGTTTTGATCTATGGTGTCAAACACAGCACTAAGATTAAGTAAAACTAGTATTGAGATGCAGCCTTGGTGAGAAACTTGAAATAAGTCAAATGTAATTTTTATGCAATGTAAATTTTATGTAATTTGCTATGATGGGGCCTGCATCCAAACTGAAACTTTTTTTTTTCTTCAAGGAATGAGCACAATTGAGCAGACTTTTTCCCAGTATTAGGCCTAAATGGAAGATTTGTGATGGGTCTTTAATTTGTTGATTCATTTGGATCTTCTTAATGAGAGGCTTAATAACTGTCAGCTTGAACGGTCTTGGGACATGACCTAGAGATAGAGACGACTTAATACTATTTAGAAGAGGCTCTTTTGCTGCAGGTGACAAGTCTTTTAGTAGTTTAGAGGGTATTGGACCTAATAAACAAGTTGTTGGTTTAGATACAATTATAAGTTTATTTAGCTCTTCCTGACCTACTATTTACAATTGTATTTCTGTTGCCTTCGATTTTCTCAGTGAAGAAATTCATAAAGTCATTACTACTAAACTGTAATGAGATATTCAGATGATTCTGTTTAGTTGTTAATGTAGCCAGGTTACTTAATAAAAACCTTGGATTGTTTTGTTTTTTCTCTATGAGTTTGTGGAAATGCTTGGCCCTGGTTGCTTTTAGAGCTTTTTTATATAACGGGACATGCTGTCTTTCTATGAGATTGTAAAGACCTTTAAATGAGTTTGTTTCCATTTGTCCTCTAGATTACAAGTTTTTCTCTTGATAGTGTGAGTAATACTGGTGTACCTCAACCTTTGGGCTACAAGTCAGACTCTCTAACAATTAGGCCACAACTGCTAGTTGGTGTGTAGCATCTTAGAGATGTTGTCCAACTGAAGATCCACTCTGATTCTGCTGGGGTGTAGCCCATCAGCATGGAAGGTCAACAGCCTAGGTCAACTGCTTTGTGTACAGCTTGAACCTGTCCTCACCTGGACTCAAAGGTAGACACACATCCAACACATTCGCCATTAGAATATATAAACAATTTTCTGAGTAAGAAGAGTTTAAACAAGACATGCTGTAGCCGGGACCAAGCTAGTGATGCTAACGTGCTACAGCTAGTAGCGGATGTTCAGGAAGTCGAATTAAACTAGCGATGTCAAAGCATTCCAATGTCAGGGATATATTTACCTGCTGTAAAAAGAGAAAATAATGGGTTATAAAATTGATTTTAAGAAGAAAACAGAGGTTTAACAATCAACTTGACAGAGCTCCAAACATTTTACCTGAAATAGGGCAATGCGAGCATTATGGAACACTGAACTCTCTCTCACATGTAGTTTATGTTTCATTCATACTCTATGTTGGAGGGCACCCTCATGCAGAAAGTCCACAAGTGAGACTCATAGGAATAATAAAACTTATGACATTCCAGGAAATCCCTAAAATGGACAAAGACATCCTTCTCTCGCTGTAGTAGATGAATATAATGCACATAAATATTTTGACTGATTAATCATGAAAATAATTATATATATTGTGTATATATACAATGGGGAGAACACATATTTGATGCACTGCTGAGTTTGCTGGTTTGCCCACTTACAAAGCATGTAGAAGTCTATCATTCTTATCATAGGTACTCTTCAACTGTGAGTGACAGAATCTAAAACAAGAATCCAGAAAATCAAGTTGTATGATTTTTAAGTAATTAATTTGCATTTTATTGCATGACATAAGTATTTGATACATCAGAATAGCAGAACTTAATATTTGGAACAGAAACCTTTGTTTGCAATTACAGAGATCATACGTTTCCTGTAGTTCTTGACCAGGTTTGCACACACTTTAGCAGGGATTTTGGCCCACTCCTCCATACAGATCTTCTCCAGATCCTTCAGGTTTAGGGGCTGACGCTGGGCAATATGGACTTTCAGCTCCCTCCAAAAATTTTCTATTGGGTTCAGGTCTGGAGACTGGCTAGGCCATGGGTCGGGTGGCTGTGTGTTTCGGGTCGTTGTCATGCTGGAAGACCCAGTCACGACCCATCTTCAATGCTCTTACTGAGGGAAGGAGGTTGTTGGCCAAGATCTCACGATATGTGGCCCCATCCATCCTTCCCTCAATACGGTGCAATCGTCCTGTCCCCTTTGCAGAAAAGCATGCCCAAAGAATGATGTTTCCACCTCCATGCTTCATGGTTGGGATGGTGTTCTTGGGGTCCTTCTTCTTCCTCCAAACACGGCGAGTGGAGTTTTTTTTTTAAGCTCTATTTTTGTCTCATCAGACCACATGACCTTCTCCCATTCCTCCTCTGGATCATTCAGATGGTCATTGGCAAACTTCAGATGGGCCTGGATACGCGCTGGCTTGAGCAGGGGGACCTTGTGTGAGCTGCAGGATTTAAATCCATGACGGTGAAGTGTGTTACTAATGGTTTTCTTTGAGACTGTGGTCCCAGCTCTCTTCAGGTCATTGACCAGGTCTTGCCGTGTAGTTCTTGGCTGATCACTCACCTTCCTCATGATCATTGATGCCCCATAAGGTGAAATTTTGTCCCAGACCAAGGGAGATTGGCCGTCATCTTGAACTTCTTCCATTTTCTAATAATTTTCTGACAGTTGTTGCCCTCTCACCAAGCTGCTTGCCTATTGTCCTGTAGCCCATCCACCCTTGTGCAGGTCTACAATTTTATTCCTGAGGTCCTTACACAGCTCTCTGGTCTTGGCCATTGTGGAGAGGTTGGAGTCTGTTTGATTGAGTGTGTGGATAGGTGTCTTTTATAATGGTAACGAGTTCAAACAGGTGCAGTTAATACAGGTAATGAGTGGAGAACAGGAGGGCTTCTTAAAGAAACAGTGACAAGACTGTGAGAGCTGGAATTCTTACTGGTTGGTAGGTGATCATGATTATTTAAAAATCATACAATGTGATTTTCTGGATTTTTGTTTTAGATTCCGTCACTCACAGTTGAAGAGTACCTATGATTAAAAACGACAGAATTCTGCATCCTTTGTAAGTGAGCAAACCTGCAAAATCGGCAGTGAATCAAATACTTGTTCTCCCCACTGTGTGTGTATGTGTGTATATATATATATATATATATATATATATATATATATATATATATATATATATATATATATATATATATATATATATATATATATATATATAATATTTATAGAGAGAGAAAGAATTATATATACAGTATATAATTTATCTGTGTTCTTCATGCCATCTCGAGTATTTCCATAAAAATAATGTAGAGATGAATTTAGCATTATTATTTTTAATTTTTCAGTACTTCTATAGATATTGTGTTATATTGTTAACGTGAATTATTTTGGCCACGAGAATAGTGTGGTGAAAAATCTGATATTGTGATATGAAAAACTGACCCCGAGGAAATCATGCAAACAACTGCCATAGTAATAAATATGAACACCTCAAGTGACTGCAGGGACTCTGAACAACACTTCAGTTTCACCAAGTTCATACAAGCGCAACATAGTGTGCTCCAGACAAATTGATGTGTTGGACTTCATAACCTTGCCATCCTTATTGTAAGAATTGAAGATTAAAGGACTTTTAGAACCAACAAAGCGATTTTAAAAGGCTCAATTTAACACGCACTGATCCATTCCAATAATTCCAGCACATCTTTTACTAGGTTCATCCTGTCAGATAACAACCAGTAAGAGGGGTGTCACATTTGTGTTTACCCGAGTCCTGCCTGCTTGTCCTCCTCAACCACCGCACAATTAAAGTTCTGCTCCCTATCACCTGACAGTGCAGGGACAGGCACCTCCAAGGGGCAATAATAACATTGTTCAGCAGCAGGAGGTACGACAGGTGAATCACTGACCTGCACATTGACTTTTGACTGATATTTCTGAGCGGTCAACCTACTCTGTAACCTGGACACCTACCAGCCATCCTTGGCCATCTCTCCACTCTCCACTGAGAAGACATCAGTTTTCCCAAAAGAAGTCTAGAGACTCTGGGACAAAACAAAGTTCTGCCCAATTTTACAAAGCCATTTGAGACTAAAAGGTTGGAGAAATCTATTGGAAATCTTTTGTAATACAATCTGATTTCTGGCAAAAACATCTGAGCCTGGTGGGCCTTCAGCTGAGGAAGCTCATTATCTAACTTGAGCTTGAATTCTCCTTATTAACTACCCTTTCCTCAAAAGCCTTTCTGGCCAGCTCAACCAAAGTGCAGAAGTATTAATGAGATGAAATTTTTCCAAGCTCTCTGATGCATCTACTTCATGGTAATGTATGGCTTCAAGAAGCTGAAATTAACAGAGCATCTCAAATTCATATCATGGAAATGCTCTACATCAAATGAGAGTTGCATGTTGATCCAGAGTTGCATCAGTTGACCTTTCTTCCTTCATCTTGGTGCCATCTACCATTTGAGGTTTAAACCAACTCTGGTGTCTGTTGGTATTGTGTGCTTTATTATTGGTAAAGTTTAGTTCAAAGGTGAAGATGCAGTTGTGGTGGTGTAGATGAAAATAATGGCAAATATAATGATATTGATATAATGATAGAACAACAAGACATACTTTAGTTTCATGAGGTCAGGTCTAAGACTAAAGCAGTGTGTGTCTGTATGTTTATAAATATTAATTGGCTAGATTGTCACAGATTTTCAGTTACCAGCAGAGACAGTGGACAAATTCAGCTCATAAAGCTTCTGAGAGCTCTGGGAGCTCACATTGAGAAACCATTTACTTCATCCTTGGAAAGTCAATAATGCCAGGAATCTGCTGGGGATCATTAATCAGTGTAATTGTTACCCTGACTAAATATAAGCCATCACAACTGATTTATTATTTTAATATAACTCAGCTCATTAATGTGTTTTTAGGAACCGAACAGTCTCAGAATTTTTTTGGAGGCTTCTGCAGAAAGCAAACACTGACATCACGATGCCGCCTCACTCTTTTCCTCCAGCAGCTATTCTCCTATCGTCTAGTTTGATACAGATAAGATGAAATTATCAGCCCTGTTTACTACTTGTTCTATATAAAGACCAAAACAGAGGATCAAATACATGTTTCCAAGCCCTATGTTGTTGCGGTTCTTGAATGTTTCTGAGTTGCCTTAACTCATATCTCTGGATCGCTAAGGGCTATGTGGAGTTTTGCTGGGATAGCAGCACACACTAGTTTTAATTTAATTAGGAGATCTGTGAGTCAATTCAAATTAAATGCTTCGCTCTTGTTCTTTTTCAACACAAAGTCCTTTCTCATTAGAGCAAAGCAGGTGTAGAAAGTTGTCATTTTTTGAATATATGTATATATGATTTTTGTCCCCCCCTCTAGGGATGTCACAGTGAGGAAAATTACCGATAGCATGGGGTGTAGGGTAGATGGGAGATTTTTAATGCACTCTCTCTTTTCACGCGGACTCTGTGTATAGGGAGCGGCAGCACTGACCACACATTTTACAAGATATTTGTCAATGACTCTCAGAATCTGATGCCCACCAGATCCTCTGCCATCGTCTTGTCAGTCATCTCTCCTTACTCTCCTCCTGCATTGTGCTGCGACTCTGGAACTTGTGCAATATTGGAGCAGAGCAGACAATTTCAGTTTATAATTGTAGTCTCCATTGTCCAACTGACCCAAATGGTTTTTATTTCTCTAAAAAAAGTTAGCGTGGTGCCACAATGGCCAGGTAATGTAATCGGTTTATGCCTGAAAATCGTGTAGGCTAACACTGGTAATACAACTGCAGCAGTAAGCCTACCCCGTTCCTTTTCCTTCTGTTTTAATTTTCTTTTTATGTGTGTGACAGTTCACTCTCGTGCAGTGCTTGTAAATGCAAACTCATTGGGTTTTACTATAGCGAGAGGATTTTTGTGACACGTGGAAAGTAAAATCCCAAATGAAATTCAGACTGTCACTGCAGGGCTGGTTGTAGAGTTAAGGTGTGTTTTACGTTTCTTTAAATTCTGAGAAGCTGAAGGGCTTTTTCAATGGTTGTAGAGCTCCAGTTTTGAGATTATAATAGATACTGTACACACACACCAGACTCATTGATGCAAAAATGCAATATGAATATTCATTTTCTGATTAATGATGTAGAGGATTTTATGTAAAATACCTCAACCTTTTTAGTATGCCCACGGCTGCAAAGGAAATGAAATGTGTGGCATCTATATTATAGGGGGCCTGTAGTGTGAAACATTCAGCAGCTGCTTCATTAAATCATTCCCACAATATCATGTCTACATTTAATGATATAAAGTGCACAACCTCTTTACTGTCACATCTTTGGTAGCCAATATTGGAAACCTAGCGGTACCCTAGAGAAAAACAATTTTGCACTCTACAATACAGAAGAAAATAGGGAATAAAGGCTACTGAGTTGAGTTTAACAACTGAGTGGATATTATTGCTGTGTAGTACAAGTCTACATAATGCATAATTTGGCAAATCACACATAGTTTCTGTCTTAAATCCTGTTCACCTCAACACAAATGATTTTGGTGAAGTGAAAATGCAGATTCACTCTCTGACAATAGATGGCACCTTTATAAAAGCAAAAATACAGTGGTTACTCTGAAAGTTAATGCGCTTCGTAACTTTTCTGGTACCTGCTTTTCACAGAGAAAAAAAATCATCGAACAGTATTTGCATGTTTTCAAAAGGCTGTTCAGATTTTTTATTATTATTGTGTTTATGAAATAACACCAAATATATGAGCTCAGAGACAAGAGAGCTGCTTCCAAATTCTTCTTCTGCTATTTGCTGTTGCTTAGAAAAATATTCTGTTTATGAATGCCACCAAGTCGTGGTTGTATGTGAACTGTGTTCATTCACGAATGTTTGTGTCATTCTGAACAGAGGCATTGATACTGAATTTCTGCACTTTACTTTCGCTGTTCATTATGTTATTTCAGAATTATTAATGCGGTTAATATTTAAGACTGTAAATCAAGACCACCTGTTTTGGGCATGTATGTTGGGTTGGTGATCTAGGCTAGTAACAAAAATGCTGTAGGTTCAAATCAATGATCCATTAACTATCACCAGACACTAAAGCCCATGTTACTGCTGGAGAATTCCCTATTACAAATGTACTGGAAATCACCTTGAGTAAAAGCATCTGCTAACAGCCAAATGAATTGGTGTGTCTTTGAAATGCGTGGCTGGGTTTATAGTGTGGTGATCTAATTTATTTCAAACATAAAATCACTTTGTCTACTTTATTATTTCTTTGTCATCCTTCTGTATTTGTCTTTTTTCTAATATTCATTTGCTGTGATATTAATACACACTTGGACTGACATGAGATGTCTGTGGTTTTGTGTCATTTGAGACTGTTTATTATAGTAATGTTTCTCCTTTGTCATCTGAAGGGCTTTTGTGTGAATGGTTTTGGAAGAGGGATGTTTGTGTTTTTATGAATGTTTGTGTACTCAGTATTTGTTGACCTTGAAACTAGAATGTATTCTGGGTGGGGTTTTTTTGTTTTGTTTTTCTATGTATGAGATAATCCAATGCTTCTTTTGATCTCTTCCTTATCCCTGTCTCTAATTCTTGCTCATTTAATCTCTCAGTAACAAGAGGTACATCTTCGTTCTCAGACAAATTTCCAAAGCGCCACTGGAGAAGTCATGCCCAGGAAATCCCTGTCACTACTATCTTGTGTCTGACGATGACTTTGTACTATAGTTTCTGACAGAGTGGCTTTGCAGATGACAGAGAATGTAATAGAAGTGAGTAATTCAGGACTGAACAATCTAGGTCCATTGGCTGTGCCGATGGAAAGGATCCAGTAGAAATATGCCTGTAAAAGCCTGATTTATTTCAGTTGTCCAGATGCTCTCTGTCCACAGCAGCTGGAGTCCTGAGCGCTCCGTTTATCATTCAGTGTCAGCCACAAACCGAATTGAAACCCTAAAGAACATTCGTGCACCCTTGCGTCCACAAAAATAGATGATTAAAATGCACTTTATGACATACAGGAATGGTTTGGGCTTCCCTCTGAGTGTCACCGGAATAGCCGTCACTTTACCCCAGCAAATCCATTACTCACGTCCAGTAGGGAGCTCTGTCTGCTGAAGCCGTGAGCCACTTATCCATCTTCAGCAGTGTGGGCCGACTCACCGTTACACAATCTGCCCTTCTGACCCTCTCCTGCCATAAGACAAGAGTTTTAATTTAATTTTGCCTTCATTATAGCAAGAGGCAGGTGAGATAATACTTGATTTCTTTCCTGTGATTTAATCTGGAATGGAATTAAAATGATTTAGCTCTTGATTCAAGCATTTATATTGAAGCCTTTAAGGGCAAGAGTGTAATTTTTGTGCCTCCCCGAGCCTCTCGCTACACTTACTTATTTATTTATTTATTTTGTTTTATTTATGTCAGGTACACACTTTAAACATGGAATGCAGATACCACATTCAGAACTGCAGATGGTCACTTTTCATCAGTACTGGTATTGCTCTTTTTATCGTGGACTGATTTCCCTCTTCTTCTCTTCCTGCTCCTGTTAGCCTGCAGTGAATAAGTGGGCTTAAGTGATGGTGGGTGGGTGGATGGACATGTTTGTGGTTGAAAGTGTGTGTGGCAGGGAGTGAAATGCAGGTCCTGCCGGTAGCAGCCTCATCATTGCACTAAATTACTGCCCTGTTTAATTAACACACACATGTTTAAATCTTCCCTCCTGTCCTCTCAGACTCTCTTGACCTTACTCACTGAACACATGCACACAGATACACATACACTGGGTGATTAAAACAAATCCATCTTTCTAAATGTGCATAATGACTCTCAGTCACCTGCCAGAACTCACCTGCACTTGTTTATCTTGTGCCCTCACATGTTTTTCAGAGTCGTCCGCACGCACACTCTCTCCAGCGAAATGACAAACACTTCAATCACACGCTCACATTCTAAAACACAAATAGCCCTAATTACTCCTCCCACACACACACGCACCTGATGCTTTATTCAGAGACCTCTGCACACAATGACACTCGCTGATGCATGAGACCAGAGCAGCACGCTATTGTTACGTTGATGCTTTGAATACCTTGCTTCATCTAAACGGTTGTTTTGAATCAACTGTCTCAGTTCACTCATATTTATGTCGCAATATCCCTTTGTTTACACATTGTTTGCGTTCAGAATGTTACTACCCTTCTGTGTTTTAAGAGATGACTTTATCGGGATGCAAATTGCCATGGAAACTGTAAAGGATTATATGTGTATAACAGAAAATGAAAACGGGAATCAAAAATAATTTTGGAGTTGATGTGGTCCCCAGAGCAGAAACATTTCCTCTATGCCTCTTGCTTGGCAGAATGGTAGTCCTAAGTGTGTGTGTGTGTAAAAGACAGCTTTTTGTGGTATGGTGAAATGAGAAGGTTACAAAGAGAAGTCTCTCTCCTGCCACTCTGCTCTTATTCATTGTTGTGGGTTGAACAGATGCGGCTGTCTGTAAGTCGCTAAATCACTTTTATTGCTGCTCAACTTACGGCAATTCTGCAGTTTCTGCTAATTTAGCAAAAAGATTGTTACACAGAACTGCTTGTGTGCAAACAGAGATTTGGATGTGAAATAGAAATCTGGCAGATGTAGAGGCTGACACTCAGTTTTTGGCAACTTTTTTTTATGAGCATGCTCGTTTAGCATCCTTTCTCAAAAAAGTGGAGCTTACTGTTCAGTTTAAAATACAGCAGATAAAAAAAGTTAACTTTTTAAAATATGACACATTTAAAGTTTCAATGACTTATTTTAGCAGTCCTGTTTAAGGCATTCCCTAAAGTTATTTTTTTTGAGTGTGAATTTTTAATATGATTGTATCACTCCAATGAGTAAAAGTAGCTGGTGTATTATAACTAATAAGATATATTCAAATGATAATGAATTTACACATTATTTATAGTTGGCGTACCTATTCTTAAACACAAATAGTGTGTTGAATAGAGGGTGACCACCTGGATATTGCTCTTTTGCAGGTCAGCAGACATGATTTTGTGGGACAGTGCGGAACACATGGGAAAGTGATAATAGATTATGTAAATATTGACTTATGTTAGATGGAAATTCTATTTGCAGACTAATTGTTGGATTATAATATGCTTTAAATAGCCAATAAGCTTTCTAAAATATTCATTGTGACCAGCTTTGTATGACTGGAACTCAGTTTGCTCTGGTTTGAATGGTTTAACACAGGACCTATTCAGTCTACTAAATATATTGAATTAAATAATTTTTCTAAAGCAGTGACTAGGCTATGCTACTTTATTGGGGGGCCGTTTACATATCACACCTAAAAAAGTGTGGAAAGCGCGGCCGCGTCGCTTCTTCTTTCTTTTGCAAGCGTTCAGGAGCTTGTGCTCCTGTGGTGTTTGTCGTTGTTATGCAACCATGAACAGCTTTCTCCGCAACTACGTGGACATTTCAATGGATTTTCATCACCGAAAAGCCCTTGCAGTAGCTCTAGTATAAGATTTTATTATGGAGAAGAAGTGTTTCGGTGCACCACGGAGAATTTCACAAACTTATCCAAGAGCTCCGTCTGGACGATCAGAGATTCAACGCTTATTTCAGAGTTTATTTCACCCTTATCCAGGTGTCTGTGGTGTTTGTAAAAGTCCTTGCAGGTGTAACTGTAGCTAACCTTCATCAGTTTACTTTTGCTGAGGTCCACACTGGCTCGGTTCCTTTGCTCTGTCCATGCAGCCATCATCAGTGGAAAACACCCTCTCCAAATCGAACATTATGCCTGCACAAATAGATTTTAAACCCTAATAGTCACAGTTTACAATTTTTTATTAACTTTTTTATTGTGGTATCATAATTTCATTAAAAAAAATTAAATGTGGGAAAGGTGTCCCCCTTAAATAGAAGAAAATAATGTTTACATGTATTTTTTTTTTTAAATCCCCATTTGTTTTTGTTTTTTTCTCCATTTAACTTTATTGAAATTTATATTTTCCATGTAACTTTTAGATTAGATTGTTTGCTTACTATACCTATTTTAAAATTAAAACAGTTTTCCACTTCCACTGTCATCTGAAGCATGTAGATATCTAGTCATTTTGTATTCAGTCTTTTTAATACATTTTAGATATCTAATATTGGACAATATAGAGTGTCCTCAAAATCGAAATGATTCTTGGTTATTGTTACCAGACATAGTTTCCATTCTGATGCACACCTAATTTTAACTTGTGTCTGATTTCTTTTCCAGCTTCTGTTAATGTGTTGGTGCCCAACTGTAAGATCTACAATGACGCGAGCTGTGATATTTCAGCGGACGGGCAGTTGCTGGCTGTATTCATTCCCAGCAGTCAAAGGGGTTTCCCTGATGAGGGCATTTTGGCTGTGTACTCCCTTGCCCCGCAAAACCTGGGAGAGATGCTCTACTCCAAGAGATTTGGTGAGTGACCCTGAGACATAAACTGCTTGACCTCATAAGGACTGTCAGTTTGCAAAAACATGACTCGCCTCCCTGTGCTGATGAGGGTTTAATACACTGATTGAGCCATCAGAGCTAAAATTATTTTAAACTTGTGCTTAATTAAATTAAATACAAAGGCACATGGCTATTTGCATTGTGCTCTCTCTTTCCCTCTAATTGGCTGAACAGACAGCAGTGATGGAGCTCTTTTAGAGGCAGCTTTAATTAGATAGTCCCCATTTAAATGCCAAATCAAGGCATGGCTGGGACCAGGCTGCTAATGGAAACCAATGATGAGGAAGTATGAGTCCTGCTTGTTTTATATTAAAATGATTTGAAACGCTGTTCTCTCTCTTGGCGGGTTGGTCATCGCCAATGGCTGTACAGGCCTCAAGGAACTATCATTCACCCTATCCAGTAACAGTGGATTAATGAGTGCAATCAACCAGGAATCCTCAATACTAAACCACTCGTTTTCTTTTGCTGATCACATCGCCAGCACTCTGGCTCTCTAGATCATCCACATGCCAAGCAAGACTGATTTCTAAGGTTTAAATGGCTACAAAATTCAATTAGGTTTTAAGATGAAAAATTATAACAGCTATAATTACAGTGTGAGCAGGTCTAGGTGTGAACTTTTCTAATTTCATGCTTTAACAGATTGGTCTGAATGCTCTGGTTATAACATTTACTGCAATTAATAATGTGCAAAATGGATGTTTTAGTATTCATAGTGTTAAAAATACATTTCCTGGAGTCTCATCATTTTAGTTAGATTTCACATCAGGCTTATTGTAGTGATTTGACTTTTTAAAAATGTACTTGGTAATTATTATAGTTTAAATACTGCTCCACCAGCTCACTCAGTGTTTTATTGGTTTATTATATTGTTGCTTTAACAAAACATTTTAAGACCAAACACAGTCCCGCATCCCATTGTTGTTGAATTTATTACTTTACATAATTGTGCTAATTTTGCAATGGTCTGGCTTAGGCTGTAGTTATAGGTAATTTTTTCTGTATTAGCTTGCCTCTGTTTGCCATGAAACAGCTGTGAATAACTGCACTCTGTGTTTGTCACAGGTCCAAATGCCATCTCTGTCAGTTTGTCTCCGATGGGTCGTTACGTGATGGTGGGTCTGGCATCTCGTCGCATCCTGCTGCATCAGATCACCGATCACATGGTGGCACAGGTCTTCAGACTGCAGCAGCCTCACGGAGGAGAGACGTCCATGAGGGTACGTCACTGCTGACCTCACATCTTCTTTAGAGGCTGCCAATGTTCTCAATACTTAACGAAATAACAAATGAAAGAAAGCCACAATTTTTTTTAGAAATCTAAACCGCAATATCAATATCCTAAAAAATATCTGCCTCTGGAAATCTCTACACATATCTCAAAATTATTTTTGGTTGCACTTTATTTTAAGATGTCTTTGTTGTAATTATACATTTAAGTACTGAGTAATACTAAGTAACTACTTGTACTTACTATAGGGTTAGGATTAGGGTTTGATTTAAGCTTAGATGCATGAAATTATGTGTAATTTATGGTTATTACTATAGTAACTGCATGTAACATACAGTGGGTACGGAAAGTATTCAGACCTCCTTAAATTTTTCACTCTTTGTTATATTGTAGCCATTTGTTAAAATCATTTAAGTTCATTTTTTCCTCTTTAGGTACACACAGCACCCCATATTAACAGAAAAACACAGAATTGTTGACATTTTTGCAGATTTATTAAAAAAGAAACTGAAATATCACATGGTCCTAAGTATTCCGACCCTTTGCTGTGACATTATATATTTAACTCAGGTGCTGTCCATTTCTTCTGGTCATCCTTGAGATGGTGCTACACCTTCATTTGAGTCCAGCTGTGTTGGATTATACTGATAGGACTTGATTAGGAAAGCCACACACCTGTCTATATAAGACCTTACAGCTCACAGTGCATGTCAGAGCAAATGAGAATCATGAGATCAAAGGAACTGCTTGCAGAGCTCAGAGACAGAATTGTGGCAAGGCTCAGATCTGGCCAAGGTTACAAAAAAATTTCTGCTGCATTTAAGGTTCCTACCTACGAAGTGGCCTTCATAATCCTTAAATGGAAGACGTTTGGGACGACTAGAACCCTTCCTAGTGCTGGCCATCCGGCCAAACTGAGCTATCGGGGGAGAAGAGCCTTGGTGAGAGAGGTAAAGAAGAACCCAAAGATCACTGTGGCTGAGCTCCACATATGCAGTCTGGAGATGGGAGAAAGTTGTAGAAAGTCAACCATCACAGCCCTCCACCAGTCTTGGCTTTATGGCAGAGTGGCCCGAAGGAAGCCTCTCCTCAGTGCAGGACACATGAAAGCCCGCATGGAGTTTGATAAAAAAAAACACCTGAAGGACTCCAAGATGGTGAGAAATAAGATTCTCTGGTCTGATGAGACCAAGATAGAACTTTTTGGCCTTAATGCTAAGCGGTATGTGTGGAGAAAACCACGCACTGCTCATCACCTGTCCAATACAGTCCCAACAGTGAAGCATGGTGGTAGCAGCATAATGCTGTGGGGGTGTTTTTCAGCTGCAGGGACAGGACGACTGGTTGCAATCGAGGGAAAGATGAATGCAGCCAAGTACAGGGATATCCTGAACGAAAACCTCCAGAGTGCTCAGGACCTCTGACTGGGCCGAAGTTTATCTTCCAAGAAAACAATGACCGTAAGCACACAGCTAAAATAACGAAGGAGTGGCTTCACAACAACCCCGTGACTGTTCTTTAATGGCCCAGCCAGAGCCCTGACTTAAACCCAATTGAGAATCTCTGGAGACACCTAAAAATGGCTGTCCACCAACGTTTACCATCCAACCTGACAGAACTGGAGAGGATCTGCTAGGAGGAATGGCAGAGGATCCCCAAATCCAGGAGTGAAAAACATGTTGCATCTTTCCCAAAAAGACTCATGGCTGTATTAGATCAAAAGGTGCTTCTACTAAATACTGCGCAAAGGGTCTGAATACTTAGGGCCATGTGATATTTCAGTTTTTCTTTTAATAAATCTGCAAAAATGTCAAGAATTCTGTGTTTTTCTGTCAATATGGGGTGCTGTGTGTACATTAATGAGGGAAAAAATGAACTTAAATGATTTTAACAAATGGCTACAATATAACAAAGAGTGAAAAATTTAAGGAATAAATCTGAATACTTTCCGGACCCACTGTATATTACAATGACAGTGTAAAATGAAGTGTTCCCTTATTTCATTTTATTTAAAAAATAAAATAAAATTACCTTCATATTTAGGTTGTGTACTTTTCTGTCAGTCAGTTCAGTGTAACAAAATACAGCAAGTCAATAACAAAGTTTTTTTTTTTTTTTTTTCCATGAAATTACAAATCTCCCATTTAAATGTTTACCAAAGCACTTTCAGAAAGAGTTCAGACAGGCCAGAAAACCCATTTACTTTTTTTCCATTTTTAGTCAGTTTAGTCATACTTTTCATGACGTTTGATTATTGTAAAGTTTGGTTATTATTGGTGGTCTGCCTTATGTAGATCAGCTCTCTGTGCTCTCTACAACAGAGGGGGGAGTCTGGGGTTTAGAAAAGCCTTTGAGTAGGAACCTGACCTAGATACGCTCTCTTAGAAATAGAGAGGGAGAGAGAAGTGGGAAAACTGTGTATTTGTGTGGAGTGAAGGCCATAAATGGAAATATCTACATGGTTGACTTTTGTTTTTGTAAGCTGTGCTCATGGCAGGATTCTGAATGTGGATTAATTTAAGAGCTATGGCGCAGGAGAGGTTCATTTTTATCCTTGTTCAGTCTCTAAACATACAACACCAAAACTCTCTCCGCAGAGGTTGGAAAGCCTTGCAGGGAGCGCTTGTTCACGTTTTCGTGGGCGTTTGCTGTTAATTTGCCAATACTCCTCACTTTAGTCTCTGTGTTTCAAGTTGAGCCTAATTTGTATGATAAATATACAGCTTCCTCTTAATTAGGCTGGCCACCATGACGAAGTTCTTACAATGTCTTTGTTTTTAATCAGAAACTTTTAATGGCCTTAAAGGAAGTTAGTTACCATTGTTATTGGTGCTAGAGCTGTTTTTAAAATATGATCCATACATGAATTCAGTCTCTCTTAAAGACCCCCTGTGGTGAAAATCAAATTTTTATTGTTGTTAAAATGTATATATCTCTGTGATGTTTTAATATGCTCTAAGACAAACTATGCGCAAATTGTTCTCCTTAAAACTGCTGTGAAAAAACGTGTTTTGAAATCACCAGTGTTTCTTACATCAGATATATTAGATATATGGTGATTATAAATAGACAACAAGCAATGATAATAAATTGATTCAAACAAAGCTATGCGGAGCAAACAATTCAGCAATTCGAATGGGAACATGGTTTGTGTAACATTAGCAACACATTATTAGCTGTTTGATAACGTAGTCAAGCAAAAGGCTAATCCTATTAATTACTGTTATGTCTCCAACGTTGTAAAGAGCAATACATAAAACACATTACCATTCTGATAAATCGACTTGTAGATGAGCCTCTATAATTGGCTCTTCCTTTTCTTCTTCTGAATCAGTTTCTGGTTCAAACATATATTGTTGAATTAAACCATTATTTCCACTTGCCATTGTGCAGCGTTTACTACATTAATGTTGACCAAGTGGATATCTCTGAGCTGGTGTGAGTGAGTGGAGGCGGTGCTAATTTGCATATTCATAGTTCCGCATATACTAAACGAAGCAAGGGTGTAAAGTTATATTCAAGCTATTTTAAGGCATGAATGGAAAAAAAAAATTCAATATGTCATTTTGGTGGTCATAGATGAGATTTAAGGGATAAAATTATTGACTACTGGTGGACTGACAAGAACACACCACATGATTGTAGTACATGGCGGATTATGAATGTAATTTGGTCCTTACGAATGATCATGCCCAAACGCATCGGGTCTGTGCCAGTTGTGCTCAGTCGGTGCTTTAAGTCATGTAGTGTGCGATGTCTAAAGATTCTAGTCTTAGAATTTAAGAACCAGCTGTTGCCAGTCGTCCTCACAAAGATCTTTTTAAATGATTTAATATTTGTGACTGATGCTGGCAACTATGCTGTGGAGATGCATTCCCTGTCAAACATCATTTATCCTTATTTTTGTAATTTTGTTAAACACATCTTGTTTTTGATGTTTCTTTTATATTATTTCAGAAGTTAACATTGAAAGTAAATTGTTCTCAGGCTATTCATTTTGTTCTGCAGATTCTAAATTTCAGAATAAGCAGTGATTTCTCATTTTAAAAATAATTTGTTCTTTTATTTTGATCTGGGGTCTAATAAAAGAAAAAAAGAAAAGAATGTATGTTTTTTAGGCTTTATAGCTGGACTAGTTACTGAACAATTTAATTTAAATAGTCTAACGAATAAAAAAACACACATTTGGCATTTTTAAATTAAATAATTTTGTATGCACTTTAATCATATCTAATATATTTGAGGGAATGTGATGTGGAAATACAGTGCTTTGAATATCTACAGTCATGCTTTCAGTGTTTCCAGGGTTGGCAGTCCTGTAAATAGCATATTGGGAGCATAGTACATTTGCTGTGTAGACTGATGGAATGGAAATGAAAATATACAAATAACATTTTAAGTGACTTCTGTTTCAGAGTAAATAAACCGGTATTGTTTTGTTGATTTGAGAATAACAGTCTATATTTTTGTTTGATTATTAGTTTAAAAAACAGAACTAGAGAGTTTTAAGTAATGAAATTAATCAGGAAAGACTGTGAAAAAGAAAATGTTGAAAAAAAAAATGTATTCAAGATATGTTGCTACAGTAGTATCAACATGCATTTATCATTCTTACAATCAATCATTATAAGAATAAATGTCTTCGTTCACCATGAAACTAAAATTTGGGTTAAATTCTATTTTCTTCAACAATCTCGTAATTCATTTCTAACATAAATTCGATAATAAGAACACAGTGGTTATTATTAGCAGCACCCTACAGAACGGGACGTTATGTTTAATCAGTGTTTTTGGCAGGGTTTTTATAGTTTATGTCTTTTTTTTTTTTTCTCTCTGTACAAATTGTGCTGCAAATAAGTAGTGGCAGCTGTCTGTTGACACACAGGTTTGTTTCGGTACAAGATTTCGCACAGCTCGGCAGAATGTCCCTTTGTGACTCAACAATCGTTAAGTGTGTTGTGTAGCAGACCGACTCGGTCGTTTGGTTTGTGCTCTTCTCTGACCGTCAAAGACTAGAAGCTGCTCCAGTCGATGGAATCGGTATTTGTGTTGAGTTCAGTCTTAGAATGTTTCAGCTAGTCATTAAGTTCGTCTCCCAGCATTAATGATACTCTCAGGCACTCTTTCTCAGCTCGAATGGTTATTGTATATCACTACCAGAGGTGATGTAATGAAGTGAACAATGCAGTAGTGTAGTCTTATATGAGATAATGAGGAACTCCACAGATCTGTCTCCTGTCATTCTTTCACACATCTCTGTGTTTTCATTGAATTTTCTCTCTGCATTATATGCGCGTCTGATATGTGACTTGTCTGGAATTTTGTCTGGAATTAACTTCTAATGGACTCCTTAAACATCATTATAGAAGCTGTAGGAACCAAAATTTGAAAAATCTGTCATATTAAGTTAGAGATCAGATTCAGTGTGTGCTGTTTTGGTTACCACAAAAAAAGTAGCTTTTTTTTCTTTTTGTAGATAGACTTAATAAATGTTCTGAAAAATGTAAAACTCATGATCTTGTGAAAAAAAAAATTAAGTGTAGATCAAAAGTAAATAAAGTTTGGTTCACAAGATAATAACAAAATAATGCAAAAATAACAATGCATGACCTCTTAGGGTTTCTGTACGCCTTTACCTGCAGTAAAATTTACAGCAAGCTCATTTAAAAACCCCAAAAAACCAAAAGATCTATATTTATTGACTGTCTGTTTGACATAAAAATGCATTATTGCACTTGCAACATTACAAGTTTCTGCAATAACAACAAACTTTAATTTCTATTGGCTGGCTACTGTGTGAACATAAAACACCTGCACCAGAAAAGGACAACAGACTTCTGCTATGAATCTCGGGAAAAATGTGGACAGATGCAAAATGCAAATTACCCACTACATACATTTGCCATAACAACGTCCCCACAGGGTGCCTGATTTCAGCTGTAGCTATAGCAACAGCACATTTGGTACATTTCATCATCTGCTTTTATGGTTGTTTGTTTATAGAGATGTTTCTCACTCGCAATATGTTTATTTATTAGTTTCCATTATTTTATATTCTATAATTTGATTATGTTCTGTTTTCCCCTCATGTCTTTGCTTAGAAAAGAAGATCTGTTTGGTTGTTTTGTTTTTAAGTTATATTTTCTCATACGGTAGTTAATGAATGAACTTAATGCATCAGCATCGTTAATGTGTCTGCTTATTACCAGGATTAATTATACACCCAAGTGCGGAGAGAAAGAAAATGAACAAAGGTTAGCCCAAGGCTCTATCTCCAGCTTTGCTGTGAACAACTTTTTCTACATATTAATTTTTTAATGTAATAGTCAATTTCATTCTCAAGCGATAGCTAAGTACTCATCATGCCACTTACCTGCCAATGTTCTCTAGTAGTGCTGATGTGTGGTTTCTTATTTGGACGTTGTTAGACGGGAAACTTGCAGTAAATTCTCTTTTTTGAGCAATGTAATATTTAAGAACTGAAAGAATGAACGCTACCATTCAAAAGATTTTTTAAAATACTTTGAATTCAGCAAGGATCCATTTAATAGATCAAAAGTGACAGTACATTTATATCACATTCATTCATTTTTTTTAATGATTTCTGAAGGATCATGTGACACTGAAGTAACTGGAATAATGACTGCTGAAAATTCACCTTTGCCATCACAGGAATAAAATACAAAATAGAAATATATTAAAATAGAAAACAGTTATTTGAAATTCTAATAATATTTCACAGTGTTACTGTTTTAACTCTATTTTGAATTAAATGAATGCAGCCTTTGTGAGCAGAAGACACTTTTCAAAAACATTCATTCCAATACTGACCCCTAGTCTCAGCCTCAGACGTCACGCCCACGAATCCCTTGCTGAATGTCTGATACATATGGCACACTTAACTGGATTTTCCAAGTCGTCATCTGATTGATTTGATTTTACCGGATGTCTGGGAGATGTGTATGTCACGTTCTCTATTGGTCCATCTGGAAACAAAGGTGCTGTGATGCCAAACCCCCTCATGGAAGAAGAAAGCCGCCGCGTTTACAACTGTGACAATGAGCCCTTATTAGGATCAACTAAACAATGCATTATCAAAAGTATGTGAAGTATTTAAAGTTTGAGGCATAGACTCTTTAAAATACATCCAGGAGTTTTACACAGCGGTCTGTTATTGTAGGGACATCCACACTACATTTTCATGCCCCTAAACATGACACGGAATAAAACAAACTGATTGGTTGGTTTACATATGCTTTACATGTGACGGCCTCTGGACGGTCCTTAGCCAATGAAAGCTACTATGTAGTCCTGACCTTCTGCCGTCAGTCTACGTGAGACTGACCCCAAACCTTTGAATGGAAGACTTGAATAAATATCCTTTGTTCAAAAAATGAATCTGTCTGGAGCTGAATTTCCTTTTAGGAACTTCATCAGACTCATAGTAATAATTAATGCTGCATACATCAGCTAATCCTAACCATAATCACAAAGTCCATGCAGTCTACTGGGTCCAGATCCACGAACACGCAGCGGTCAGGTGGCATATACACACACACACACACACGCGTGCAGCAATCATATTGACTCACTTCTCTTAAAGACATTGTTTGAACTGCCAGCCTTTGTGGCTTTTATTCTTGTCCTGAATTTCATCTGTCTAGAGTGAAGTGAGAGAGAAAGAGTTTGTCTGTTGATCACTCATCTGCAGATGAATGAGACCGCTTTCTCTCTCCCTGGCAGACATGAGCTTGTCCTATTTTTGTTCTTTTTTTCTAGAGCCAGTGGAGTGTAAGTAGTATGCCAAGGCTGACAGACAGGGACGGGGGACTGGATTGGAAAGAAAGAGAAAGAGTGCTTTGGAGAAAGAGATTTGACTTTTCAGTTTAGCCTCTCCTCAGTTGTGCTAGCAGTGCTTGTCAAATCTTTCACAAATTGCAGTCTACAGCGGAGAGCATGATGGAAGGTGCTTGCGACTGGTGGAATAAGTGAAACTACTAAGAGGGCTGTGGGAGAGTTTAAAAGAGGTGTGTTCTTGTATGTTTTTCAGAGGGTGTTTGATGTGGTGTATCCAATGGCCCCAGACCAGCGAAGACATGTCAGTATAAATTCTGCCCGCTGGCTGCCAGAACCGGGGCTTGGGCTCGCTTATGGAACCAACAAAGGAGATCTGGTCATCTGCAGACCTGTGTGAGTCTCCTATCCATCCCTTCATAGCTCACTCAGCTCTCTTTGTGGGTCAGAAATCACTTTTTCTTTTCTTTTTTGTTGCATTAAAGAATAAAAGTGCTGTTGTAAGAGGTTTTTTTTTTTTTTCAACTCAGCTGGACTCAAGATAATTGCTTGCCAAACATAATCAGCACTTTACTCATCTGCATGTGGGACATCAACAAATGAGAAATAATCCATAATGTTAACCATGATTAAACAAGTTGCGATGGTTTATATGGTGTGCATATAAAAACGTTTGGTTGTTCTGAACTCCGTCTGTCTTTCCTCTGCTTTGCCCATCTGTTTTTTCTGGGTGAGAAGTGCACTGTTTTATGTTTATGTAAATGAATATCATACATCTCAAATACCTTCTTGGTTTTGTCAGTTCTTCAGCAGTTTTTCTACAAGCGTTTTTTGTTTGTTAACGAAAAAGACACTAATTAATTCACTTCAAGGATCATTTTCCTCCACTGTATTTGGTTGTATAATTTGCAGCTTGACTGTGGATGTTGCTTTTCTGCAAGTTTGTCATAATTATTATCAAGGTTACTGTGGATACATGAAGCCCACATTGCTGCACAAACTGTGTAAACACTCTCACTTCATTAATGCAAACAATTTTGCTAATTAGAGGAAAAAAAGAAGAAAAAAATGCACCATACACAAACTCAGAGCCTTATTAGTAGTTTATGTACTTGTATATGTATTATGTCGTGGTGTTCAGAGACAGATAATATTGTGTGACTTGGACACCAAAAAGGCCAATCGCTTTAGCTGTGACAGGAAATCATCTCTCTTAGTGTAATTTACACAGTAATTTATTCTTACTCACTACCACATGTTGCAATTATTGATTAATCATCTGATTGTGGTTATTTGATCTAATAACAATTAGTTGAGAACTTCAATAACTGTGTAGTTTAAATTTAAATTCCATTTTGCATTTAAATAAAGGACATTTATGCATGTAAAAAAATGTCTTTAAATGTCCACTCTTAAGTCTCTTTTTCATGTGTGCAGGGAGCAGCAGTGGAGTCAGTTTTCGGCACCACGTATATTTACTCATTTTGTTTTTTCATTTCAAAAATGAAAAGTCTCTTTATTTACTCACCTTTATGCCATCCCCGATATCTATGGCGTTCTTTTGTTTAATACAAACTGAGGTTTTTAAAGAAATAATACGTTTATTGTGAGTCCTTGTGAGTAATGCAAATGGATTGGTCCCTCAAAGTTGACACTTCAAAAACCACACAAAACGAACGTAACAGTAATCCATAAAATCCTTTTTTAAATGGTTGTATGGATTTTTAAATGGGAAATTAAAATTGCCAGTAAGTGGTAGCAATTCTTAATGATTTAATTAATGTGATTTAATATTAATCTTTTGTTTATTGAACTGTATAAAATCAATCACATTTGCAATTGTTCTGATATTAGGAAAAACAGCACTCTGAAGTGTGATATTGTATATTATCAGAATATATTTCTGGTAGCACTTTAGAAATATGGTTCCGTCATTAATAAATAACTAGACAGGAACAAATTAGTAACACAATATATTATATATTATAGTAATTGCACTGTAAAAACATGTTGGAGGTCAGATCTCAAAATTATGTGTTGATTGTTTCATTGAAACATTTCATTTGGTTCAACAACTAATGTACCAGTGTTAAGACACATAATTAGAATTTTCAATGCTGCAAGTCTACATAAAATTTTGAGATTTGACCTCCAAAATCTTTTCAGTGTTCTTTTACCTAACAACAAACTGATCAATAAATTAGTGAGTAATAGTGCTCAATTGAATAAGGTAGTTCACTATTAGCTAATCAGTAACTACTATTTTTTTCATACCTCAAAGAGGACTACAAAGAGCTTCCAAATACAGGTTCATAATTAAAGTAATGCACAATGTATAATTATTTCTAAAGTAAAGTTCATGGTAACCTCAAGTTACCATGACTCAAGTTTTCCTGAATCCTTCAGAAGGAATTACTAATTATTAGGGGTGTGACGAGATCTCGTACCATGAGATCTCGCGAGACTAAAGCGTGACGAGATTTCTCGTCGAGGTGAAAAGTTGTCTCGTCATGCTATCAGTGTGAGGGTGAAATTATTATTGAAGATGCCCCCACCACTTTCAAATTTTGTGTGGAAACATTTTGGTTTTCCAGTAGAAATAATAAATGGCGAAGGAATAACATACAAGACACAAACAATATGTAAACAATGTAAGAAAACTATGCCGTACACCTCGGCCAAGGTTGTGCAGACTCTCTCGCATTTTCATTCGCGCAAAATGGAAGCGGTGCGGCGCGCTCGTTTTTTCCTGTGCCGCGGCGATATGAAAACATCTAATCTTTTCAGAATGGTCATGGTCACAGGTCATGTGACAAGAACCAACTGATCATCTTCGACCTTTCCGTAACAAGACATGGAAATCTCAGCCGAACAGCTGATCATAGCTGTACAGGGGGGTTGTTATATCTCATCTCCATAAATATATCTTGTAGTAAAGCTAAAGCAAGGGCTAAAAATCAATTTATCCCTTGCTGAAATTTCCTTATGGTCGTGCACAGTTCATGGTTGCATAGCAACGACAGACGCTACAGAAGCGCGAGCTCCCGAACGCTTGCAAAAGTAGGAGGAAGCGACGCAGCCGGTAGCATTTTATTTTACAGTCCTGTTTCACATGTACATACCATGTTCTTATTATTATTGTAATACTGTACCAATAACTGGGTAATAACTTGGTATTAACCTCAAACCTACCCCTAAAACTAACCTTAACCCATGAAGTTACCTTATATTACCCAGTACTTTCTTAGGTTAGCACACTGTAAGTACACGTTAATGCACATACTGTAAAATAAAATGGAACCTGACGATAAGATTTCCCCCAAAATATAATTTAAAGTCATTATTGTGTTAAATGAGAAAAGCATCAAATAGACTCCGTAGCTTAAGAAAAATTTTTTTTTTATTTGATTCAACATAGAATTTATTATGCACAAACTTTTAGACTTCAAGGGTCATGAGGGTGTGTAAATGATGACAGAATTTTCATTTTTGGGTGAACTATACCTTTTAAAGTTTTTTTTAATTAAAATGGAAATATGAAATAATTTATTTCATGAAATGATACTAATTAAGATACTAATTAAGATACTAAAACTGCCAGTACGTGGCAGTAAATGTCTAAATGAGTACGTCATTGAGTCATTCATTCAATTTGTTTAAACTGCTGATTCATTCAGGAATTAAGTAACTGGCTCTCTATAAGAATGGCCCATTGAACCATTGGTTCACCTGATTGATTCCTTCAAAATGCCGCTTCATTCAGAAAAGAAACACTGCTGTATTGCTCTGGCTTGAAAGTAATATTTCTGTTAGCAAAACTGAGCAAAAGCAGAAAATAATATAGTCTAAATATTACAATCTATTAACCTCTAATTTATTGAACTGTTGTATAAAATCAGTATCACATTTGCAATCGTGCTATTTGGGATAAAAATAGCGCTCCTTACTCATACCATAATATATGTAAATATGAGACAAACTCATTTAGGAGAATTTTAATGGCAATCTAGTATAGCATAACTAGCAGTCAGTTGTTGCCATGTTCGTCATGTGAGGTCTGGGTAGAGGCTGGACAGGGCGGGTGCGTTAAATTCGTTAATAATTGGAATGTGTTATTTTTCCCCACAAATGATTAACTTAACATGTTAAATCGATTGCTCTAATTAAAATATAATTTAATATGTTAAAATCACATTATAAGGATCAATATGATCGATAAGAATCAAGTGCAAGTGGTGCTATGTTGATGAATAGGATTGTAATCGTCATAGCAAAGATGGTGCTAGAGATTAACCATTTGTTGTGTTCCTAAATGAATTGTATTGAGTACTATTTTGAAAAGTGTTGTGTTCTGATGCAATTTGTGTAAAACGGAAGTAAATGAGTAAACAAGACTGATTAATTTCGCTACTCCTGTCTCATGTGCTTCATTGTTTTATAACTCATGACTGATACCAGAAATTGGCAATGAGGATTTGGCCTTTTTTCACTATAGTTGGTCACGAAGATGGCTGTTGCTAACATGCAACATTAAGTTTTTTTTTTTAAAGTTGAACTGATTTTAACCTGAGCACCACATGTTTAGAATGCTGTGTCATGCGTGAGACGCTGAAAAAGACACAAGATGCGAGTGTAACGGTCGAACACGTCCATCAAGTGTGTTTACATAAAAATAATGGAAAAGCAGTGCAGTGGAATGGAAAACATGTTCTGTGTGAATTTCCCCCAAGTCTGCTATACCGTTCCACACATGGCTGTGGATATTTCTACGAGTTATTGTTGCCACAGGGGATGACTGGCAGGACGAAAGACTGGACTGCTTTACTACCATGGCACACAGGGACAACTGATTTTCTACTCATTGCCTAACACAGGTACGACCTATAAGGTATGATGTATAGGTGACTGTAATGAAGCGCATGACGAAGGAGATATTCAAGAAGATTTATTATTTAATACTCACACCAATCAGGAGAACATATTGGAGAATATACTACCACATAACACAGAACTTAAGCAATGCAGGTCAAGGAACTTACTGAAACAGAGGGTTTAAAGGGTTAGTTCACCCAAAAATGAAAGTTCTGTCATTTATTATTCACCCTACACCCATAAGACCTCCGATTTCAAAACACTGCTTTGAAGCTTTATGACATGGGGGTGAGAAATTAATGAGAGAATTTCCATTTTTGTGTGAACTAACCCTTTAAATACTCGGAGCAAACAAAGGGAGAAACTAACTAGACACACGTGAATTGAATACTCAATTAGTAACCTGGGAACAAATGACAGACCCGAGATAGTTATACAGTACATTGCTGCTTTGCAAAAGCTGTTGTTTGGTGCCAGTACTTTCAAAATGATTTGCGGTCAGTTAGTAGAAAATGTTCTTGGCCCACGAATACTTTTCCTTGAGACTTTTACTTGAAACCGTTCTTACATTGGACAGAGCTTTTACAATAGCAAGCCAGATTGCACATTGCCGCCCTGTACAAACAGTGCAGCACACAGGAAAATACAAAACAACAGGGAAACCGTCACATGCACCTCCTAATTCTGCTCTGGTGGGGGAGAGGGAATCATGCTTTTGCTATGGATCAGAGGCACACTTAGCTAATGCTGTGAACTGCCCGTAAAAAGATGTGACATTAAGCTAAACTGCGCTGATCAGTGCAATCAAACACGTGGGGTGCGTGAAATTGAATTACCAAAAGTTGCTGTACTGAACACGGAATATTCACCTCATACTCCCATTACAGACTTATGCGGTGGATCTTCTGTATCTGTCCTGTCCTACAGCACTTATGCTTTCCATTTCAGTAACGTTATGCTGTTGCAACTCACAGCCTCAAAAGCCCAAATTCCAGTGGTTGGGTGATTGTCAGCGAACACTTCTCTTCATGACCACTCAGTTCTTCATTGTGGACAGATGTACAGTGAAGAAAATAAGTATTTGAACACCCTACTATTTTGAAAGTTCTCCCAATTAGAAATCATGAGGGGTCTGAAATTGTCATCGTAGGTGCATGTCCACTGTGAGAGACATAATCTAAAAAAAAAAAATCCAGAAATCACAATGTATGATTTTTTAACTATTTATTTGTATGATACAGCTGCAAATAAGTATTTGAACACCTGAGAAAATCAATGTTAATATTTGGTACAGTAGCCTTTGTTTGCAATTACAGAGGTCAAACTTTTCTTGTAGTTTTTCACCAGGTTTGCACACACTGCAGTAGGGATTTTGGCCCACTCCTCCACACAGATCTTCTCTAGATCAGTCAGGTTTCTGGCCTGTCGCTGAGAAACACGGAGTTTGAGCTCCCTCCAAAGATTCTCTATTGGGTTTAGGTCTGGAGACTGGCTAGGCCATGCCAGAACCTTTATATGCTTCTTACAGAGCCACTCCTTGGTTATCCTGGCTGTGTGCTTCGAGTCATTGTCATGTTGGAAGACCCAGCCTCGACCCATCTTCAATGCTCTAACTGAGGGAAGGAGGTTGTTCCCCAAAATCTCGCAATACATGGCCCCGGTCATCCTCTCCTTAATACAGTGCAGTCGCCCTGTCCCATGTGCAGAAAAACACCCTCAAAGCATGATGCTACCACCCCCATGCTTCACAGTAGGGATGGTGTTCTTGGGATGGTACTCATCATTCTTCTTCCTCCAAACACGTTTAGTGTAATTATGACCAAAAAGTTCTATTTTGGTCTCATCTGACCACAAACTTAAGACGCGCCTGGACATGTGCTGGTTTAAGCAGGGGAACCTTCCGTGCCATGCATGATTTCAAACCATGACGTCTTAGTGTATTACCAACAGTAACCTTGGAAACGGTGGTCCCAGCTCTTTTCAGGTCATTGACCAGCTCCTCCCGTGTAGTTCTGGGCTGATTTCTCACCTTTCTTAGGATCACTGAGACCCCACGAGGTGAAATCTTGCATGGAGTCCCAGTCCGAGGGAGATTGATAGTCATGTTTAGCTTCTTCCATTTTCTAATGATTGCTCCAAAAGTGGACCTTTTTTCACCAAGCTGCTTGGCAATTTCCCTATTGCCTTTTCCAGCCTTGTGGAGGTGTACAATTTTGTTTTGGTCTTGGCCATGTTAGTAGTTGGATTCTTACTGATTGTATGGGGTGGACAGGTGTCTTTATGCAGCTAACCACCTCAAACAGGTGCATCTAATTTAGGATAATAAATGGAGTGGAGGTGGACATTTTAAAGGCAGACTAACAGGTCTTTTAGGGTTAGAATTCTAGCCGATAGACAGGTGTTCAAAGACTCATTTGCAGCTGTATCATACAAATAAATAGTTAAAAAATCATACATTGTGATTTCTGGATTTTTTTTTTTTTTAGATTTTGTCTCTCACAGTGGACATGCACCTACGATGACAATTTCAGACCCCTCCATGATTTCTAAGTGGGAGAACTTGCAAAATGGCCGGGTGTTCAAATGCTTACTTTCCTCACTGTACCACACTCATGGGGAGGGACCTAATGTTCAATCCAGCATGTGAGGATTGAAAACAATCAAGTCCTGCCTCCTAATGCCCTTCCTGTGCCAGTCTTTCAGTGCACTGTTACTGAGTCAACAGAGTTTGGATGTACTAAAAACTTTATAGGAATTTGTTTGTGGGAATTAAATTGCTTGCGAGCGGCTGCAACTGGTGTCACCAAGTGTTGTTACGCAGAAAAAGTCAAGTAAAATTAGGATGTGCGTTGACCTCAGAGAGCCAAATAAAGCAGTGATGGACAGGGATGAACTACTCTATGCTCTGAAAGGTTCTGCTGTTTTCTCTACCATCGACCTCACTAATGCTTGCTACCAAGTGCCGCTCCATGAGGACTTTATTACTCATGACAAACTGTTTCATTTTTGTCATGTTCCTTCTGGATTGACTTCAGAGCCTGCTGCATTTCAGAAGATGATGACCATCATCCTGACTGGCTTTTCAGAGGTTGAAAATGAACTGTATGACATATCATCCACAGACGTGACATGTCAATGCATGTCAAAGCACTTTGTCATCTTACAACAACGAGAAGCTACTGGCTTGCAGCTCAATAAAGACAAGCATCTGTCTCAGTGAAGGGTCTTCTTCCTCATGCATCACATGCACAGGTGATTCTTAATTCTCCTACACCTTCTGATGCATCTACTTTAGACTCTTTATTTGGACTTATGTCATGGTACAGTAAGTTTAGTACCATAGTGGCTCCAAGATCCAAATGGTTTCAGCTGGTCAAAATAGGTTGAACAAACTTTGACCAAAGTTAAAAAGACTGCTAGCAAACAGCCCTTCTTTGGCATTGTTAAGCCCCACACTACATACGATTGTCTCCACAGATGCTTCTGACAATGACCTGGGAGCCATATTTTCTCAGGTCAGTTCAGAATCACATTGAACAAACTGTGGCCTTTGCATCACGTACGCTGTCTACTGCTTCGCGTAAATATGTCACGATGGAAAAGGAAGCACTAGCATGGGTGTGGGCGGTGTGGCTGGACTTCGTGTTGCAAGGTGTTCTTTACTTCTCATGTCATTTAATTATGATGGGGTGTACTGCCCAGATTTCCCCTGATTTTGTCACTTATGCCCTTACCTGCTTCTCCTGCAGATAATGCTGTTGCTCCAGCTCCTGTTGATGAGGAGTTTGTTGTTTTTCTATCTGCTGCCTATAATTTTCTGTCTGCTTCTGATGTTCATGCTGCATTTGCTTCTTGTCCTGCTCTAACCAAACTTTGTACACAGATTTCTTATGGTCGGCCTTCTTCACCCAAGACTGGATGTTGATTCATGTTCATTTTCAGAACACCAATGAAGATATTTTTAATGAAATCAGAGTTATTTCTGTCCTTCCATTGACAGTTTATGCTATAATGCATATAAACATTGATCACCAAACCTGAACAGAAGCTCAACCACTTACTTGACACACGAAAACAAACCACATTGGTCCTTGTGGAAGCTCAAACAGCTGCGTAACACATGAGAAATGAACCTCATTGGTTCTTGCAACTAAACCAAACATGATTGACTTCTGTTTATCATAACCGATGTGTGCGTTGATGAATGTTTATATGAGAATAAAATCCTAAATTAAATCTGTTTGTCATATAAAGCAATCGTGTCTCTTTATAAAATTTTCACTAAACTGCTCTATTCATATGGATTAGTTGTGCATCTCTTTATGAACTTTTTGAAGCATCAACTTTGTGTAGACTGTCAATGGAGAGACAGAAATCTCTGATTTCCTTAAAATTGATGAATAAAAGTCTTGTGCATTTGAAACAACATCAGGGTGAGTAAATGAAGACAGGATTTAAGTTTTTGGGGAACTAACCCTTTAAAGGAAACTTCCGAGGCTCATGGCTGATTGCACTTGCTGCTCTTCGACCTGTGCTGATCTCCATAGAGCACAAAGGACATCAGTGAAAGGTGAGAACCAAACAATGCCTTCGTGATCTCCATTGCTGTACAGGGATGGATGCTCAGGTTCATGATGCTGTCCGTTCGTGCCAATTGTGTCAGCTCAATGACAAAACTGTCAAAACAATCCTGCTCCTCTCCAGCCAGTATCTCTGCAAGATAGACAATGGCAGAATGTGGCTATGGATTTAGTCGGGCCATTTGGTACTGCTGCATTCGACTGCAGCTTTGCTATAACATTAACTGATTATTACAGAAAATGGCCTGTGGTCTCCTGTACTCACACAGAAATAAACCACAGAATGAATAGTGACAGTCATCAGTCTTCAGCCACCATGGAAATCCATTGAGTATAGTTACAGATAACAGTGTTCAGTTTACAACTGCTGCTTTCACAGCTTTTCTGAAAGGAAGTATTGTTCGTCGCCATTGTTCTTCTCTCTACTACCCAGCAACTAATAGTCCTGTAGGTTCAACCGTGTGCTCAAACACACAGTCAAAATGGCCATCCAGCAACACCAGCCATGGAAATCTGTGGTAACTGACTTCTTGCAGGTGTACTGTGCCACGCCACATGCTGCAACTGGTACATCACTCTTCCAGCTCCTCTTTGGATGGCAAATGCGCACAAGGCTGTCTATTTTGCCATCTGCTTCTGTGGACCCACCAACTTGACATGATTGTTCGTCGAAGTTTTACGCAGCTGCAACTCTAAATGAAAAAGTAGACTGATGCTAAGCAGGGTGCTCGCACTCCTTGTTTGCTGGAAGGGTATGAAGTTAGAGGGTACAGAGCACCTTGCATGTTCCTAAGGGACACAGAAAGTTTGCTGATCCTCTCATGGGTGCCGAAAGACTTGGGGTGGGTACATACGTTCTTAGTGATGGAAAGACATGGAATGCTTCCCATCTCACTGCATTTTCAGAGAGTTCTACATAGTATTTACTACACAGGACACAGCAGAAAGGTACTCAAAAAAACTCTCTTGTGATGTTTTTGCATGTTCAAATAAAAATTTTAAATAGTGTACCTGCTGCACATACAACATTACTTATGTTATTGACAATACTACCGTTTAAAAAATACAGTGGTATCGCCACTATTTTGAAGCTTTAGTATCGCGATACTACCGTAGTACTGGTCTACTGTGCAACCCTAGTGCTTGCATCAAACTTCACAAGGTGCTGACGTTCACAACAGGCTGACAGTTGACCGGTAAGGATGGTTTATAGTTTTTATAACCATATGAAATCAAAAAATCATAAGAGCCTATTTAATTTTCCAAGTAAAATATTATAAAAAAATAATGTATTAGGCTTACATCGTAAGTGACATGAGAAAAACAGACAATTCGTTAATCACAATTATTTGTTTGACAGTGGTCAACACAAAATTCATGCTCTTGACTACTCCCACGCACGTGTGTTCCCATGAGAAAATTAAGAGATTAATTTGATAGATTGTTTTCACAATCTATTTTTTCAAAGGCTTCATGCTGCAGTCACGCCATTTCATAATTACCATAAATATTAGATGATAACTTGGAACATTCTACTTGGAGATGTTCACGTCCTTTGACTCAGAATTATGCATTTCAATGGCAACACTATTAACACGGAAATAAGTCAGTGTAGTTTGAGTGATCCATAGACAAAACTGCTATACAGCAAGTAACAGATGTAATGCTAATACCTTATTAATAAACATAGTTTTAGCAGGACATTAGATATTCAACTTTGTGCTAGCTACATTCAATTGTGTTCTGTATCTTTTTCATTGTTTGTTTTTCCAGATTATTCTTGCATTATTATTAAATTAACAATAGTTAATTATAATTAAATGGAAAAATATTGTGAAATAATGGAATATAACTTTATATTACTGTTAAAGCTGCTGCCATTTCAGAGTTTCCGCATGGTGTTGGAGCGGTCAGGTGACACAAGTTGGAGTTTACAAATTGTCTTAATTACAAATTGTAATTACGAGTTCCATGAAGATGTGAATGCTTTTTAGTTCTCATAAATTTCGTAATTATGGTAATTCTGGCATGGCATGAGGCACTGTTATTCAAGGCATCCTTCAAATTTATGTAGCTTACATGCTGTTGTTGTTGCTTCATGCCTAGGTTTCCTGTCTCTGTCCTGGACTGTAATTAATATATAATTGTCATAGTCCCCTTGGTGGCATTCCTTTCCAGAGCTGCCCTCGCTGGTCCTCCATTAGTCTTTGCTCTTTCTGAGCAAATTTCACTGTATGCTGTAAACAGTAATTCAGCGGTGCTTAGAAAACGTATCTTTTCCAGTAGATTTTTCCTACTTGCATGATTTTTTTGCTTCGAATTCACCTTTTGCTGAACTTGCTCTACTCCCTTTTCCCATCACATATCAGAGCGGAAAGGCATTTATTTAAAAAAAAAATGAAGAAAATATGCAAAAAATGGAAATAGTGTCTAATGTGTGTTTAACAATAAAGTGTTTATCAGGTAGTTTTGAGGAGAGCTTTTATTGTGTCAGGTGGAATGCATTTGAGAAAAGATTGGAAAAATTAAGTGACTGCAGCAAGTCAAAAAATATAGAGATGTGCCTTCCAGTGTAGATAACTTCACTGATTATAATACATGCTATTTAGTTCAGATTTTAATAATTTTTATAATGGACACTCATGTCTGGAGTAAACACTGTTTAAAATTTAAAGTTTAGACCAGCTCATTCAAGTGTGAGTCATGGTGCAGTCACGTTTTTCCATGGTCTTTGTCTTGTGGAGTTAGGAGCATAGGACTCAGTCTTGACTCAGACTCGACCCTCTTCTGGTGTCAAACTTGACTTGGTCTCGACTGAGCTGATCTCACAACACAACACTGATTCCTTAACAGAATCTATTGCATTTTTTAGGAAATCTCAATGCACACAGTATAGAGATGGCAATTTCTGTGTGGGACTGATGAAATTTTGAAGTGCTACACTCAATATATTATGATAATTTTGGTAATATATGGTTAGGTTGTTTGTCTCATCTCTGTACATTTACCTACCATGGGTTCAGAATTTGTCTTCACCTTTCTCTGAAAGCAGCTAGGACCACACATAGCTTTCTTTCTGTCAGTACCCTAAAGCTCTCACACTACAGCTTGTGATGGGCTTTGGAGGGAGGGGGATCGATCCAGTGGTTCTAGATATCAGCCTACTCTCATGCCGGAGAACACCCACTTATTATGAAAAAAAAAAAGATCAATTTTTAAAGTGCACTAATATTGATTACATTCAATAATGCCATAAGCAGGACTTCATAACTTGTCTCCCTATCCTTTAAAGAGCACCATCAGCTCAAAGCAGAGGCTATTCTGTGTTATACCCTGTAACCACCCACCCTATTGAAATTAATTACTTTAGCTTTATAATGTGCAAGTATACTTCTCACAACTTTCTCTAAGTTTTTAACTTGCCACATTCTTCAAACAGATATTTTGCTTTCCTCCAGTTAGACTCCCTTAGAGAAATGAGAAAGAAAGAAACGGACAGAGAGAATAGTAGAAGGGAAAAGGGGGCAAGAAAAAGAGCTGGACAGGCCCACTGGGAGGCAACATCTCTGGGATCTCTTGGTTGGAGACAGGTGCGCGGGATGGTTGGATGAAGTGGATGTCAGCCTCAGCAACTACGGGACTGTCTGTGCTATGCTAATGAGCAAAGATGCATTGTGGGAGTCCGTGGGGAGTATAGCGAGTTTCTTTGAGCTAGGCAAATGAGCAGTCAACGAACTACAGCTCTGACATAGCTGAGAAAGAGGGAGGTTTCTCCTTCTGTCTGCTGTTGTTTAAGCTGAGCTCTTTGTTCTCATGCTGTGTTTGCTGAAGTTTTTGTCTGTATTTAAACCCAACAAAGAACAATGAGGGTTTCCCAAATTCATTAAAGGGTTTGTTGACCCAAAAACGAAAATTCTTTCTTTAATTACTCACCATCATGTCATTTCAAGCCCATAAGACCTTTGTTCATATTTTATTTGATAAGATTTTTTGATTTTTGATCAAATCTGAAAGGTTTCTCTCCCTCCATAGACATCAATGCAACTACCACTTTCAAGGCCCAGAAAGGTTGTAAAGACATCGTTAAAATAATCCATGTTACAGCAGTGGTAACCTTAATTTTACGAAGCTGCGAGAATATTTTTTGTGCACAAAAAAAAAGGTTTAATAATGACCTTATTCAACAATTTCTTCTCTTTTGTGTCATTCTCTGACACTGTAGACATGAGCAACATGACCCATGCGTCTCATACTGACACTGGAGACGACCAATACTGTTCTGACATCTGACGTAGAACCCGGAAGCACTGCACTGTGTTTACTTGAATGGCGTCTGAGACTGGCTCGGTAACAAAAAAAAAAAAAATAGTTGAATAAAGTTGTTTTTTTTATTATTCATTTTTTGAGCACAAAAAGTAAATCTTGTCACTAAATAAGATTAAGGTTGAACCACTGTAGTCACATGTCTTTACTACCTTTCTGGGTATTGAAAGTGGTTGCTGCGTTGCTGTCTATGGAGGGACAGAGAGCTCTCAGATTTCATCAAAAGTATCTTAATTTGTGTTCCAAAGATGAACGAAGGTCTAAGGATTTGGAATGACATAAGGGTGAGTAAATAATGAAGATGTTGATCAGATTTTTGGGTGAAGTGAGAGTGGATTTTTTTTTTTTTTTTTTTAAGCAAATGCTTTATTTTTGAAAACAAAATCTTTTTGATGTTTGTCTCTTTCAGTTACATATATACATAATCTCTTTCATATACATATATACATAATCTGGTAATTATCCCTTTTCTTCTCTGAATTAATTAATACCAGTGGATTTCACGTTAGAATTAAAAACTTTTTTTTCTGTAGAATTTAAATAAAGGTCGATATTTTTTTGCTTTGTCTATATGTGACATGTGTCCATGAGCCTTAACTGGACTTTTCACTCTCTTTTTCTTTGTCTGCCCATGTATGTGTCCGTGGAAATATACCGTACAGGGATGTACATTCAGATGGCAATGGCTCACCTGAACACTCTGAGAGAATGTTCACCATCAATAATGGTGGAGGGGCTGGAGCCAGCAGCAGCAGCAGGGGTAGAGACAGGACAGGGTGAGTATGAACTAATAAAAATTAAAACATAAAATATATATTTGATTTTTGTTCGTTGGTTTGGCAAATTGAGTTTATTTCCAGATGTTTCATTAATAGCTTTTCATCCTTTCTGTCGTGAATGTGATATGATATAAATTTGTATATTGTATGTCAGAGGATTTGCCTCCCTTCAGAGCAGTCCTCCAATTGCTGTCCAAGGTCCAGGCAATAGCAGTGTGTCAGTTAGTGGACTTGCATGATAGCAGAGCACAGCTGTAAGGCACAGCTGCTGCTAATTAGGCCTTCTCACAGCAGCCATGATTCCAGCATATTTTGCTTCTTTATTTAGAAATAAGCCTTAGTGATGTGTGTTACTGCTGATCCCATGTTGTTGGTTTTCATTCTCTGACATGCTGCTGCAACACTTGTCCACAGTGAACTTAATGAGACATCTTAGTCCATTCTACAGCTACAGTGCTTCACCTAAAATCATGATGGAGTATGGAGCATAACCTTCCTGGCCATTGTATTGCCAGTTCAGATTCAGGCTCATGACTGGAGCAGGTGGCTGAGAGGAAGGCCACAACAGCATTAAACTGTAGCTGAATCACTTCTCTAGTATTATTCTCATTTGTAAGTTATTTTAGATCAAATTTATTGTGGTGTGTACTGACTTAAACTTCTATGAAATAAAAGAACCTTTTGTCAGAAAAGATAGAGCTTTACCTAGCAAGCACTTATACAGACACATTTCCTGTTCTATCTAAAGCTCCTTCAGCCCTGTGCAGAACACTCTGTCATATCAGATCAAGCTGGAATTTGCCTGAAGACTGTGTGATGATGTTGTAAGATTTTGTGTAGTCGTCACTCATCCTCCTTGTTTGTAGGAACAGCAGGACTGATTGGCGCTCACACAGAGAGATGGGCCTGATGAATGCGATTGGTCTACAGCCACGACATCCTGCCCCCATTGTTACATCGCAGGGGACGCAGACACAGACTTTACAGCTGCAGAATGCGGAGACACAAACAGACCATGATCTTCCAGATAACCCTGAGCAGCCCAGCACTTCTCAGGGGTCACAGGTTACTGATGGTAAGACATCATTACTGAGCTAAGGTGAGGTTTGTCTTTGAGACGAAAAGACAAATAAATCCTTGGTTAGTTTTCCTTCTCTTTCCTCGGACATATTGATTGCTCCTCTTTGCTCCTCTATCCACAAAACATTCTTTTAATCCTTTAGACAGTCTCGCCAATTTGAATAAATTCAATCTGAACGCAGATTCAGGTTTTTTTTTGTTTTTTTTTTTTTTTTCATTTTTATGCTGTATGTACCCCAAATTTGGCAATCCGATGAAAATACTGTATCTGTTTACATGTGCACCACATGTATTCTGTGCATGCAAAAGAGCAGCAGTTAGTATCAGTGTTACCATAGCAACAAGAAGCTGTCAGTGTTCCTGTCAGAGAACTTCCATTACCTCAAAGACTTTTTTGAAGTCGTTGTTACTTAAGTTTTTCCTTCCCTCCTTTAGAATATTAAACACTCCTTCACAAGAGTGTTGTTATTGTTAACTGAAACTGTTTAAGAAAAAACAGTGTTTGTTAATTAAAAATAACATATAAGTATTAGATGAAAAACTTAAAATTGTTGCCTTTCAATTCAATTAAACCCAATTACAAATATAAAACATTTATGAAAATGTCAAAAGCACTTAACAAAATTAGTAAAACTTAAACTAAAATTAAAACAAGAACTAAAAATGTATAATTAAAAGCTAATTCACAATATGAATAAATTCTATAATACTATATGTGACCACTCATAAGGGTCTGTTTTTTGAAATTGAGATTTATGCACCATCTGAAGACTGAATAAATAAGCTTTGGCCGAGATACAATTATTTGAAAGGTGCAAAAAAATCTAAATATAGAGAAATTCACCTTTTAAAGATGTCCAAATGATGTTTATTGCCATGTTTATGCAAATATCAATCCTATATTTTGGATTTGACTGTGAACGTTGTCTAATTTGCATGACAGTTATTCTTCTGTTTAACTGATTATATAGGCTTCTTAATTGGAATCGAGCTAAATTAAATCATTTGTATTCGACTGAAGTGCTCACATAATGATTTTTCATTCCATTTGAGGTTTCACTTGAATTTCTGGCTTTCTGGGCTTCATGTAAGCATAGCTCTTGGTTGGTTATGTGTTAATGTCATTCTGTGGCCTTTAGTGAGAAGCCTGAGAGGTGAAGAGAGAAGATTGGGTGCTGCATTTTGTCCTTATGCTAATGGTAATTACAGGGGCAGGAGAGGCCACTACACTGGGCACCCAACAGCTGAATCTCTCCAAGTTAATGTCTGTGTAGTATTGCACTCATGTTTAATGGCGGTTAGCTTCAGAGAGAGCATTTATGCCAGAAAACGCTACATTGCATCTCTCTTTCCTGGTACCAGCCACATTCTCTCCTCAGCCAGCCTCCAGTACCCATCAGCCCACTTTAGCTCTCTGCTTTTATAACTCTTATTCCGCATGTGTCGCTTTTAGCTACACGCCAAACAGATGAATAAGCATGTCTCGATGAAGCTTAACTTTTTTGAGGTCCCAGATATAAATTGCAGAAATAAGCAATAACCCAGCTGACACTTGTATTTTTAGACCGTTGGGCTGTTTAAATGCGTTTTATTTATAAACATGGTTTGCAGTCAGACCCGCTGCTGGAATGATATGCCTGATATAATGCCTGGTGGGAGCTCAGCTTCAGAAGAGTCAGATCATAGGGTGTGCAATATTTAGCAGCACAGAATTAATCAAATACTTTTTTTCCCCCTTATCTATAGATTGTAGTTGTAAATATGACCATCTGTCTGAAGCTCAGATTGTATAGCTTTGTACAGTACAAGCAATTGACCCTTCGCAAAGACCCCGCCCCCCTTAGTTGCTTTTGCTACGTCTGACAAGCCATGGCGCTCTCACACCACGCAAAGTCTCAGCTTTCAAATTTTGTCTGTTTTTTTAAGAAGTTTTTGCCAAAACAGATTGCTGGAGCTCCTCAGTTCAAGTGCCACGTGAACCGATCATCTCTTCCTACTAGCTATAGCATGAAATAAACATGGCAGATTTTGCACCATGATTGGTCAAATCGCCTGTCATTCAAACTCCTGGCGAAGGGTGAATTGTGCAAAGAAAGCACTATAACATATATCATATACACAAGATAAATATTATAAATTATTTATGAAAAAAGATATACACAATATACACTCACTGGCCACTTTATTAGCAATACCTGTTTAACTTCTCATTAACGCAGATTTCTAATCAGCCAATCACATTGATGGCAACAACTCAATGCATTTAGGAATGTAGACATGGTCAAGACAATCTGCTGAAGTTCAAACTGAGCATCAGAATGGGGAAAGGGGAGGAATTAAGTGACTTTGAATGTGGCATGGTTTTTGGTGCCAGACAGGCTGGTCTGAATATTTCTGGTTTGAGCTGATAGAAAGACAACAGTAACTCAAATAACCATTCGTTACAACCGAGGTATGCAGAAGAGCATCTCTGAACACAGAACACGTCAAACCTTGAAACAGATGGGCTACAACAGCAGAAGACTGTGCTAGCTGCAACTCCTGTTGGCTAAGAGCTACCAGGAAACTGAGGTTACAATTCGCACAGGCTCACCCAAATTGGACAGTAGAAGATTGGAAAGACCTAGTCTGGCGATTGCCTGGTCTGATGAGTCTCCATTTCTGCTGCGACATTTAGATGGTAGAATCAGAATTTGGTGTAAACAACATGAAAACATGGATCAAGGCAGGATGGTGGCTAATAGTACAGGCTGATGAAATAATGGAGGGGATATTTTCTTGGCATATTTCTACCCTCTTAGTACCAATTGAACATCATTTAAACACCACAGCCTATCTGAGTAATATTGTTTACCATGTCCATCCCTTTATGACCACAGTGTACTCATCTTCTGATGGCTACTTGTAACAGGATAATGTGCCATGTCACAAAGCTCAAATCATCTCGAACTGGTTTCTTGAACGTGACAATGAGTTCAGTATACTCAAATGGCCTCCACAATTACCAGATCTCAATCCAGTGGAGCGCCTTTGGGATGTGGTGGAACCATGAGCGTAAACACTATTATGTAATGTTAGTATGTTGCATTCATACTCGAAGCCGGAGGATGCTCTCGTGCAAAAAGAATAAAACGGACTTGTACAAGTAATAACTTATGACTTATACGAATAATGCCGTGCTAATTGGCATAACCTTCATTATTGTATAGAAACTGTAAAATATTGTACTGCCTTGTACTGTGATAAATAAGTAGAAAATCCATGATGACTACATAAATATTACAGTACATAAACCAGTCATAAAAACTGTCATAAGAATAATAAAGGAAAAAATCTGTAAAACAAATCAGTGGTCATTGTTCAGTAGTGTATTTGATTCGTTAGCCAGTTAGAAGAATAAATAAAACTTGTCAATTAGACAAAGTTATGAAAAAAATGGTATTACAATTGATATTTCAATCCCCCTCACTTCACCCACAACCCTGGGTGGAATGGGACAAATTTGCAGCAACTGCATGAAGCTATCATGTCAGTATGGACCAAAATCTTGGAGGAATGTTTCTAGCACCTTGTTGAATCTATGCCACAAAACAATTAAAGCCGTTCTGAAGGCAAAAGGGGGTCCAACCCAATACTAACAAGGTGTGCCTAATAAAGTGGCTGGTGAGTGTATATAATTTGTAAATAAATATGTAATCTTGTATCGTTAAAGTGACAAAGAGAGAAACAAAGTGCTGTAGAAAAATAATAAACAGTTTGGGGTTACCAAGCACGGGTAAACTTTGAGTATTTTTAAAGCTCTATCAGAAAAAAAGTAATAATGATGAAAACCCGTAGAGAGTTTTTTCTTTTCTTTTCTTTTCTTCTTAAGTTTAGCCCAGGACATCATAAAGTTGACATTTAGCTTTAAATGACATAAATTACAACTTGCATACAGGTTAGCAGTTTTTAAGTTTATTAGCTCTTGCTTGAAAGTTGTAGTAGTGGGAAGAGTTTTGAGGTGACAATTTTAATTCAGTTGGATAAAGGGATTAAAAGAGGGAAGGGACAGCTATGGGATGAGCTATCTGTACTCCAAGCACATGCTAAAAGCTAGCACTGCCTGAAGCGTCCTTTAAATTGATTGGCTCTGGCTTTTGCTAGAGTCAAATGAATGTACTTCTACGGAAAATTGAGTATTAAAAATAGACTAGAAACAGAAGAACCTACACCCCTTTCTTGTTTGATATTAAAGCTGAACCCTGTTAGTTTTAAAACAGTGCATGAATAGAAATATAATAATGGAACAGGAAGGAGCCCATGAATTCCCTCAGTACATGTACAGACAGAAGCTGTGTGAAGTTTAGTGGATGTAGCCAATCAGACCTCTGAAGCAACAATCTTTTCACACTTTCAAAGGGTAGATGTCCTTTGCTTGGTCTTGTGTATCCAGACTTTTGACTAAAATAGCAGAATGTACAGTTCTGCTTTTTAACTTGTTTTCAAAAATATTTTTCAAATATTTGATGTCAATAACCTGGCAAATTTGGCAATGCCAGTCAGTACTTCATCCTCAAAAGCGCTATTGTATCAGCGTGTTCCTTGTAAACACAACTTAGTTTCTTTGCGAACTGATTGAAACAAATCTGTGTGGCCTTACTCCTGAACTATATTTTAGACCAGGTTAGAGCTTGCTAGATTGAGAAAATGCTTTTCAGTTTAGTTTACAGTATCAGACGGAATATGAGTGAATGGACTGTGGTCAGAGGCCTGATGGTCTGGTGACCTGCTTCTAATGTTGTGCTTAAATGGAAACTTTTTTTATTTTCACTGAAATTGATTTGCATGTACACTGCCCAATATACATAGTAGCAGTTTTCATGGCTGTGCGTATTTGTTTTGTGGCGTATGACTGAGGTCAGATGTGCTGCGTCTTCGCCTGCAGCAACTTTGTGTTTGTGTGTCTCTGAAGTACCACAGGTGCCAAGAACTTGATGACTCAAAGTTTTAGGGTAGAGAAGTTCACATCTGAGTGTCTCACCTCAAGGAAAGCCATCTTCCCACACAAACTGTGCACACTCCCGGCAGTGAGATCTGTGGGCGAGGGTTAAGTGTTGTATCGTTTTAAACTGCAGTCAGTGAATAAGTTTAGGGTTAGCATTAGCATCCTCTTTGTGCATTTTATGTTATGAATATGCGGAAAGAGCACGTTATATTTACTCAGGTTATACAAAAAAAACAAAAAAAAGATGCACAGACATTCTCTCTCTCAATCCCTCCTCCACTGTTTCTGTTGTGAACGCTGTATTGAATCTGAAAAGTAATCCTTGGGTTGTTTATATTTTCAAGTCTTTTTTTTTAAATGTGCTTTTTGGAATAAAGCACCTCACATTAGCATTCAGACAGGGAAATAAAGAAACTGCAGAAGTCAATTTAGAAGATGTCTAGTTCATGTTTTGGGAACATTTATTTGTATCAAAGAGATGTGGTCCTTCTCTTCAGTCTTCATTTTCCTGAGTAGATTGAGTTAATTGACTAACAACAGATCAAGCTCCAACTGGACTCAGTTTGCTGTTCCTTTCATTTTGTATTGACAGGCCATGTTGATAACTTTGGTTTCCAAAGTGATATGGGAGGCAAATATGGATGAAATGTATTACTTTCAAAAGTTTGGAATCTGTAAGATTGTTTTAATGTTTTTAAAGTCACTTATACTCACAAAGGCTAGATTTATTAGATTTTTTTTTTTAAATCTATTTTAATTTTTTTTTCAATGTAATTTATTCCTGTTATGGCAAAGCTGAATTTACAGCTGCCATTACGTAATCCTTCAGAGATTGTCATAGTGTTGATGTTTAAAATATGCACTATTATATGACGCTCATGCTCAAGAAACAGTTCTTCTCAATGTTGAAATTTAATGTCTTTATGTGCTGAATAAAAGTATTGATATATTAATAATAATTACATTTTTAATTAATTAATTATTTTTATTTATTTTTTTAAATCGAATGTTAATGCTTATATGGACCTTTTATATTCTACACCTAGAACTTTATTCATTACAATAGATTTTGTGGAGGAGTAGAAATAGCCGAGGACTCGGAGTGAGCTGCTGCAGGAATGGTGCATGACCATAGTTTTCCAAAACATGAGAATGTTTTATACATTATATATATACATATATATATATATATATATATATATAAGCTCTTCCATGGCTTGTCCTTTCATGCTTTGACAGATGTGTGCTGTTTGAGCAGTGTTGGGAGGTAGCACATAACGTAACACGGGTTATGCAATCAGTAACTAGTAAAGTAACACATTACTTCTAAATGTAAATCAAAATATCCTTAGTTACTTTTTCAAACAAGTAACGCAAGTTTTCCCATATATTGACTGACACCTCTCTTGTCCCCATGTTGAGAGAAATAGGGAGTAAGTGCAGATGAGTTGTGTGTGCTGTGGAAACATGATGATTATTGTAGTTCTAAGGCCAATTCACAGTGCACTGACAAACGCCATCAAACACGTGTGTTGGAGTTTGTTGGATCAGTGTGATACCACGGTCTGTGTCTATTGGAGTTGTCGGAGTCTGAACATGTATAATCGGCATTTGTTGGGTCGTGGAATGTCTGAGCAATGTGGTATGGTTTTTCAACAAATGACAACAAACTCTGACATAATCTGACCTGGCCACTAACCATTGCCATGACATCAAGTCCTGCGAGACTGAGGTTTGATCGCGCTGGCGCCTCAAGCACACACAACAAAGCACTGCAAACGTGACTTTGCAGTTTGTTCAATATAAAATTAAAATACAGTCAAAACATACAGTATATGTTACAATATTCAATTTAAATAGTCCGTAGTGCAGTCCGGTGCGTTCAGCAAGAGCACTGCTCCACTGTTGTATTGCCATTTTTGTGAAGAGGTGTTGCTCATGTAAAGAGGATTATTTTTTTTTTCTATTGAAACTGGAACGTGCGCGCGCGTGTGAAGTACTTTACATAATAAATAGTAATTATAGCATCCAAATACTTTGCCAAATGGAGATATTTGGATAATTTGGAAAAGAGAGAGGTATAAGTGTGAGAGCAACGCAGGTTTAACCTAAATTTAGTTTTAATTGAATTCGTTTTGGCTTGTTTAGCTACAAATGGTTGTATTTACCTTTGATGGGTCACGCTAAAAAAAGTTTTCAAAAACCGGTGTAGGCTAAATAACCCCAACGGAAGAGATCGGATCGATGGCTAATGCTTCGGATTACAGATTAGTATTTTTCTGTTTGCCTCAATACTTTAATACAATGAAAATATATATGATACTAGGCTATATTATTAATCTAATAAACCTCCTGAAAATATTGTTAACATGATTACACGTATAGTTGTGGATGGCAATTTTTCCAAGTCAGGCTTGACTCTCTGTGACTTAGGGGAGAAAGCTGACAAAAGCCCTAATTCAGAAGCAAATCGGTGCTCATTCACATAAGTGACAATCTCTATGTTTGAGTTATCAAAGACGCAACTGAGAGAACCGCCAGTGCATTGCCCATGCCCGAGAGATATTTAGCAGGTTAAATATCTAGACCTGTGTGCAACTCAGGTCCTGTAGTGTGAAACATGTTTTACCTGGAGCTGATATCACTGATGACAGACAGTTGTCCAGGCTTATGTTAAAGTTGTTATTAGGATTATTCTACTAAATGAAAGTGCGCCATTATTTGAAGCTATAGTTTTGTTTTATTGTTCAGGTTTGATTTGGCTTCAAAAACTTTCTTACCACCAAACACCTTATCATTCTTCCGTGGTCAGAGATTAGACAGACAGACGGTAGCTAGTCTCATTATCTGACTTCATGACGCTTAGACATCTTAACTCTCCTTTACAGAGGAATCGGCTTCAGCTGTCATAGGCAGAATACCAGCCAAAGGTCATGGAAGTTTTCATCATCTCTTCTCCTTCCTTTCTCTCAGCATCCTTTAACCCTTTCCTTAAACACACAAATTATTCATGTATATGTACATATGTATCTGTTTACAATAGAAAACAGATACAGACTTTTGTTTGAATAGCTAGTGTTCTTGATATCTCATGCATCTTTAAAAAGGGTTAGTTCACCCAAAAATGAATATTATGTGTGTATATGACTTTTTTTTTTTTTTTTTCAGACGAATAGAATCAGGGTTATATTAAATAATGTCCTGGTTCTTCCCAGCTTTATAATAGCAGTAAATAGAGGATGAGATTTTGAATCACAAAAAAGTGCAACCATCCATCATAAAAAACAACCACACGGCTCCAGGTGGTTAATGAAGGCATTCTCAAGCGAAGTGATGCATTTATGTAACAAAAATATCCATATTTAAAACTTTAAAAACTAAAATAACTAGCTTCTGGCAAACTACTGTACGCATTGATTTACAGCAAAAGAGTTAACTTAGACCCGATGCATGACGTATTGACGAAGCACAGAGGAGAGCAAAACAAAACAAAACATCAGTCACAAATTAGAAGTTTAAAATGATAAAATGAGAGATGTCTGAAGATTTCTTATTTTTTCTTACACAAACGCATCACTTCACTTCAGAAGGCCATTATTAACCCCCCTGGAGCCGTGCGGTTATCTTTTATGATGGGTGGTTGCACGTTTTGGGGGCTTCAAAATCTCATCCTCTGTTTACCACCATTATAAAGCTTGCAAGAGCCAGGACATTATTTAATGTAACTCTGATTGTATTCATCTGAAAAAAGAAAATCATATACACCTGGATGGCGTGAGGGTGAGTAAATCATAGTTTTCCTTTTTGGGTCAACTATCCGTTTAAGGAGATTTACTGTACAGTCTGTCAAAACATTCACATGAAGCATTTTGGTCACAGAAAAGCAAATCCTCACATTTCCATTCTGACATTGATGGGCTTTTTGTCTGATACTGAAAGCTTGTTTGTGTGAGGATCAATCAGTATGAGTGGTTTTCGCATTGCAAACTGGCCAACAGGAAAGCTGTATGTGAGAATGTTCCGATTACTACTTTAAGACATTGATGAGTCTTTCTTTCTATCTCTTACTCATTCAACAAACACCCACACCCACACACTCACTATTTTGGAGGCATAACAGATGTTATGTATTAGATAAATAATTAATATATAGCTCAAAGACTCTTCGCTCCACAGCAAAATTTATTCCTTACAGAAGCCTGTGGGTGCAGTCAGTGCAGAGAGATTACTTTTTCATTGTTCAGTCAGCACAAACCCCATGAGGAAATGCTCCACACGGAGCCATTTAATTCTCTCATGTGGGCTGATATTGGCTTGGTCATTAGCTGTGTATGAACAAAAATGCTGATGTGATAATAATGCTGCACACAGGGTGCCATTGGCTCAGTCACAAACATTCAGGGCTTCGTCAGATCTGTGAGTCTCCTGAATGACGTCATTGTGAATGGTTGGACCAGATCTCAATGTTCTTTAGCCTTTCCTAATGTTCCTTCTTTCAAGTAAATGTCAAATTACTGACCGTCTATGTAAAAACGGCCATTTATACTGTAAGAAATAACAATATTATTAACGTGTAAAATGCTACACAGTAAGAAAAAAAAAATCCATCATAATGACCTGGCAGAAAGTTAATGGTTAAGTAAATGGACATTTCCTTCAGCCCTCAAACACAACACAATAAAAGGCATAATTAAAAATAAATACATAAACACCTGTCAGAAATGAATACAGAAACGTTCATCATATTATCATGGTACTTTGATCCTGGTTTTTTCTTACTTTTCTTAGTATATCTGCTTTTTTTTTTTAAATATCTTTTTTAATCGAACTATCACTAGAAAAATGTTAGACATAAACCTGAAGTGAAATATACCATTAAACTATGGCTGTCAATAGAAAACAATAATCCTGACTGAACTTATAATATCTTAAGAAAGCGTTCTAGCGTTCAAAAGCTTGCGGTCTTTTAAGATTTTTTGATGTTTTTGAAAGAAGTCTCTTATGCTCGCCAAGGCTGAATTAATTTGATTAAATGCTGTAAAAACAGATTAAAATGACAAGATTTCAAATTAAAATAACCTTTCTATTATAATATATTTTAAAATGGCTAAGCTGAATGTTCTTTAGCCATTACTCCAGTCTTCAGGGTCACATGATTATTCATAAATCATTCTGATATGCTGGTGTGGTGATTATTATCAAAACAGTTGTTGCTTTTTTTTTTTTTTTGTGGAAACTGAATTCATCAAAGAATCCTGACAAAAAAGTTCAAAAGAACTGCATTTATTTGAAATAGAAATCTAATGACATTTTTGATCAATTTAATAAATCCTTGCTAAACAAAAATATTAGTTGTTAAAAACAAAAGTATGAACCCAAACTTTTGAACTGTAGTATAGTTTGAAACAGTAAAAATGTCAAATTTATTTAATAAATGTTAACTTATTGTATGCTTTTGTTCAGATGAAATATACTTTTATAATGGAAATGTTGTGTTCTGCTTTCTATTTTGCATTTTGTGCTAAGCATGTGTCATTAAAACCATGGAATTGTGGCAAAAGGACAGACTGGCATTAGTGGCCTCCCACTGGCCTTTGTCACCAATGGTCCAAGATAATTTGGTTGTGTTGGGTGCAGATGGCAGAGGTGATGATGTGCAGGTTCTGTATTTTTTGGAGAGCTGTTGTCCAGGGAGGGATAAACTCACTTGAAGCAAGCGTGAACGTTGTCTGCACAATGGAAGGCATTTTACAGGCAGCACAAATGAGCATTCATATTGGAAATTAGTGACCCTGAACTGTGAGTGCAGTTTGCTAAAAGAGAGAGTATTCATTCATACTAAAGACACTTTAAAACGTGAAGATCAGCCTGCCAGCTGAGATAAGTGTAAACAGCAGAAGGTATTTGTCACAAGCTTATTAATGTTATCACTTTGATGGACTGAGTTACTAATTATGAAATTATTTTGTCACTTCTGTTATATTAACATGGATTGCAATTTTTACAGAAACACAAATGGCACAGTTGCTCATTTTCACTTATCTTATTAGCTGTTGTAGGTGTTTTAGCTGCAGGTATCAGAAAATAAAGAGAATTCCTCTCCATTATTCATGACTGATAATGTTTTGTTGTGTGCTTCTAATGTGAAATATCTATCTCGTAACTCATTCATCTGATAACTACGTTTGGGATGTTTATGGATTTTCATTCAGATGGGGAAAATGTAAAATATAAGCAAGCAATATGAAAAACAGTATTGATAAAATATGTAAAATATTGTACTGGCACTTCATTTTGTGGCCGTGTGAGAATGAAGTACGAGTACAAAAGCAAACTTATGCAAGCATTCAGAGGTTTAAGAGTACCACTCTTCCTAAAAACGTGAATACAAAAGCATGAATATTATTTTCTCACATTTTGCCTCTAACCTTCATAAGGTTTTATCATCTCGTTGTTTGTTTTTCTTCATCCTATTTTTTTTTTTTTTTCATTTCATGTTGGAAAAAAAGCAAATGGCAGATTTCAAAAGCAATTTAAAATTCTGAAATGATTATTCTTTATCAGCCACAGACTCTCTGGATTTAGAGACTCTCCCAGAGGATTCTGGGTCTGAGGTGATACCAGAGACGCCCCCCCACAGTCAACCCCAGGAAGATGAAGGGTCAGATCTCACTGAACCCAGTTCAGACAGCACAGGTAACCAACACATACTTCTCACAGATAAACACAGCAACTATGTGATACTGACTTTGGTCAACCAACCAGGTTTAGATTCAAACATAAACAATATTCAAATCATAATAAACTATTACTGACTTCTGACTGTAGGGTTGATTTTATGGTTAGGTAACTAACACTGACAGCTTTCACACTGACAGGGTGGCAATAGAACAGAGGAGCGATTTGCATGAATTTAAAAAGCAGTTTGATGTAAAGTGAAGTGTTTACATCATCGTTGTTTCAATGAAACACATGTAGGTTATCATGACAGTGGTGATGATTTACCTTGGATTCGAGCGAGAGAGAGCGTGTAATGTAATTGTGTAGAGTGAGTGCAATCAGAGCTGCAAATGAATGGCTTGCAATCAGATGTCACCTCAAAAGAGACTGTTCGTGAGCAGCAGAAAGCCGCCTTCATGCAACGCATATAGACGCAAGTGTCATTCAATTTGCTGCACATATTATCACAAAACAAATAAAAAACATATTAACCCACGTTGTACTCTCTATAATGCGTGCTGTGCACGTTTGTCCTGCCCCAAGATGAACACAAATCCACTGGGGTTCGATAGGATAGAAATATCAGACCAATCTCAAGATTCTGACTGCAGCCCATTGTGAAACCGCCGTTTGATTGTACATTGTAGCACAGCACAAGTCAATTGTGGAGTGCACAAACCCCTCACTATTAAAAAAAACGAATGCAAGAATTGTAAATATCAGTGCGGAAATGAAGAAAGAAACCAAAGCTTAAAAGGATTGTTGATGCTGATGCAAACATCTGAAACACATTCTCATACTCACACTAAATGTAATTGATCCAAAGTGCGTAGAGAGGATCAAAGAATTATGTTTGCAGACACAGTAGATGCATAATTTAGAGTCCATTGTGGTGCTTTAATTGCACTGCACCTTCCTGTTAAATTAGGTCCATACAACATGTGTCCAGGCCGTAAACCTGTACCGTAACAGCTGTTTGAAAGCCATTTTATGTGTGTAAATCTCCACTGGCAAGACGTGCATCTTCCACTAACACCAACTTTCATTGTCAACACACCCTGCAACTTCTTCATGCTTTGTAAGCTCTCAATTTCACTTTTTCTCCAAAAGGCCATCCAGAGTTATTACTTTGTTCCTCCCTACTAAAGTTTATTGATCCCAGAAAGCAAGTTGGACACTGGTATTTCTTGAAGAACTCAATAGTTCTTCTTTACTATCTCTCTCTCAGGTCAGGCAGAGTATGTTTCTCATATCCGAAGGTTAATAGCTGAGGGAGGCATGACTGCGTTTGTCCAGCGTGAGCGGAGCACCACAATGGCTTCCATGGGCAGCTTTGGCAACAACATCATCGTCAGCCACCATATTCACCGTGGCTCCCAGACAGGAGCGGACGCACAAAGCCATACTCATTTGAGTCCTATCCCTGGTCCCTCCTCTAGTGTCCCCGAGACTTTGGCTGGAGCTGCAGGTTCATACTCCTACGTCCTCACCAACCCACTGGGGGTTCACACCAACACCGCTCAGGGCACCTCTACAGACATAGACCTGACACCGGTCGTAGAACAGGAGAGATTTCACACGTCCCTCCTTTCACATGAGTTTTCACCTCTTTTCTCATCTGCTGTAAACACAAACGGACCTTCTGCTTCCATGGAAACAGACAATGTCTTGGAGGGGGAGGAGCTCCAAGACTATGCATCACTCCCTCCATCTTTACTCTCATCCTCACCATCTCTTTCTCCAGTGAATAACAATAACTACAACAACAGTGATAGTAGTTACCATGGAGAGGAGTATGGGCGTTGAAAGGGGCGAAGTTCAGAGTCATAATTTGGAAACAACCGAGAAGAGAGAAGGCCACACAACAGAAACTTCCAAATATATTTGCACTCAGTGTTCGTTTCTCTCATCAGTGATAATATTTTTCATCTGCTCAGACACAATTTAGTGAATAATGAAAGACGGATAAACAGTTGTAGTTTCCTGATCAGTTAAAACTTGGCAATGAATTCAGGCCATTCCATGTTGTTCATCGATCAGTTTCCAGTGGTGGTCTCTGTCTACCTGTTGTCATGAAGTGCGCACATATACATCCAAATACAGAATAAGGTGTGTTTTTATGTGAATGGCAGAGAGACAGAGCATCTCTTTGCTGGCATTCCTGAGTCTGCAGAGCAATATTAGTTCAACATTTCAGATGACATTGAAATCTGCTGCCGGAAAAATGATAAAGTCTCAGATAGTTTTCTAGTTACAAAAACCTTTTTACATTTTGAACAGTTTGGTTATGTTACTGTTGGATGGTTTAGAGCTGAGAGTGAAGTCACTTCTGTAGGAGGAAGGTCCATTTTTAGATGGTGATTGGTACATTTTAGTTCAGGTTTTTTTTTTAAGTTGAAAAGGCCACATCTTGTTTTCTCTGTGGGTTTTTTTGTTTGTTTTTTACTTTTAAGAAAGAAAACAAAGTTGTATTAAAAGTATCGTATTTTGTCGTTAATTCTGTGGCATTAAAAGGATAGTTCTCCCAAAAAAGAAAATTCATCATTTACTCATCCTTATGTCTTTTTAAACCTGTACAACTGCAGAACACAAAAGATACTATTTTGAAAAGTAAACCAGAAGTCAAATACTCTTCACAATATATTAGTTTATATTCCACATCAGAAAGAAAGACATATAGGTTTGGAACAATATGAAGGCGAGTAATTAATGCCTTTAAGTTGTGATGCCCATTTACATTTACATTTAGTCATTTAGCAGACGCTTTTATCCAAAGCGACTTACAAGTGAGGAAAACAAACAAGCGATTCTTCATGAATTGGCAAATAACACAGGAAGTGCTCACAATACAAGTTTCATACATTGCTCAGTACCATAAGCTAGAGCCCATCTGTAGCCCCATAAAATCTTTAGCTTCATCAGTCTTGCATGTGGCCGAGTCGGTCTCCTTTGCACTCACCGTTATCATGAAAACCCTTCAATTATCTTGCTTTGCCCCAGATTTAAAAAAAAAAAGGCTTCTTGAGAGGGTTTTCCCTTCCTTGTTTACAGTGAAGTGGTTCTTAACACAATGTGATGCACCTCACACTCAGAGCCTCAACAGAGAAGCGGTGAAGTTTGAGAGGCAGGTCTTTGTGAGAGAGACACTATCCCAGTTCTGTCAGCTACTGTAGATTTTCAAAGCCGATTGAAGCACCTGACAACATTGGTGTTGATTCCTTCCCTTTTATTTCGTATGTAGCTCTCTGCTTCCTATCTGCTCTCTCAGAAGAGCAGTTGAGAGGTGTGTGTGATCAGAGTTGTCCATTGAATCTCAAAGTTTGCCCCTGGCTCTGCTGTGATGCCTTTCAAATTTCAAATTTGAAGCCCATTTTTGACTTCACAAACCACTAAATAACCCCAATCATGATGTCTGCTTAAGTGTACCTTATGTTGATATGCGACCTTAGGGTGGGTCTCTATGATGTGTTTTTCAGTGTCGAAATGCTGGCCAGTGGTCTGGTACACAGATTACTGCAGTACTGTGGATGTTTGGATGAATGTTTATGTGAGATTTTTCTTGTTCGCAGGCTAATGCATTATGTTCCGCATTAATATGGAGAGGCTCTCTCTGCTTCTTTTGGCAAACCACTTTATCCTGAAAATGAATGTCTGGCAGTGTCTCCTGAATCAACCTGCTGCTTTGGTAAACAGTGTAACCTCTGCTATAGAGCTCAACTCACTGTCCTCCTTCAGTATAAAACAGAAAACAAAAGCTACAACACATGCTTTTTCTGCACATAAAGTGTAAGACGCTGTAGAATTACAACTGCGGCTTTTCTGAGGGCTTATCTAATTACATTAAAAGTGACTACTTTTTGTCCTTTCTTTTTTGTTTTTCTGTTTGCATTTTAGAAAACTTAATGTTTTTCTTTTAAAATTGCGATAAACATTGATCTGCATACACAAACAATCCTGTATGTGATTTAAATGGAATAAAATGATAACAACCATACCTTGTTAATGTTTGTTTGTGCATAGATAGTGATGAGGAGAAAAATGTTCATCTTGTAATGTTTTGTTATTATTATTATTATTATTATTATTATTATTATTATGGTCCTTTTTGTTGCAGATGCCTGGGATGAGAGATGTCTCACGTGCTCCTAACATTTTGACTGATCTTTTGCTGCACCTCTTGATTCTTAAAGTCTGAAGATCCAACTTTTGTTAGATCCAGATGAATGTACTTCATTTATCATATAAGCCTTTTCATCCAGACACTTTGCTCCACATTAGCCTTGTTGCTCCTCAGCTGACTTCAGATCAGTGCTGACTGCTGATTATGCCTCTCGTGGAAGTAGATTATATTCCGATGATTCCAGAACGGCGAATGAGGCGAAGCAGAGATGGTGTTCACTGATGTTAGCGCTGACTGAGAGACCATCAAAAAGAAAAAGGCCTCTAAAAATGATTTGTCAGTTAATGTTAAGGTTCTCAAATCTGCAGTGCTTCTTCAGACATTCGCTCTAGGATTCTGAGGGTGCAATGATGTAATTCAAGATTGTTAATTGTTAATCTTCTCAGTGAAAATGGTTCAAAGAGATGTGCTGAATAGAAATGAGATGTGTATAAGCTGCAGCAAGAGCCACATATATCAGGAAGGAGCATGAGGAAGAGTGTTTTGGTCTTCTTTTTTTTTTTTTTTTTTTTTCAGTCCTTACTGATTAAATAGGATCTCAAGGGAATTTAAAAAATACTCTATTCTAATGAGCCGCCCTGTAATGAGGATCTTCTACATGACCTAACTGTTACAAATATCAGTTTCATGGTATAAAACAAACACTCAGAAACACTTCATCATGCAGGCATGTACAAAAGCAAAAGCCAGATTATCTAATGTGAGGCTGTAAAGGCACATTGTAACAAGCAATGTGAGAACATTCTGTGCTTTAGGCTCCATTCAACTAAAACTGTGGGGTGGCTAATTGCCGTTATAGATTCAAGACAGCAGAGGGCTCATTAAAAGAGAAAGACTCTTCAGAGGAAGGAGGAGAGAGTTGCCATACAGCATTCAGCTGCACATACATACCATGTGGTCAAGGTTTGGCAAGAATGTATGAGGCAGTGACCCCCTGCTGGTAGATACTGTAACTACATTGTCCTGGTGCCTAAAAGCATATTTCTCCATTGATGATAACCTTTCACAAGGAGCTCTGTATTCAGACTAAATATTCATGTATTTTATTATTTGCTGCTTTTATTAGCAAAACATAAAGTGCCATTTTTTATTACATTTATGTGTTGATAGATCTTTTTTTAAAAGAAAATATTTTATTCAGCAAGGATGCATTAAATTGAACAAACGTAAATTAATCACAGCAAATAATTACATTTTAAAATATTGTAAAATGGAAGAAAACACTTATTTTAATATTAATATTTCACAATATTACTGTTTTACTGTATTTTGATCAAATTAATGCAACCTTGGTGAGAATAAGAGACTTTTTTTTGACCAGTCTTACTCTCTCTGAATACCCACCTCAGAATAGTGGAAGAGAAAATAACCCATGTAACAAAATAAAATGCAAATATTACAAAAAAAGTTACATGATTAAAGCTTGGTGAAATTAAAGGTACGTCTTTGTGTTTACTGAGCTTATAATACGAAAATAAGTTGACATCATTTCACAAATAAAATATATTGTTTAAATGTACTACTGACTTTAGTTATAATTGTGCAGTAAATGTAAAATACTTAAAATCTCTAACTCGATGAGAATGACTTGGTTTTAATCAATAGAACATACATTACATAGTAATGTAAAAATACAAAACAATTGTTTTCTTTTTTTGATGTAATGTTTAACCAGGAAAATAGGACAACATTATATACATGTGATTTATAAAATAAATAAATAAAACTATATGTACTTTGCCTCCTCATTTCAGAACACCACTGCACGCTACAGCAAGGCAATTGCCTTTGAAATAGCTTTCTTCAAATATTATAGTCCTCCTTGATAGAAAATCTTCAGTCCTCAAATCAGTGTCATCCTGACAAATATCAAGATTTTTAATGCAGGACTGAGAAATCCATTCCTGCCATGTGAAATGACGCCAATTCCTGTTCCTCCAGACCGAGCTGTGACAGAACGCTCCTGAGGGGCTGCAGTCCGCAGCAGCGCTCGCTGTTTATATTGAGAAAGCGATTATACACTTTTCCCCAAAGGCTCTGAGAAATTCCACCTGTCTGGCAGGAAATTTGTTCGCCATTAGCCTAGTGTGTCTTATTTTCAACTTTCAGCTGACTCTCTGCTTTTCTTGTGAGTTTCCTGTCTCACACTATCAGTATTGATGCTGTGAGTGAGAAAAGAGTGATGGGACTGCAGGAACTCGTAACTCACTGCATGTTAACCTGTGAAGTTGGCAACATCGGGCACAGCGTTCCAGACCATGAGTGATCAGAGTCCTCCCTAAGAAGACCACAGATACTGATCACAGTAATTTTGTATAGAAACAATGCACTGATACTGCGATGATTACATGCCCTGCTGAGTATTATCATCACCTACACTAACTCTGCTCTCGCTCCCCAGAACTGCTGTTGCATAAAGTGCTCCAAACAGAGAGCTGCATCATGGCGTAAGTGGACTCACTCTCACTCTCTCTCTCTCTCTCTCTCTCTCCTCTCTCTCTCTCTCTCTCTCTCTCTCTCTCTCTCTCTCTCTCTCTCTGTGTGTGTGTGTGTGGTGGCATTTTTCTGAGCGCTCAAGTGCACACATGCAGTTAGTCTTTGTGAGAGAAGAGATTTAATGATGGGTGTTTTCTGAGAGAGAAAGGCTGTTACGCAAAGCACCCCTTAATTGTATAATGTGGCAGATAAACAGAGTGGGCTGAGGTTAATGGGGATGACTACAGCAAAACATGCTGCTAATGATCCGGCCCATTTAATATTGCTGAAAACCCCTTGGCATAATAACAACAGATAGAGCATGTTGTACATTTATTTGTTTGTTTCTCCCTGAAAGTTTATGTGTGTGTGTTCGAGTACAGCTTTTTTTCTAAAGCGATCATTTTTCTGTTCTCTGCTGTGGTCAGTTATACTGTACATCCCCAGTTAATAAAGCCACTGAAACTGCACAGGAAATATCCATACAGCATTTGCTCATACATTATGATCTATTGTTAAATTTTGACTTTGGCCATTTTATTTAGCAGGATACATTACCCTGAAATTGAGTGTAATCTGGTCTCATAATCATAATAGACTGATTATTTGCCATCATATACAGTGGGTGGTTATCCTTTTTTGATTAACTCTTAGTGCGTGAGATTTTCATTATATGTTTATGGCTTAATGCATCAAAGTAACATGTATAAATCAGTTACATAAAAAGTAGTAAGAAAAACTTAAATTGGAATAAAAATATGCTATGAAAGCTATAAAATATCATTTTAAATTGGTGTGTGTCTGTGTGCCAGTGAGTACTACTGATATGAGTGGTACTGAATATAAATAGAATCAAGCATCTAGAGAATATTTTATATTATAGTGAGAGGTGCAGTTGAAATGAAGCAGTGATAGGTTGTGTGCTGTGAAATGCATGAATATCATTTTTCAGAAAAGGACAATCGAAATAACAAATATCTATTGGTATAACTTTCTAAGCGCCTTTAACACAGTTATTGTCACTGAAGTTGGAAAACCACTAAAGGAACAAACCTCAGAATTTCATTAAAAATAAAAAAGGTAAAAGACCTGATGTGGTATGGCTTAAAATGAAATCCTGAATGGTGTTCATGAGGATGGTAATTAAGTGTTAGTTAAAAATGTTCAGAAACTTTTCCAATAGTCATAGCAGACCTGAGGCCTGTCTCATATTTATGCAAATTGCTCTGCTCTCTGGAATACTTGATTCTGATTGGTCAGTCGTGGTATTCTGGGGTCAAATAGTTTGATGTAATGATCACTTAATTGTAGAGGCCTAATTGACTGTTTCCATAGCTACTCATTTGCTAAATAGCCCTGCTAATTTCATTGCTCTCCACAGTCTCTAAATTTGCATAGTAAAATCAGTTTAACCCTTAAGTCAGTGGTCACCAAAACTTTTTGGTTACCAACATTCATCAAAATATCTTTCACAGTCAATATGTTCCACAGTCATACACGCTACAAGTTATACAGGTTTGGAATGACTTGATGGTGAGTAAATATAACAGAATATTCAATTTTGTGAGAACTATCCGTAAAAAGCAAAGGTTATAACTGAACAAAAAATACAGCTTTAGTAAGACTGTGAACCACATTAAAACACCATAATAGGCTCTTGCTTGATTTGAAATTAGGATAAAGCAGACAGTGAACAGAGAAAATTATTATTATTATTATATATGAATATTGTTGTTATTAACCAGAGCAAAGGGACGTGTCAAATGCAGAATACTGTCAGAGGGAAAAGTCAACAAAAAATATATTTCCACCTATACCCAATGTTATACTTGATCAAAGAAACAGTTCAATCTTTTTTGTTGTTGTTGCCAAGAACCCTTTGAAGTGGCTAAGAACCATTTTTGCGATGCCAAGAACCCCTCAGAGCTGTGAAGAACTGTATTTGCGTAGGGTTCTCGGAGCAGTAATTGTTTCCGCAAGGACCATTTGTCATCCAAAGCACCTTTTTAAAGAGTGTATATTTGCATAATTGTATATCTTCTTCTCCTACAGTATTCTGGAATATTCTTAAGTGAAGGCTATGAAAGAGGTCACAATTTCAGCTTTATGGCTTTTAAAAACAAATTTAGTTGTTTGTTTGTTTGTTTGTTTTTTGTTTTTGGTGCCAGGAAGTGATTGCTGTAAAAAGCAGCTGAAAGGATGTTTTGCATGTCCTTCTCTCTTAGACACTTAACTGTGTTCTTGTTCATCGGAAAACGGATGCTCATCATTGCATTACATTAGCTTAACTTTCCATTTAGATTCAACTGCTTTGTTTTTGATTAGTTTAATTATTTATCTCTCTCTCACTCACACACACACACACACACACACATTCCTCTTTCTCTCACATATCTAATCACCTGCTGTGGTACCTCTCTGTCTTTCCGTGGTGAATAATGATCCTAATACAAACACACACCTCTTAACTGAGAGAACACACTGCACTTAGAGTCCCTGAGAGTGTTATATAATAACTTAAATGGGTGGAAATAGAAAAAGTGGAGGGAGAGGACAGAGAGAAGCAGAAGAGGGTGAGATGTAGAGGTCTATGGCTGTGTGTGATGCTGAACTTTCTCTACAGTATTCAAATGAGAACACAATGGTGTTCATGCAGGAAAGCGTGTTAGTATTCCAAACGCAGGAAGGACAGCTCATTCTCATATGCGAACTGCAGTCAGCCACGGTGAAATGGTTCAAGTCTGGAAATATTTTCTTAACGCTGCCATCTTCAGAAAAGTTTTTAGTTTCAATAAATTGACTCGTTAGTGTAGTCTGTAAGTCATCTGACTATGGTTTATTCATTCACTTTCATTAAGGAAAAAAAAGCATAGAAGACAAGCAGTGTTTAGATAATTAATAATCTATCTTTCCCAATTAAAGAGATGTGGTAAAAAAAAAAGGGGCATATTCAATAGTTCTTCTGTCACTTTAAAGCAGATTCTCAATTAATCTGATTTCGTTCAAGGACACTATAAGGAAGAAAGAGAGAGAGAAAGAGGTTTATATTGAATCAAATCTGTTTCGCCGAACCAGTATTCCCTCAGTCGCAGGCATAATACAACTCTCTCTTAATCAACTACTGGCACTCATAGCATTTTTAAGTCTGTCGTTACTCTTTTAGTTTATGGTTTTGCTTTAGATCAACCACATAACGTTAATTTACAGGGGTACTTCATAGAGGTTTTATAATCTTGATAAACATCAACAGAAAAAGCCTGAAAGAAAACGGAGAAAAAACGGCATTTGCTCTGTAAGCAGTTCAGTTAGCTACTGCAAATCAGTTTTATTGGTGAACTTCAGCAGTTGTTTTATTGAGGCAGAGTCTGCCCCGGGCCTGAATCCCCAATAATTCTAAGCAATGTACAGAAGCAACACACCATATACAATCAATTCAGTGCCAATCTCAATGTGGTGCTCATGTAATCTAGATTCAGCAACACTAGTTTCAGCAGTTCTAAAGTTAACAAAGCAGAACTGTACCGATGCAGGCTGAACTCAGCAGCAGTGCTATATCTCATTTGAAAGCAGTGGGTGAGCAAGTGAAGTGAAACGGAATTTGTTATGTGTGTCTGTGATGTATGAGCTTAATGAGCCTATCATTTGACTTGTTAGAGTACTTATAGATGTCTGTTCCTGACTGGAACTGGTCTCTCATGGCGAACAGCAGCGTGAGTCAGTAACTTTTCATTATGATCTTATTCTACCCTTCTCTTTGTTGTTGTTGTTGTTGTTGTTGTTGTTCCCTATAGGGGGGCATTTCACTAAACAGCCTATGAAACAAACTAAAGGATAAGACAAAGTAAAGAGTTGTTAAATAACTGGTAGGCCTATTAATTTTAGTAACTTTTTTTTAGTTTTGTAGTAGCAGTTTTAAAGCATTTGCACTTTGATATTTGCAATTATTCCTAAATTCAGTGATGTTCTCTTTCTCTGTCTGTCTCCCTCTCCTGCTGTACTCAGATCATCAAGCTCAGTCTTCATACCAAAACTAATGAGAGACCAGAGCATATTACTGTTACTACACACACGGTGATTTAATTGAGACATCTCGTCATGTCCACACAGGAGTGCAGGTCTGCCTCACCTCATTAGCGGCTCCTTCAGATCTTTTCCCTTACCCTGTGGTCTGTTTTCATGAGAGAATATTCCCTTCTGATATTATAGACTTCACTGTGAAACAGCATACGCTTCTGTAATGTCTTCTTCATGGCCTTGACTATAATAAATCAAGTGTAATTAAAGTTAACTTAATTAAACACAAGAACAAGCTGTGTAGATGGAGGTAAATCCCAGGCATTTATTGGCTTGATCTTTTAGTTCTGCTGAAAAATAAACCAGCTGTTCTTAGCTGGTCTCTCAGCATGGACTGTTATCTGGATTTAGAGGGCTCTTGGGCACATTTCAGCTGGTTGAGTTGAGAGACCAGCTGCTCTACCAGCTTGACCAGACTGGAGGAGACCTGCTCAAACCAGCTTAGGCCAGCCAAGCAGGGTGTTTTTCAGCAGGGTGTATTTTGTTATTAATCAGGTCACATTATTATTTTTTATATTTCTTTATTGATATAATTCACATTGGCTTTTTTTTTTTGTTTTAGCGATTTAATATGTGATTTAAAAAGTGATTTCTAATTTAAGTCATTTTTAAAACATCTGCATCTTCATGATTTCATCATTTAAAAGTAGTCTACAAATTATTCTTGCAAGATTTGACAGTTTGTGCGCTTTCAAGTTATAATGTCATAACACACAAGGTATTTTTATTCATTAATTACATTATGGTACATTATGTATCACATCAAAACTGCTGGATGGAAATGCTTCCAGGAAACTGCTGGACGGAAAGATGCGCATAATAAAACTTATGCGCTCCTTTGAGTTAGAAAAAAGTTTGTATCTGACAAGGAAACATGCGTATATACTACGACAGAAACACATTTGCCAAATAAATTCATCGATCCGCATCAAAAACTCATGAGACTGCGTGATTGTACGGCATAACTGTACTAACCAGCGGAAAAATCTAGTTGCAAAGCATCTTGAAATGCTGTTTTGGTCATTCAGAAGTCAGTTGGCGATGTGGTTCGGTATAATTCCTCCCAGAACTGTCTTACATGACTGCATTCCCAAGCAGTAGCAGCTGCCTCTGAAAGCAAGATAAAAACGTCTGCACGCTCTGAGACGCAATTTCTTATGCCTTATTAGTACCTTATTCGCAAATGTTTTATGAGATGTTGCAATTTTGCGCATAAGGTAAAGTCGGATGGAAACATAGCTAATGTAAAGTTCATCCTCTATCCTGAATCTCTGACTATTGTGTCATTTCCATGCCCTCTCTCTCTCTTCTCTTCACTCCTTCCCTCTATCCACCTCAAAGCCAGTGGAGCATGCAGTCTTTATTCTTGCACCTGAGTGAGTGAATGTGTGTGTGAGTGTGTGTTTCTAGAATTTTACAAGGATTGACTTAATCAGGCCAACAGTTTTTACAGAGGTCCCAGATCTCTCCACATGCCCCTAGAGCACCTATTCCCCATTTTACGGAGTGCATGCATCAACACACATGTGCAATCATCCATTAACTCTGAACTGCACAAGCAACTCTTACAGTGTCACATCGCTTAACAGATAACAAGGATTTCTGTTGTCCCCTGTAAACCACACGTCTTGATCCACAATATCGTAATACTGTCTGCAGTAATTTCCATCACTGGCCTCATTCATGACAAACTCCTTCAGAATTCCTGCACAGTCCAGATAATGCACTAATACTAAACTAGTATTATGTTGGGTCTAACTGCAGCATCATCTGTTTATTCAATATTGCCAATTAGACACTGTTGCAGTGGTTCATAGTATGATTCCATAGTAGGATGTCAACATGGAAGTTCCAACATTAAAAACCCAGTAATTGGAATCAGATGTTCTGTTGTTTTGCCATATGGAAACTTCTTTTTTTTAACCTATACTCTTCTTAACAGATTTTTGCTTTCAGAAAAAATGGCTGAAAGAAAAGTTTCGTGAAAAACAACGTTTTAGAGCACCCCAGGGAAGAGTTGTTGATGCTCCCAAGAGTTGAAAGGCTTATGAAAGAATTTCTAAAGACTAGGGCCTCGATCACTGTACCATCAGACACAAAGTTGACAGGTGGAAAGCATCAGAGCTGTAGCTGGAATGGTGTACATGAGAGGTTATTGTCCTGGAAACCACTGCTCTCTAAAGCAATAAATAATTCACCAACAGCTATACTAAAACAATGGACTGTGGTCAGACGAAATAGCATCTGAACATTTGTTCGAGGTACAAAGCATTATATTTGAAGAAAACAAGACATTCCATATCTATAAGCTTCATCCCAGCAGTCAGTAGTTGTGAACGGAGATTAGGGGTGAAGTTGTATCAGTTTTACACTTAAACATCAGAGCATCTATTTGTTATCTAAAACCCAAAAACAGAAAGGATCAAACAGAAGAAATCCTAAATTGGCCAATGTTGACACTGACAAGTGATAGTCTAAACATGCAAAAGATATATATGAATCAATGTGGCAATGTAAGCAATGTGACACCGTTGCAGATTTGAACAAAAACTATAAACATCATTTTGGGAAATGAATACATAGAGATTCATATAGGGGTATACCATCACTAATATACAGTAGATAATACTGTGCCAAATCTCCAGAAGAACTGATGAAATAAAATTGAAACTTTTGTTCTGTTTCTGACTATGCTCACCCACTGTTCTGTTTTCCACTCTGCATGTCCTTCTAACCTTCTGAAGGATCCCAATGATAGAAATGAGCAGCTGAAGTTTATTTTTTAACAAGGTTGATCATTTCAGTCCAATGTTTATCATTTGTTGGCAGATTATTTTGTGACCCTGTTATAATGTGATGCATTCCTTGCAAAGAGACAATGAGGACATTCAAATATACAATGGAATTGATTGCAAACTGCAGTAAAGCTTTGTGTTCAGTATGTTTTACATGTTAAGGGGGTGTTTCTTAAAGCCAAGCAGCAGTTTTAAAAAAATCTAGGGCTCAGAGAAAGGGTCATGAAACATTATGAGCATGTTTAGGCAAAAAAAAGAAGAAAGAAAATCAGTATAAATGGAAATTATAATCATACTATATTATAATACCACTTTGATGTTATTTTTTTTTTTTTTGCTTGATTTTATAAAGGAGACTCTCGAGAGTGTAAGTGTTGATTATAGTTACATTGAATGTTTTATCATCCGTGAGTGCCAGCTGTGCGGAAATCTGCACAATAAATTCAGTTTATTAAAAATGTTGCTGCAATATTTTAGAATCCCATCAAAATTATTTTACATTCAGCTCTTTAAAAAGAAAAACAAACTATATATTGGACATTTGAATTTGCAGAAAATAATAAACAATCACCCTAATAGATCAGTACCTTTACATTTGATACTTGAGTGCATTCAAAATTCAAATAATATTACAGGATTTGTGTACTTCATTCACCACTGGTATTCATGATAGCTTTTTTATGGCAAACTATTATGACAAACCTCTTTTGTTCTTTAGGCAAACTCATTTTACATGACTGAATGACATTGTGGTGGTTTGTCCCATCCATTCATCTTGTAGACAAGCTTTAGTGCTGAATACTACAGACCTAAAAGATGGAAGCTCTCTGCATCTGTATCATTCTGGCCCTTTTTTGAAAATGGGAAAGATTGCAAGGCATGATTTATTTCTCTCTTTACTATTCTTTTTATTTCATTTTAGTCCCATGATTGCTAGTTTATTTTCTGAAGGTACACTGAGAATAAAATTTCGATCTCTGTTTATGTTTTGATTATTGCTTTATGCAGTGTGCAGCATCTGAAAAATACTGAAAAATAGAATAGAATAGAATAGAATAGAATAGTAGTGGTGTGGAAAGTTTGTAGATGGATGAGTGTCAATGTCTGTCTTTATTGATGTGCTTTGTAGTTTTGCAGAGCGCAGACTTAATTGAATGCTAAAACCGTGAAACATTTGCTTGCTCTGCTCTGCACATTTGCATGAAAATTTTTTACTTTTTCTTTAAAGACACCAATTAAAAGTTACAAATTAAAATTCAAAGAACGTTGGCGTGGCTTCCTCTTTCTGTCCTGGTGAAGTCAAACTTTATTTTCTTCAGCCTCAGTCAGATAACATGCTTTAAATAACGAGGGTTGGAGGTGCTGGACAAACATCTCATTGATCTGACCTCTGACCCTAGTTTGCCAGGCTTGTTTAATGTCTGTGGAGAGATTAATCTGCTGAGAGGCAGTAGTGATGTGTGTTGATGGTGCTGTAGGTGCAGACAGACACTGTCAGTGCTGACACAGTCACTTAGAGCTGGGGTGAAACTGTCACACTTTTTTCTCATGCCAGAGAGAAATGTTTTCCTCTTCCTCTCAGAAAAGACCTCTTGTGTCTCTTCTACTATGGATGGAACTGAATATTGACAATGGATTGAATGACTGACAATGTTAATGAGTGGGTTGATTGAACAGACTGCAGAAATTACCTTCTCGTTTGCAACAGACCCTGAATATATACTTCTAATGTGAAATGTATAACCAGTGGTGGAAAGCTCCAGAACATTTTAAACTGTTTCTATAGTCCTTTTCTTTCCTTCATGAATCTCTAGGCATAATTGGAACAAACATCACATGGTACGGCAGCTCTCAGATCTAATCACAAGCTTGTTTGATGTGTCATCAAGAATCAACATTAGAATGAACTGAACTAATGAACCCTTAATGCCTGTGTGAAACTCACCATGGACACACACACACACTCACACAAAACTGTGCAGCAAATGCTTACTCTCAGTCCCTCATAGAGTTTGTCCTCGAATGCTCTTAGAAATCTCAATATCCCCAAATTCTTTAATACAGAGCTGGTCTGAATTATTTAGATAATTGCTAGGTATTGCATTTAATGTGTTTCTTAAATCAACATCTTTCCACTCTAAGAAGTCCTCAGAGAATCAACAGACTCTAAGCACAGAATATTTGGTAATAATTTAATTCCTAAACATCCTGTTTTTGTAGTCTCTTAAGCCGGTGAGGAATCGCCTTATAAAGAAACTGTTTAGGTGTGTGCTGATTCAGTGACAGCAATTCCAGATGCACAATTTTGTGAAAGATGAGTTTTCTTGTTGTTGCTCATATTACCAACACTCATAGTCTCCATCAAGACAAGGCAGTGTAATAGTATAATAATTTGCATCTCTAATAATGTAGAACTTTTTCTTCAACTGTTTTGTGAATTCGTTCAGGATTCTGTTGCCTTACCCTTGTGTATTATGCATGACTTGGGATTTATTTTGACCTTCTGCATGGAAAATAGGCCTAATCCAGGTGTGATTCCAGGATTATTTAGGCTTAGGGGGGCTTTAGTGAGTTTAACTCTTTCTCAACAAACCTTTTTTGTTGTTGTTTTTGATTAACCCAGAAAATAGCAACTCTTTTGTTCTGACTCTCATGTCAGAACTTTGGGAGTGTTTGATAACAACTTAATTCAGAATTGAGAATGCACTTTAAATTCCAATTCAGTTCCTGATTTGATGCAGAATTGTAATTCAAACAGTAAAGAAGTCTTATGGAAAGAACGTTAGAATGTTAGAATGACAAGGCCTTGTTTGAAAGTTTAAAAATAGTTGAAAGGTTTTATAGGCCTTAAAAACAGATAGACATACAGATAGATTTCTATAGCCATTTAGTTCATTTATGTCATAATACACCTGCATCAGGGTGGAAAAACACTTACCTGAATGCACCACCTTGAATTGCAATTCATTAAGTTCCTTTTCCTCTCATTCCAATTCATCTTCCTGTGGGGTGTGACCAATTCACACGAGATTCCAGTTTATGAATGAATTAAAGGGAGCAAAGCTCCAATTTAGAATTTTGTCTAAACCTGTTAAAAAATGGTGAATATTCAGGAGCTCTTTAGAGATTAAACAATCAAAGCCTAATCTTTTTGTGCTTGTTTGCTTGGTAGACGACATTTTAAATGGTTCTGTTCATTTAGATTCAGAAGGCCAATTCATTGCGTATTGATTCAGTTATCTGAGGGTGTTGCATTCTTCCACTAATAGAACTCTTATCTTCACAGCACTTCTGACCTGCAGAGGATTTAACAGCAGATCGTTCAGTCGTCCACATCTGGAAAGAAATTTGCTGTGCATATTGGCAGGCTTTTTAAGTTTGGTGATTCTCGGATTTCAATATTAGGGGGGCTCAGCCCCCAATGAGGGTATGATTTTAAAAAATCAATTTTTATACTAGGGTATGCATGAGCTATAAGGTAGGTTCTGCACTACTTGCCAAGTCAGTCCCATATTGATTTAATTTCTAATCATTTTCTAATTATTTTTCTAATTTCACTAATCATTAACCTGCTAATATTCATTAATATTTATTAAGAAAATAGACAAACCTTAAATTACTGTAATTATCTGAACTGGCAATATGAGGGAAAATATTTTATTTTAACATATGTAATGTTTTAAACACTGTTTTAACTCTACATTTGTGCAGTAAAATTAACTTAGAGAAGATCTATATTTCTCATTTTGGAAAATGTTCCATGCTTTAGTGGAGGATTTCTGTCACCTTGTGGGAAAACAAAAACAAATGTAAAATTGTCACGAAATTGTCAAAAAAGCAAAACCAGTGAAAAGAACTTTAAAAGGGAGTGGAAATGCAAATGGACTAATGAGTGATCCATCTACTGATTATATTGGATCACTCATTAGCTCATTTGCCATTTCCACTTCCTTTTATCGTTCTTATAAATTGCTTCGCATTTGGATTTATTATAAAATTAATATTATGACAAATATTAGTATATTATTTATAAATATTACAAATATTATTTTTTTGTACATGTAAGTATAGCCATAGTAGTATAGCAAGAGTAGGAAAAGTCACAAAGTCTTGTGCCATTTAGATGAAAGGAACATTAAAAAAAAAAAAGAAAAGAAAAATTATAAGCAGATTTTAGAGTGGATGGGAAACCGTCTAGTAGCCTATTGCTCCTGTGTCATATTATGTAAGATGTATTTATGACAAAGAATTACACAGATGTAGATGTCATGACAGTCTATCAATAAATGCACACACATTGTCAACTGCTTCTGACGCTGGCTCTGTGCTTTTGCAAGAAGAACACGCTAAATAACAAGCAAATAAAATACGGGGATGAGCCGAAGCGTTTTATAGGGGATTGAACAATCACAAATTAGTGTACATATTAAGGAGTTAATCTCTAATTTTTAGTGGGTCTGTGTGGAAATTTATTAAGGCTGAATTGCCCCTGATCTTTTATATAATAATAATTTGTTACATTTATATAGCGCTTTTCTGAGTACTCAAAGCGCTTTACTTATGGAAGGGGGAATCTCCTCATCCACCACCGATGTGCAGCATCCACCTGGATGATGCGACGGCAGCCATATTGCGCCAGAACGCCCACCACACACCAGCTTATTGGTGGAGAGGAGACAGAGTGATGAAGCCCATCAGTATATAGTGATGACTAGGAGGCCATGATGGACAGAGGCCAGTGGGTAAATTTGGCCAGGATGTCGGGGTTTTGCCCCTACTCTTTTCGAAGGACATACTGGGATTTTTAACGACCACAGAGAGTCGGGACCTCGGTTTAACGTCTCATCCGAAGGACGGCTATATATAAAGATTAGGGGCACTTCAGCCTCAATAAATATATTATATTTAGAAAGTTTTTATTATATTTTATTATATATTAGATATTATATATATATATATATATATAGAGAGAGAGAGAGAGAGAGAGAGATATGAAGAACAGAGAGAGTGTGTGTGACCTTTCCTGCAGGACAGGTTCTCCTGAATGTCATTGATTTTAGTGGCATAATAATCACACAGCTTTGAGCAACTGTCAGAAGTGGGAGGAGAGAGAAAGGCAGAGGGAGTATGAATAGAAGTGAGCGAGAGGAGGAGAACGCAAAAGAATGACATTTAACTGTGAGGGGAGACAAGGACCCACTGGCATTTATTCTGGCTGGGTGGTTCATGTTGCCCTGTAGATTACACAGCAGTGCCAGTATAAACAGAAAACTACCCTGCATCCTCACCAGGCTTCAGGGAGAAGATGATGGATTTGACCAAGTTACAGTACATGGGATATATAGAGCTTCACACCTTGGGTATTGCACAGATGGTTCGCTTGCCAGAGTTGCATCTTGGGTGGCAACAGGTTGGTGATTAAAGTGTTTAAAGTGTTTACACAGCCCAAAATCCCAGTTGTTGGTGTAGTTCAGCAGGACTCTTGATTATATCTCTTCCCACAGTTACTATACCCTGGATAAAAGCAGCCAAAAAGTAACAACATCCCTTGTGCCCTGTCTTCCCTGCATCTCTCCAGCTTAACGATCTGCCAAAAGAGCAGTGAGTCCACTCTCTGTAAATAAGAGAAGCATAAAAACACCAAAACATAAAATCTAGCATCTTATAGTTCTGGGACCTGAACTATGCACATGTTGCCTTTTTTGCTTTGGGCGTTTTCTCCTACAAAAACTGTTCTGTCGTGCATTCATCCTCAACCCCAAACATTTGCCCTGGGTCCTTCTTTCTCTACGAGTATGTTTACTGTGCTCCTCAGCGGCTTCTTCAGCAGCGCATGAGTCTAAATCTGATTACTGTCCACTAGACTCGGCTCTATTTACAGAGGTATAAATTCTGCTCATCTGTGAAGCAGCTATTGATTTGCGGGCCGTCACTCTGTCCCCTTTTCTCCCGCTAATCTCTGATTTCCCATGAAGTCTACTGCTTAAGCAGTCTGGTGACAGTGGGATTTCATTTGGGGTCACATAGAGGGATGGTGCTGTGGTGTGCTGCAATCAACAGCAGGACAGACATTATGAAGTATGAGCTGCTGTGCAGGGAGTGGTGAAAGCTGAGAGCAGATTCACTTAAATCACAGTGATCCCAATCACTCTGCCTGCCATATCATGAAAAAGTCGTTTTGTTTTAAACACTCTATAGTTTACCGAGCCTGGTCTGATGTTTAATTTAAGCTTTTTCTTGATTTTAGAGTAGAAGGTGTTCAGGTTATTTTAGATAACATATAAAATGTAAATCATTTTAGACTCTGTGCTCTATAAGAACATAATTCTAAATCCTGATGTCCATAAATTATAAATTCTTATTCCATGTTTTGAAGATAAGCTGAAGTCTGAAACCTAACACAAATGCAGTCATTTCAAAATTTGAATTCGGTCTAGTTGTTTTAACCATTTTTTTATTCCAGCTCAGGTAAAAACAAGAGACTGCAAAGAAAAAGAAGTATTAATTATGGTTTTTCAGACTCATAGAATAAATCTTAAAGGAATATAATGACTACTGGAACCTCCTGAATTATATTAAGATGGTAAACGATGTCCTACAGTATGCTGTAAATCACATTACAAAAGGGTAAGACCATTATGGCCATTAACAAGGCCTGGGGAAGACAAAATCAAATGGGAAAGGAGACTCTGAAAGAAGCAGTGCTCTCTCTGCAGACTACAGAAAGGAATTTAAGCTCAAGTCAATATGTCAGTATCCATAGTAATCACTCTTTTCTCTATACACCTCTCTCAGTGATAAAGCATGTGTTTGAACTGAGCATAGATCAAACACCGTTGACCTCTTGTTGCAATCAAAAGGCCATTTGAGCTCAGTCTGGTGTAGCGTATACAGTAATTGTCCCTGTCTCAGACTCAAACCATTATGAAAAGAATACTCACAGATCTCTCTGAAGATCACGCAGTCTCTCTGAGTGAAACCAACCTCTTAATGACCTTAATTTTATTTGGGAAAATAAGGAAGACTGAAGCGCTGTTGGAAAGCACAAATCCAAGCGGAGGTGAGATTGCTGCTATAAATAGGGTTGTTTGTGAGAAGAAGTCAGGCTGGATTTAGCCTCTGTCAATCAAATGTCTTCTCTCACGCACACAAGCGCGTACGTCTTCTGTGGCACTGAACTGTCAGCAGATCTCAGATGAATTCTACAACTGTAATTGGCTTTTCACTTAAATTCATTTATCTGTAAGTAATGTTGCACAACTCCTCACCCTCAACAATAATTGGGATACCTCAGTATTTCTATGACAGTGTTGAAAACTGTATGGCTCTACACATTTTGTTTTGTGTACTTGGTGTGTGTGCTTGCGTCAGATTGAAGGTAACAGGGATACAGACCATTTGAAGTGAGCTGGTGTAAATTTAGACAAACCCACACCTATTCATTAAACAAAAGCAGACAAGAATTGCATCAGCCCACTTCAGCACAAGCACACATGTAAAAACAGACAAATACACTGTCCTAAAACTAGCCTCTTTTATGACATAGACATTCAACAATATTTAAGGTTGATAAAAAACATTTTGTCCAGAAAGTCAAGATGCATTGTAGCGTTTGCATCATACCTGTCTTACAGGTGCTCAACTAGATCTATTTTCTCTTACTCCACACCTGCAGAGACCACCACCACTGACATACTTATGACTGCTCCCCTGAGAGGTGCATGCTGGGTAATACTGGCATTCCCCGAAGGCAAGTTATATCCAATTAGATCAGCTATGCTGCAGGAAATCTAATTTAACATAACCACATCAGAGAAAGATGTGGAAATACAGGGGAGGCAAAGAGGGCTCAAGAACCAGTGAGTGTGTTTGTAGGCAATTCCCCTCACACACATTTGCTCAGGCTCATATAAGTTTGACTGGACATTTTAATGTGTGCTTCCTCTCACTCAACAGTTATGAAGCTGTTAGCTGGTGCTGTCGATAGTAGGAATATTTCTGCTCTGCCTGATGCAACTGAAATTCACACAAATATTTATAGTGCCTGCTCTTTGGCTTTTTAGTCCTGTTCTCCAAAACGTCCTCCTCAGAGTCACTAATGGTGTCCTATTGTATTTACCCATGCTGGGGTTCATGCTGTGTCTTTTTGCTGGCCATGTGCAAGAGTTGAACTTTGCTTCTTTTTGGAGATTGGAAGAAATTTTTATATCTCTTCCTCCTACCTGCAACAGTCACTTACAGCCTTAAGCAAACACATTACATAAAAACCTATAAACAAGTAAACACAGCCTTAACAAAATAGTTTAAACTCTCACAGAATTAAAATGGCTTAAGTTTTCAGTAAAAGTTGCCCATTAATTCCTAGAGGTAAGAATAATCCTTATATGTATCTGTAGGATTAGTGAAAGTGAAATGTGTTTGGATGTGTGGAAATGTGAGGAGTTTGTCTTCTGCAAGTTCGTGCACACACACCCGGAGCAGTGGGCAGCCATTTTTTTTTTTTTTTTTTTTTGCCCTGGGAGCAATTGTTAGGTATCTTACTCAAAGGCACCTCAATCATTTCCTGCCAGTACTGAGACTTAGACTGGTAACCCGAAAGTTGTAGGTTCAACTCTTTAACCATTAGGCCACAATTGCCCCAAAAATGAAAATTTAATTCATTTATTTTAGTCATTATTTACAGACCCTCATGTCACTCCAATCCTGGATGACTTTCTTCGGGAAAACATACACACACACACACACACACACACACACAGGGTTGTTTTGCCATCAAAGTGAGGATATTCCATTGGCTTAATGGTTTTTTTACTGTACAAAACTGTACATGCTATCCCCATTCACTACCCCTACCCCTAAACCTACCCATCACAGAAAACATTCTGCATTTTTATATTTTTAATAAAACATTGTTTAGTATGTTTTTAAAGCTATTTTAAAAATGAGGACTCATGAATGTCCTCATATTTCATGTTTACGTCGTAATACCAGTGTAGTACCCATGTCATTATACAAATTTGTGTCCTCATAAATCACAAAAATGCGTGCACACACACACACACACACACAGGCTTGTTTTGCTATCAAAGTGAGGAAATTCCATTGGCGTAATGGTTTTTATGCTGTAAAAACTGTACATGGTATGTACAACTGTACACAGAAAACATTCTGTATTTTTACATTTTTAATAAAATGAAAGCTATTTGAAATATAAGGACTCATAAAATCTCCTCATAAAACATGTTACCAGTGTAATACCCATGTCATTATACAAATTCGTGTCCTCGTATATCATGAAAACAAACAAGCAAACCTGAATTAATAAACTAAAATACAGTGTTTTAAGAGGGATGGCGATGTTTAATTTCCTGCCAAATTAAGAGACTATAAGCTGCAGAGGGACTGATTCCCAAAGGATGTTTAATTGAATCTGTCCTAGGTGAAAATATATTAAAATGCAGTTTTAAAATGAGTGTGTGAATTACAAATGTAGCTAAGAGCAAAGCTCTTGTACTAGAGTATAGGGATTTCAGTCATTTGTTAAAACTAGCTGTTCTCTCTCTGTGTGTCTCTTCCTCCTTTTTCTGATGAGGATATGGGAGGTGAGTGGGTGATGTTACAGCAGTTCTTACTGTTAATGTTCTCTGTGGTGCTGTTAGATGTCATTGTGGATAACCTTTCTCCCTGCAGATTACTGGTGCCACGAAACACACATTATCTTCATAACAGACTAATCATCCAAGTCACTTAGCACATCATGTTTTTATCTGCTTTAATTGTTGCCTGTACCTGCTCAGTAATGGAAACAGATTGGCCGCTCAGTGGGAAGGGCTGCTGGGAGTTTAGTGAAGCTGTTCTGTAAAAGATGTACTTTTGTTCTGTGAATGTAACTGAATTCCCTCTTTGCTCTTAGCAGAGCATCGCTGCCTTTGAGAGGAACACACACGCACACACCTACTCACGCTCTCGTCCTCTGAGGTTTGAATATACTACGAAAATTTACTATTATAATTGTGTCCAATAAATGTGACACTGTAGAAAGCAATATATGAGAACAGCTTTTCGTATCTAACAAAGCTGTGCAGAGGGTCCATAGCAGATCTGCTTTTGGTAAGGAATCGCCACTTTCATTTATACCTGTAGGTTAAAGGCTGCTCACCTGCAATTAAATATTATCCGTGTCCTGAACCCTCCGCCCCCACCCTCCCTCTCTCTCTCTCTTACTCTCTCTCTTTTTTCATCTCTCTGTCACTTTCCCTTTATCAGCTTGAATGTTATGCACCATTAAAATAATTTAGTCAAAGCAAGCCTGGCTCCAGTAGGATCTCAAAGCCTTTCCACAGTGATAATGAAAACCTAAACACAGCCACATCTATCACTTCACTGTCTCTCCTTCTGGCAGATCATGTGACCTAATTGTATCACTTCCTTTATCAATCAGAGCTAAAGCCACTGGCTGGCCTACTGTGAGTGTTCATATTAGGCTGGACATATCAAATACACCAAGAGATTAAGCCAGTAGTAGGCTAATTAGGTTAAATAAGGTTATTTAAAGGGTTAGTTCACCCAAAAATGAAATTTCTGTCATTTATTACTCACCCTCATGTCGTTCCACACCCAAAGACCTTCATTCATACAGAGAACACAAATTAAGATATTTTTGATTGAGAGGATTTTATGAAGCAATGAGAATACTTTTTGTGCGTGAAAACAAAACAAAAATAACAACTTTTTTCCCTGTTTATGCTGAAGACACATTGTGCTTCCGTGTTCTACGTCAGAACTCCGGCTCATTGTTGGCCGGCTCCTGCATCAGCATCACACGCATGCGTCGTGCTGCTCACATGAACGCCGTAGGCCAATACTGTGCCAGCGTTCGGACATAAACACAGAATCACTACACAGCGTCACCTGGGTTGGAGAATGACAGGGTAAAGAAAAAATGGTCAAATAAAGTCGTTATTCAACTGAAAAATATGAGAGAGCATCACATAAGCTGACTTCACAAATTGACATTGATTTTCCTAAAATGTTTTGTTTTGAACTCACCATTATGGTGGATGGTGTTTCCTTTACTTGGGCACTTCATTTATATCATTGCAATTCTGATTTGATGCTGTGATGAAACAAGAAATCACAGGACGTGTATTCCTATGCAACAGAAATTCACAGTTCATTTATATTATTATTTACATGAATAATGACAATGAAAATCTTATTATATGTCAAATAATGATCTTATACAAAGTTCATGGTAGAACATATAAAAACACACAAACAACTTGTGAACTTTTAATTGGGGTTGATACATTTTCTTCTAATTTGTGACAATATCTTGTAATTTGTAAAGTTAACTTTTTTTTCACACAGATTTCAACATTCAGCACGCAAAACACAACAATGGTATCAATTCAATTTTATTTAAAGTAAATTATCAAGTACACTCTACAGTTCTTTTTTTAGTCACTAGAACTCATGTTTAAGTCAACTATACTTACTAAGCTTTTGTCAGTACAACATACTATTCCTATTTCACTTTACTTATTTTTTTTTTTTAAGGCAATAGGTTTGCATGCTTTTTTAAAGTAAGTCTAACTAATTAAAATTGGCAGTGTAGCTTTTATAAACATGTCTTTGGAAAAAAAAAAAAAAATCATTGTTGTGTCTCGAGACAAAAAAAATATTTGCTTTCAGTTAAGACCGCGATTTTACAAGGACAAGAGGCTGTGAAACCGGGAGCAAATGTTTGTGATGGGAAGCAAGGAATTTCTGCACCCCCATACACAAAAGCAGCTGTTGTGACATAAGCTCATAGTGTTGATGAGTATAATTATGAAGGTGATCCTCTCATATAACTACAGTTTCTGTCTCTAGTGTCAGTTCAAAATTATGCCTTCAACAATGTAATCCTGAGGATCACTGCCTGTAATCCATCAAACAAATGTATGGTTTCTTTATGTGTGTGATAATGTGTGCTGGTGCAGTGTCAGCACATCAATCAATGTCATAAATCCTCCCTGTATCCAGTTTCAGGTCAAAATTTATTGTATTTTTTTTTTTTTTTTTTTAGCATGCTACTATTTTTGGAGACCTATGGGCTATTCTTAATACAAGTCCTCGCTCTCTTTTTTGACATCACAGAATGTTATAAAACAGAATAGTAACTAACCACATAAAAGAAGCCACAGTGCCCCAAAATAATATTGGGAATCACTGCATTATATAGTAAATTATCAATTCTAACTTGGTTTGTTATTTTATGTTGTTCCAAACCTGTATGACTTTCTGACTTCTTTGAAATGTAAAATAAGATATTTTGAGATTATTTTTCCATACAGTGAAAGTTAAAACTTATGGTTTTTACGGAGCTGGTGGAACAGACAGAAAGTCATTGCTTGATCGAGTATACAGTCAACCAACATCCTCTCATTGTTCAAAATATCTTTTTTTTCTTTCTTTCTTTTTTTTTTTTTTTTTTTTTTGATATTGCTGAACTGATTGTGACAATCATTTACCTGGCCTCATTACATCTTCGATCAATTAATCAATCAATCAATCGTGAGATGCATCAATATAACAAAATTAAAGAGCTGTCTCTCCTAAATTATGGACGACTTTTGGTCATCGTGTTGCATAACTGGCACATGTAAATGACAAATTGTAATTTGGGAAAAGCAAAATGGATAAAGACAAGGCGAACTGATTGCCTACACATTTGTAAACTTAGTTACAGCACGCGCTTTCTTTATTCCAAATTTTACGCTTGTGTACTTTAATTAACAGCGCTGCTCATCTGCGGCGGAGCGCGCGCTGACTGAAAGAACGTTCCGCCCGCGTCTGATTTAGATGATTTCGTTCCGGGTTGTCAGTGGCTGTCAGGTTTCGGCTCTGTGCTGCCATTGAAATGATTTTCTGTGCGCGATCTCTTTGTTTTGGCTGGCATCAGTCTAGTTTTTGTCTGCTGTGAGACAGCTGCCAGATTAATCCGTGAGTCTGGGTGCAAGCCCTCCGAATCTGCAGAGAGGGACTGAAGAGGGCGCCGAAATGTCTCGTTGCTTAACTGTCATTCACAAACCTTATATACAAGCTCCCAAATACTCGTATGCCCCAATCAACCTGTCTGTGATCTCGATTTCTTTCTGCCTTTCACTATACACTTACACAGAACACACAACCTGCGGCAGTTTTGAGCGCACGCGCTTGCCATTCATTCTCTGGCGCCAGTTCACGCGCTGCAGACAGACAGCATCATTCAGCTGTTTCAGAAATCTCTGGAGGAGGATGGCTCTTAAAGTGAAGAAAACACCCCATCCCTTTCCCTCAACACTTTCGCTCTATATGGGTTATGGGTAAATATATGGGTATATGGGGTTTTTCTGACAAACATGACACTATAAAATGTATGAAGCGTGTTTTTTTGTTTGTTTGTTTTTATTTCCAGCTTATAACGTGACATTTTGGAAGAGACCCGAAGGCTCAGGCTGCTGAGCGCTGTCCACGAGCGCTGGTGCTGAACCTCGCAATTACACAGATGTACAGACACAAGAAACAGCAGCCTTCCCTGGACCGCGTGCATCATCTGTGTTTATGAGCACAGGTGCAGTGGGATTCCGACTGTTGCTGTCGGGTACGGGTATAGGATCAGTTTCCCCTCTCCAGGGAAAAGATGTCGTTCAATCAGTAGCTACTTACAACTTTTGTTTTGTGCATGCGCAGAAAAAAATCTAATTTGTGGAATACATGTCTTTACTATACATGGTGACAACGGGGTCAAAGGTGGAGACCGATGTGAACCCCACCCCCATTTTTTTTTTTTTTTTTTTTTTTTTAATGAGTAACAGGTCGGTCTGGGGTGTAAACTTTATTTATTTATTAAAGAAACGTAGCTCTAAGGGATGGATTGAGGCACTCTTCTACCCCTACAGACGTTGGGATCTTTCCCAGAGTGTGAATTATACACTGGCTCTCATTGATTCGACGTTTTGAAGAAATGTCAGCTGGGAATTCTCGGATCTGTTGGGGGCGAGTCTATTTTAAATTGTGCGTCAATTATCTTACTGGCTTGTAACTGTTACCGTTTTTGTGATATTGTAGCTTCATGTTTATTTATGTTCTGGCAGTGTTCCTACCGCTGACTGTAATACATGATTCTCAAACGCCCTCCTGTTTATATGATTTTTCAATAGCTTGTAATTGTGTTTAATGAAACGTTATAAACCCCGGACGTAAAACACAATAAACCCTTTTATTTTGACCCAAGGTGTTCAAAACGTGGCCAAGCGAGCCAAACCCACCAGAACTCACTCCACACGCGCTGGTTCGCCCTCCGCCTCTGTCTATCTGACAAGCTGTAAGACGATTTTTATTAAACGCATTTCTCTGGAAGGATGCTTTATAATTTGTGAGAGCAGCCCGTGCTGGGCTGAAGCAGATCACAGGACAGCACAAGCTGTAGGTTGATTCAGTGGAACCTGCGGACTCTCAGGTGATTGGCTGTAGGTGGATGACATCATTGAAAGTCCGCTGCCTCAGCCGCGCGCTAAACTCCTGGAAAGAGATCACAGCCGCTCTCGCAGATGGGAGCCACATCTGGCGGATTTTTACCCGTGTCGATCTAGATAAAACCACTCGCTCGAGGTGTGTTTAGGCGAGCAGCCAGTCGCGATGGCCAGAGTCTTCATGAGCTTCTCATCGCTGGCGAGACCCGCGCGCGTCCAGAGCGAGTGACGTGAAAAACCAAGCCATGAGGACAGCCCTTCAAATAATCTTGAGGAAAAACTTGACGAAGTGAAAGGTGAAGGGTGGATTCTCTCTCTCTTTTTCCTTCTGGCTGGCTGAGCATTATTAAAATCATGCAACATGAATGTAACTAACAGCACTGGAGCAGAGGCGCTCGCGCCCTGGAACTTCGACGGTAAGTTCCGTGTGAACGCTTCAAGCGTAGTGTGAGTGTGAGTGTGAGTTAGAAAAGAAAGAGTTCCTTAACTGAGAATGAGCTTCTATGTGTTGATTGTGAGAGTGCATGTACTGAGGGCACGTATGCTGTTAGCAAAAACTCCACATGTCCTGTAAAATGATCCACGATGAATGTACATGTTCCAGATTTGTGTTCTATCATTTTGTAGATCTCAGAACGAGCTGCAAAAGCATAAGAAAGAAGCGTTAATGGATCTTAAAAACACCCGTGTATCCCATTCCGTGTGCATTTCAAAGTGAACAGGAACAACAAAACGTGCAAATCGTCGTTCTTTCGTCTCCAGAAGCACAATTAAATGATTACAGTTCCATTCGAAATATTTGACTCAAATTATGTTTTATATGGTAAGACAGAATATGATTTTGAAGTGGGGCGGTTTGAAGGAACGTGGACAGGTCTCTGATTGACTTATGACGGGATGCTTTTGGTAATTCTACATCCAGAAGTTAAATGATATGATGTGATTGTGTTATTAAAAAAAGTCTTAACTAAAGCAGCGTTGGCTTCAACTTGCTTCAAACCAAAACCGTATGATTTTGTTCTATGTGAATGTTTCTGTGTGTGTAGGTGCTGTAATGCTTTTGCAGAGAGAGAGAGAGAGAGAGAGAGAGAGAGAGGAATTTAAGCATCAAACAACTTAAACATTGGTTTATGTGAGTGTGTGTGACTGATCTTTGCTGGAATATCCTGAGGGCATTGGCTTAGGGTGGATATGACCAGGACTGATCGACGTTTAGGTGAGATTAGTGTACTTTTAAGCAGAAAGGTGTTTCTGGCCAATTCACTCTGTCTCTGCCACTCTGTTAACTGATCAACTTGATTGTTCTTTTATGGTTAATGTGGAGTAGTAACACAGCCCAATCTGAAACCCCCACCACACAATATAAACACGGTATTTTCTTTTGTAAAGCTTGATGCACAATTGGAAAAAAATGTCTGTCTGTCTCTCTCTTAATCGATATGTGTATTCCAACAAGCAACAGCTTTCTGTCTTTTCCATCTGTTCTGTAAAAAGTATAGGTTTTTAAGTAAACCCTGTTCTCCGTGGCAAATATCAGTCATCCCTCTCTCTCAAAGAATCATCAAGGAATCCCATATGCTGCACAGAATGCACGTGTATATTTTATCTAAATACTAAATTGTCTCCAGTTCCCAAAATGTTGCCTTTTAAGCTCATAAGAAGCGGAGTGCCTATCACCACAGCGCAGACTCACAATCCCATAGACTCCCCTCTCCAATCTGACATTAAAACAGAAAACGTACAGACATTTTGAGGCGCTGAACATGGGAGAAAGCAAGCAAAAGTCTGTCACAGAACTGAGAGATTTGTATTCTTTTAAAACACTCTCCGGGAGAACTGTTATCTCTGACCGACTCAATCACATCTGACTGCCTTTTTGATTCTGTGACCGTGATTCTCTCTGTGTGAACTGGTGAAGTACTAGAAGAATCCCCTAGAGTGAAAGTCTGATGTCTCTGTGTCTCTTTCTCTCCATGTCGGGTTTTCTCATTCTTCCTCTCCCTTACTCTCGCTCTTTTTGTCTCTGGCTGGGTGTTAACCCAGTTTCACAGAGGAAAGTGTGTCGCTCTGCTGCCGTTTCACCCTGTTACACTCACTCACACACAAACACTCAGAGAAAGAATGAAATGCCTGGAGACACAGCCAGTTCTCTTTAGGTTCTCAACAGGGAGAGAGAAGAGCTATAACAGCTGAAGCGGCATGATTGGCTTTTAGCTTTAAACAAAGCCCTGAGCATTCTGCCACTGGTCGCCAACAATTGCATCACCTGTGACACCTTTAGACTAAATATTTCATCAGATCTAGCACATTTTGATTGTCAGTGCTGTATGCCATTGCTGTGCAGAAAACTTGAGCAGACAGCCTGCAGCAATGTAACATGATGGACAGCCTCTCATGGGACATTAAAACAGATTCTGACCCAAAATGGCAGGCACGCACTATTGTCAGCATGCACCTAAATGTTTTGTGGGATCATCCAAGAAAGATCTATGATTTAAGATTTATGATTACAGATCATATATGTTTAGGGATTGACAGTGATTGTGGCATGCCAAGAATTCAAATTTGGTTGGTTGAGTATTATTGTTATTTATGTTGTCGTCATTGGCATTCATTTGCATTAATTTCTCATGGGAATTGACTCATATTGCACTGTCAATGGGTTGTCGTGTGTTTTTCAGCACCTTGGTAGAAAAGCAGAGCTTAACTTTGCACTTCTCGATATGATAAATACCAACCAATGCCACTGGAAGTTGTCAGACATTGATTTAGACAAATTGTTTTTACCCAATGGGGAGAAAAATGCTGATAACTGTGTAAGTTGTGGGTCATGTGTCAAAATAATTGCAAATGTTCCTTCCAATGGCACAGTTACCAGGGAGCCATCACCCACATCACCATCTTAGACTATCTGCCAATCAGAAACATCTACAAATTTCACTGAAGCTGTATAAAACCACCCATTAAAATGTGTGCTCGATTCTGTGACCGATGTAAGGATGCTGCGTCACTTGTCACAATGCTGCTGAAGTTTTGCTCGTCTGTATGCCGATCAGCTTCATCAATCTGCTGCTAAACTGTAGCACAGCAGGGCATTGTGCCTGATTTCGATCCAGTATTCAGAGAATTAGCAGAGAATTAGAATTGTGTGTGGGAGAGAGAACGAGCGAATCATTAGTTTGCCAGTGGCCAGTATGGGGGATCTTATAACAAGCACATAGCAGAATCAAAGGAGGAGTCTGATGAACAGACCACAAAGCAGCCCACACACACTCCCACTGTGATGTCTGTCCGAATCTGCAGAGGCCTGTGAGCCGTCTGTGTATTTGTCTGTGTGTCCTGCTTGCCTTGTTATCAAACTCCAACTTTTGATTGTCACCTTTTCTGTTGCTGGGCCCAATGAAATGAACTAAAACACTAAGTAAACCCTTTTTTGATGGCTCTGTGGAATCTTTCAACTTGTTATTCATATGCTGACATATTGTTATATGTTTATGTTAATTAACAGATATTAATGTGTGATTTTTTTCTTCTTCGGAGTTGTACTGGTGGGGAAAAGTATATTTGGAAGCAGATGGCTTTATGTTTCGAGCTGGCAGCTGGTAACTGGAGGCTTTCTGCTTTTAGTCCCAAAAGAGTCACTAAATGAGCAGCATCCATGTGTTTGTTGGTGTGCTTGCATTTGTTTGTGCAGACAAGCGTGTGTGACTGCATCCATAGTCAAATCCTCTGCAGCTGAGTTGACTCCCTGTTCTTTGTCATTCAATTAAATGTAAAAGTACAAGTGTTTAGCCTTCATGAAAGTCTGTGCCAGTGTGTGTGAAGCAGGGAAGTGTTTGAGCAACAGCTGCTGTTTTCTGCATCCCAGAGCTTAGCACAGGAGACACACTGCGGAGAGAATGACAGCTTATATAAAAGTCTCGGTTTGTGACTCGCTTTGGAGACTCTGGAAACGTCTTTCACTGTATTTTTGACAAGATGTCACCGCCTCACTGTACATGCTTAAAAACAGCCAAACTGTTCTAGCATCCGTACAGAAAGGAGGTAGAGTCTGACTGACACATACATTACTGGAATGTGTGACAGGTGATTGTTTATCGTGTTTCCTCTACACTCTTTCTATTTCTCTTAATAATAATTCATTCTAAAAAAAAGTATTATATATTCATGTTTTAATGTACTCTCTTTTATAATTATTATAAAAGTGATTATTAAAAATAATTGTGTATATGCAAAGTTACATAATGACTATTTATGAATTACAATAAACAGTAATAGGAATTTTGTGGCATGTACTGGTATCCAAGATGCAGTAGTGTCGGTTTAAAATATTGTTAAAATGTGTTTAAGAATTTATGTCACTTTAAAAACGTATACTGGATAACTGACTTGAGCAAAATAAAAAAGTAAAACAGAGCAAGTGTGCTTGGAGAGGGAGAGATAAGGGTCATCAATAAGGAGTTAATGTGCAGAATGTGTCAACAGAGAGGTGAGGGTAGATGAATTATTATGATTACATAAGCTATGGAGCTCTTCTTCAGCCTAATGGCGTTCAGTTTGAAATGAGAGCTATTAATAACGTCCCAACACATCACTGACATATCACTGCTCTCACACTCATTCTGTAGTCATAGATTATCGCCCTCTTGGTAGCGGTTTTGTTTTTCAAAGCTCTGTCGGGCAGGTCCCATATCAACTCGCCTAGGACACTGAGCTCAGGAACACAGAACGAGGCAGAGCAATACATCTGCGCTGCTTTGGCACGAGGTTGTGATCAGGCACGGAGCTGCTGCGGTGCTGAGAGCCAGCTGAGATCAGACCCCTCATATCTCGCTGCTGCAGGCTGAGCTCCGATCACCCTCTCTGCGCCTGCATCCTGCCAACTCCACATCCACAGCTTTGTGAGAACTTCAGAATGAGATCCTATCACAAAAATAGATGCCACTCACACTTGCTTAATTTGCATGTAATAATTGTTTAGCCATTTTGAGGCTGCATCATGAATTTATGGTAATAAATCATTTGTTAGATCATGTTAAACTATGAGAAGTCGGTATGGTTTACTGTACGTTTATTATTGATCTTTATTAGGAGCAGAAAGGAAAAAATCTCTGGTCGAATCCATGAATAAGGTTTCACCGCTCCTCGTATTTATTCCAGGACTATAAGCGGATGTACATTTGAGTGTCTGGTTTCAGTAGCAAACACAGACGTGTCAATGACACGCATTCGTCTTGCAGCGAGATACAGGAATCATTGGTTAATTTCGAGATCGACTGCCTGTCTCCGTTATGAGTATTCAGTTCCGCCCATCGGATACAAACTGAGAAAAAAATGGCCCAGATAGAATCAGCTGCGGTTTGGAGGAGGAGGGTGGTGGCTTTGCTTGCCATCAATTTCAATGAAGCTGCAAAGTAGGACTTTACTGCTACTGCACACTCTGTGCAGAATCTGCTGGTAAAGGCAAGAATCTAATATTTAACGCAGTCTTTGCTGAGATGTTTGTCAGCATATCGAAATGTTCCAGACTGTTTTTATCTCCTGACACGAGAGTCAGTGCCGGTATTGTGCTGGTTCAAAGCTCAGCCACCCTCTCAGCACACAAATGTCACTCCATCCTCAAAGAGCTTTGATTCTCTGAATATTAACCTTCAGAAGAGGGGAAAACCCTCAAACAAAACAAACAAACAGACACAAACAACGCCGTCTCTTTCAGGTGACGTTTCAGTGCAGCCGTTGAGGGCACAGGATTTTTAAAGGTCTACACGGTTGGAAAAAGTGAATATTTTTGCATGTAAACCATACACAAAGAAAGCCATCGGAAAGAGTGATTTGTCCTGACATTGAATGTGTCATTATACATTCACTCTGTCTCAGACTGTTTGTGTAAACAGATTTTATTTTTAATGCTAGACTTTCTGTCACTATTATTCTGTTTATGAGTTCTGATTCCAACTGTGAGATTTTTAATGACAAAAATGCCGGACCTGATCAAATCATGTCAAAGGAAGTCAGGCAGAACAGGCAAGTTTCCAACCAAAATAATCTTGCGGTTGTGCGGTGGACCTTTTCAACTAGACATAAATGCGGGACTTCTGTGAATGAGTGATCCTTACACCCTGCCTTTGGTTCGGAGATACATGCGTGTGATGTGTGCAGCTGGGAATGTGCACTTGTGGGGTGTGTGTGTGTGTGTGTGTGTGGTTAGATGAGGTTCTGCTTTTTTTCTTGTCACATTTGTGTCTTGCTGTTGTATGAGAAATGGCTTCTGTCTGCACACCTACTGCACTGACAGCAGGGCAGATGAGAACAAAACAACAATGAAAACTAAATGAATACATTTTTGTTAAATGAAATATTTACTGTTAACAGGCAATTAATTCATTTTCAGTTCAGATCATAAATCATGTCGTATTATAAAACTTGAAAGCTGCATTACACAAGAAAATGCAACTAAATAAAATGTGCAGAGAAATGTACCATTTTTAAATAACACCAGTCAGTGCATTAACTTTGCCTCAAAATTTTGACGAAATAAATTGAAACAAGAAATCTTTAAACTAAATTGAAATACAAATAAAGATAAGTAGAGATTAAAAAAAAAATAATAATTAAAAAAAAAAACTTACCCTGGTTGTGGCTGCGCGACACACATAGACAAGCTTCAGTGGAAGAGTTGGGGGTGTTAGCAGTTGGGGTTTGTGTAAAACAGTCAAATTGTACAAGAAAGCTGAAAAAACAGTCCTGGAGAGCTTTCTCCCACAGTGATATCAGATAGATATTCTTGATTCATATTTAATGAGGCTTGGCGCTTATCTTTCCGCTCTGCTCGAATCCACAGTTGAGTAATTGCTGATTCATATTTGATAAGGGGTAAAGAATCCTCTCCACACACTGAATCACCTGCACCTGAGGGGGAAACGCAGAACAAGGCCCAAACTATATCAACTTTGTAATTGCTGAAGTACCAATAGCCACAGACCTTAAGAAGTGTGATCAGTGCTGGCGTGAGAGAGGAGGAGAGAATGTGTGTCTGTTTGTTAAAAGCTTTCAAAAGGAATCGTATATGTGGTGTCTGGCCGTCCAGAGTGTGGCAGCGCTTTGATGCCTGCTGATGATCAGTCAGGTGGTTTTAAGAGAGAATAAAGATAAAGAGAGGTGCTTGGGCTGGGTCTTCTGGTGAGAAACTGATTTCAGATTTAAAAGAAATAAAGATTTTTTTATATACATCTTTATTCATCAAGAGTAGTTTAAAGCATCAAATAAAAATAAATAAATAAAAAACATTGAATAATTTGGTAGGCAGCAACATTCATAGCAAGTCTTTAGCCATGTTTATTCATAATGATAGGTTGTAATTTCTCTGCTTATCCAGAAGATGGCAACCTTCAAAAGATATGACAGAAACATCTCCTTCAGGAATTAAAATGGGCAATAATGAAGTGTTTTAAAATGCTCAAAGATATTTGCGTTCGTTCTTTAGTGTGTTTTGTGCATTTAGGAGACTTGAGCACAGCCTTGAGTCGCTTCAAATAGGTTTTTAATTGCCTGTTTGATTAATACTTTATCAGTATGACAACAGCTTCTCAGAAGTATACATGAAGGTTATGGATAATTCATGACCGGAAACAAAAAGCTTCTCACATTTATGCATTAGAAAGAATTTTTTCAATGTACATTTTTACTCGTCGTGTTATATGGCAGTGCGGCGTGCCTTGAGCTGTGTCTCGTAAAGTTTAGCATGCAGCATGCATCATGACGAAACCTCTAGAAATACAGCCCACATTCACAAATGGCATGCCAAAGCCCTCAATGTTTCACATACCAAGATACTTTATTGAAAATCTATGATAAAGGAAGCATTATAAACACTAATTTGATGGAAATTCTTCATAGAGTAAATGGGTATACAGAAGTCCTGCATCACAGGGCTGAGATGATTATTTTTCCTCAGCACTGAGGTTCTCAGGATTCCCTGTCTAATAATTGTATTTAATTGTTCCTGAGCAGCTCAGATCATTAGAAAGCCCAGGGGGACATTTGAGTTTAACGACAGGGCAGCTTTGCTTTCTTTGATTGGATAATGTTGTAAGGAATCGAGCTTGTGTGTCTGAATAAAACATGAGTATTTTATTAATCGGGAGGATTTAATTAATCTTCTCTTCACCTGAGACTGCTCACGCCAAGTGTCTGAATGCTCCCAAACTGTCTCAAATATAATTTAAGCCTCAGTTAGTTAATTTGTTAGGTGTCATGTACTTACAATGAACAACATTTATTCATCTAGGTTAGTTTATAATAAGTATATAAATGATTTATAAATATACTTTTATTCATTGTTACAACGTATGTGTTCATAATGCATTGCTACAACATGAAATATTAGAAAATTTCTTACTATATTTAGAAATTAACATTAACCAAGATAATTGCAGCAAAAGTATTATTTCATATATTATTTTATGCTATTTATTTAATTAATTGTTAACAAATTGAACCTTATTGTACCTTAATGAATAATGCTGGATTGTATTTAATAATATCATTGAACAAAACAAAAACTCATTTTGCATATTTGCATAAATGAAGATAAACAAAAACATCAACAAATAGCATATACAATAGTACTTTATTTTGACCCTAATGACCAGTGAACTCATTGGTCAGATGTTGAACAATGAACTCTTAAAAAAAAAATGTTGTTCTTTCAACATAAAAAAAAGAAAGTGTTTGTGCTGACTTAAAATGTTAAGTTTAAGGCAGCACAAACCCTTACTTTTTAAGTTGAAACAACAATTAAGCATTTTGGTTTTCATAGGGATTATTCCAAGATTATCACTGGAATTCAGCAGAACACCATTGCTCCGCTACACACTGTGATTACACTGTTCATGATATAGAAGAAATATTTGAAATGATGCTACATGATTCCAGACTTCACAATCCACGAAAACTGCATGCCTTCCAAAAACACAAAAATACATTATTCTGAGGTGCATAGGGCCGTATGTTTCATGATATCTGTAACAGCTCTAAGTGTTTTTTGAGAGCAGTTGAATTAGTTCTTGTTAGCTGGGTCACATACAACCAAACAACTGTACTTTGATGCCCCAAAAGATTTTCTTCTCCAATTGGTTTCTTTCCATATGGGCACGATTACAGAACTCACTGAGATCTAGGCTTCTTCCTTTTAATATAATAAACAGCATATTTATTTTTCATGATGGAAAGGAATTCTGTGCAGTAGTATGCATCATAATGAATGTCATGTTGTTTCCCTGCATGCAATCACTCTTCCAATATTTATATCAGCCTGGGATTATTTTTCAGTGATTGCATCCATTCTGGTGTATGTATTTTTTGTCATTTATATCATTCTGTGTTGTGTGTGTATTTCAGGCTCATTGAGCAACGTGTCCAGTGATTCCAACTTCAGCTGTGACAGCGGCAGCACTAATGGCTCGTGTGCAGCGGTTGAGGCAGACGGCGAGAGCCCGTACAAGGCGGTGGAGATGGTCTTTATCGCACTGGTTACTGGATCCCTCAGTTTTGTCACCGTTGTGGGCAACATCCTCGTCATGCTCTCAATCAAGGTTAATCGACACCTACAGACCGTCAACAACTACTTCCTTTTCAGCCTGGCCTGTGCAGATCTCATCATCGGTGCGTTCTCCATGAACCTTTACACCGTCTACATCATCAAGGGCTACTGGCCGCTCGGCCCAGTCGTGTGTGACCTGTGGCTCGCGTTGGATTATGTAGTCAGCAACGCTTCTGTCATGAACCTGCTCATCATCAGCTTTGACCGATACTTCTGTGTCACCAAACCCTTAAGTTATCCCACACGCAGAACCACCAAGATGGCCGGCCTCATGATTGCCTCCGCCTGGATCCTGTCTTTCATCCTATGGGCTCCCGCTATCCTGTTCTGGCAGTTCATCGTCGGAGAACGGACCGTAGAGCCCCATGAATGTTATATCCAGTTCCTTTCCAACCCCGCGGTCACGTTCGGCACGGCCATTGCTGCGTTCTACCTGCCGGTGGTCATCATGACAGTGCTTTATGTGCACATCTCTCTGGCCAGCCGCAGCCGTGTGTCCAAGCAAAAGCCCGAGGCTAAGAACGAGAAAAAAGGCCAGAAGTCAAGCGGTCTGCTCAAGAGTCACATCTTGAAGCAGAACAACAACAACCAGTCTCCTCCTAAGCCCAGCCTGGATACCTGTTCTACAGTGGACACCATGAAGAACGGCAAAGTAGAGGAGTCTGTGGTATCCGCTAAAGCTGACTCGTGCGTGCAGCCAGAGGAGAAGGAGAGCTCAAACGACTCCAGCACGGCCAGCATAGCGCCTAAAGAGCCTAAAGAGCGAGCGAACAGTGAGGTGACGTCAGACGCCGGCCTGACACCCGCACCGACAGCAGCCGCACCTAAAGTCAACCCTCAATCCAAATGGTCCAAGATCAAGATAGTCACCAAACAGGCAGGAGACGAGTGCATCACAGCTATCGAGATCGTCCCACCGAACAGTACCGGCGAGAGGCGCTCCATCCCTGTGAACCGTCCCCGCACGGTAGCGCGCAAGTTCGCCAGCATCGCCCGCAGCCAGGTGAAGAGGAAAAGGCAGATGGCGGCGCGAGAGAAGAAAGTGACAAAAACTATCTTCGCCATCCTGCTGGCCTTCATCATCACGTGGACGCCATACAACGTGATGGTCTTAATCAGCACATTCTGCCAGTCGTGCGTTCCAGACACGGTCTGGGCCATCGGCTACTGGCTCTGCTACGTCAACAGCACCATCAACCCCGCTTGCTATGCACTCTGTAACGCCACCTTCAAAAAGACCTTCAAAAACCTGCTCATGTGCCAGTATAAGAACATCGGCACCAGATGAACTGCAGACATGGAGGTTATGAAATGGAGGGTACAAAAACTGTCCCAGCTCTTCTGGCCCCGATACCTTTGAAGCTTTGGAAGGTACTGTGCAGTACATTGTGAGGCTTCATTGTCCCATAATGAGTCATAACTAAAAGGTAATGTATTAAGTGATGGCAGTGTTTACAAGAAGATGATAGAGCGATGGAATCGCTGAAGAAATCAAGATGAGGTCATGAAACAAATGGCTTTTCCAGTAATCTGATAATTGCTGAACTGCTAAGACCACTGAACTCTGCACTACAGTAACATGAAGATCAGGCTGTGATTGACTACACTAGCATTGATGGCTCATTATTTCCAACAGTGAAGAGAGAGAATCCCAGCTATTATAAAACAAATCAGACTTGGTGAATTAAGGGATTCATTTATATTCCCAGTACAGCACAGATGGTGTCAATCAAGTCCTTTTGGTTAGTATTAACACTGTTTTTGACACATATTTCTGTGCACATTCTCTGAAAACATCATATAGAGGATCACAGCTGAAGACAATAACATATGGAAAAGCTTCCTGTTCGACTGTCCCTGAAAGCATGGCGCTCTAGAGTGAGGTTCAAGTTCATATTCCTGTACCTTCCAATTTCCAAATGAAGGAAGCCACAGACCGAAGCTGTTTGCTGACCACAACAGCATTGTAGTCCATTACATTCATAGCGACAAATTCAGGGCATGTGGTTCAGCCTGGGAGAAGTTAGTCATCATTATCCTCTTAGTGTGATCCTCTTGAGGTTCTGGTATAGGTCAGAATTCAAAAGGATCTCCTCAATGGATTGGGATAGGCATTATAGACTTTAAATAGGATGAGACACTCTATACTGAGCTGAGAAATGTCACTGTAAGGGTTTGATCTTACAGAGCTCTGTAAATATGTTTAGTTATGGTGAATATATGCTCTTGAAAGTATTATTTCTTCACTGCATTTGATGTCTGGATGTTTGTGCTCCTCTTGTATTTAGTTGGTGATCTTCATGTGATTTTACAGATTAAATATTAAATGTAATGTTGTCTGTATGCAGAACTGTTGAGACCATTTATAATTTGTGATATACTTGGGAAAAAAATTAGGAGATGACTAGTACATTTATTTAATCTGCTTATAAGATGTTCAATTTCAAGCATTTCATTTAAATCTGGGCACAAAGGACTGTCCGTAAATTTGAGAAAAGGAAATTTGCTTTCATTTCCCCATGTAAAACACATTGATTTGGCAGATACCCACTTCCTAATATTGTTTTCTCATGGTGCAATATAGTTTTGCCTCGTTTGTATTTAAATACAAAGTTTGTAATTGATGAAACCGCAGCATGTAAACTTGCAGGAATGATCTCCCACTGGTTTGTGTTTGAGAACATGTGGTCAGAATTAACACAGAGGGAGAAATGTGTTGATGTATTTTAGGGCTCATGTTGTTAGATTATTAACCAGCTGTTTCAGCAATTACAGACTTTAAAGCATTAAACCAAAGAGATTGTGGCAATTTGGTCTGTTATTAGGCCTGGTCTGGAAGAGAGATTGTTCATTCATTAGCATCATTTTAAGATGCAGAGACTTGCCTCTTTAACGTCTTGGGTTTGGTTTCATGTTTCTACCTCATAATCAAATTTCCATTCATAGCGTTTGTATCTCCAAACCAGCTCTGAATCTCTTTTTAATGGGCGGTAAAGACAAACTAAATGCCATTGCAAAAGAAGCTAAAACCAGATTTCCTTTTTTTTTCTTTTCTGAATGTTAACACTTGCCAATTGCTTTGGTCTTCTAATACATGGACTGTTGAAGTAGGCTGCTCACTACGAATCTTAGTTATTTATAAAAAGTCTCCCCAACAGTGATGCTCTAAGAAACTCTAAGAAAGTGTCGCACTGGAACAGAGCTCTCTCAGAGAGTTACTGTAACACTACTAAAGGAATTTGATCATGCAATCTGATTGGTTCTATATATTGTCCTTCTGCAAATCTGAAAATAGCAAAGGTCTATCATTAGCATCTGTTAGATGACCCAGACAGCAAAATGACTTTGCCCATAATGCTCTCTTTCCTCTGATCTTTTAAATTTTCACTTCAAATGTTCAAATGTAAATTGTATAAGAATTGAAGAAATCACTCGTATAACTGTACAAGCTGAAGGGCAAAGTTGATAATCATTACCCAGTGAAGCTGATGGAATGAACACTGTAATTATGGACTTATGGACTACCACTGCCCTTAAAGAGCCAGTGTACATAAGAGTGAATGGTTCTTTTCTATTGCATAAAGCTTAATAAAGATCGCAAGCGCACTGACCAGGAGAGGAGAATGCTTGTTTTTTTACATGTTCATGAACACACATGGTTTACATAAACTTTGGAGGGCTCAAGTGTCTTTAATAATGAACTGTCATCACTCATTTAGCTTTAGTTAACACTACATTTAACACACAAAGCTCAGTAACAAAACTTCTTAAAAATGCTTATAAAATTGGTTTGCACAAGAGGTTACGATCTCCTCTAAATGCAGTTTAAATCTTGAAACACTCTGTCACCCTTCGATCTGTTAGTAACATTCAAGTCAAAAGGAAAAAGTAACAGTATTGGGGTATTTTCACTTTTACATAAACTACACCTTTTTGTAGAAAAAGAAAATTCATTTATTTCAAACAACACTTCTCAGTTTTATATTTTATGATACAAAAAAGAGAAGGGTGACTTATCCAAACACTACTCATATACCCCACTAGTTATATAGTCCGGTAAATTACACAATTTTACAAAACCAAATTTGTAAGTAAAACAGTAATAAAATAGATGTTTGATTGATTCTACTACTGATTGTTGTCCTTAAGCAAATGAGAGGCCTGAGGCTTACACAGCAGAGCGAGAGAGTGACCGAAAGAGAGAGAGAGAGAGAGAGAGAGAGAGAGAGAGAAACATCAGAGGAATGGGTCAACTACAGGGCACCACAGGATAAATACTGGCATTTTATTTTCCCCTCTCCTTCACACATGAAAGAGTCATGTAAGGTGTCAAATACTCAGATGTTTCTCTGTCATAGTCTTCTAAAGCTATGTGTTTGTGGCTGTAGAGTGAGTCCCGCTCAAGCTGAAGAACACCGAGTAGAGATATAAAAGGCTGTTCGGATGACGGATGATCACGTGGTGTTTACTGCTCCTCTGGATCTCTTGCTCCCTTTAGTTCCCTTTTCCCTTGTTTTTCTTTCCTGTGAAGAGATTGACACAAAATCTCATTATTCAGATCCGGCAGTAAACCCGAACCTCTTGACGACGCCTCCCCGTCTCATGCTGGTTAGGAAATGCATATGCTCTTATACGAATAATTCTACAGTATTATTCCATGAATCCACATTCAGATAAGCACATTAACCGCAAACGTATGCTTTAAAAGGACTGACTTAGACATCTGCCTCTTATGTATGAGCAGAGGTTCATTATTGATTTCAGAATCCCACTCAGACACCCACCACAGCCAACAGGCCAAGATTACACAACCAGAGCAGATTACATGCATTACGGTCTCCATTCAAACCAAACCAAACTACTGGTTGCAATGCAACACCTGTTGAGTAATGCGTGCTCTTTTTAAATATTACTACATAAGTAATTGTTGTTTAAATAATAATTCAAATATTTTCCTTTAAGTTTTTAATACTAACATTAGAGTTTAACATATACAATAAACATTCGTGCCTTGAATCCAGAACATGATTTCACCAAGTGCAACATGTTCTTGGATCAACATCTTTGTTGACCCTGGGACAACATTCCAATCAGATTTACACTTTAGTAAGTTATTCAGCATTTCTCTGAATAAGTTATTATTATTAGGCATATAGTTAGGATTAAATTGTCAGACACGAATGTTATTCCAGAACCAACTAAATATGTTGACACAGGAACGCGTCTAATTCGGCAAAATCAGGATGTGCTCATTGGCTGTCATTTTTGGGTTTGGTGTTGAGGATGTACCTCTGGGTTTGTTTTTGACCTTGGTAGTGCAGGGCTTGGACACAGAGAGGGTTGGCTGACAGTCGACGTTGAAGAGAGCCTTTTGCAGAGTGCCGGTGCGGCTCTTTGTGCCCATGGCTGCGTCACACTCACCCCAGTTACCAAACTTATACTTGCAGTCGGCTGCATGAAATGAGTAACAAAAAAGCATGTAAACACAAAAACATTTCAATAAAAAATAAAAGTGAAGGCTAAGCAGAAGGAAAAATGAAGGTATGCTGATTTAATCACAGTTTCACTCACCTCCAAAATCTTTCTTCCAGTTGCAGGGAACTCTGCATTTGAGTTTCTTGGTCTGCTCGTTGCAGGTGCCCTCCCTCGTGCCTGGTCCACAGTCCCCGTTGTTGGCCACACAGTTGCCGTAGCGCCACTCCGCACAGTCCGCGCCACCGTTACCTCCCTTATTCCTCTCTATCACATGACACATTCAGTTACCTTCACCTTCCCTTCAGGTGAGTATCACACAAACTATTGTCTAAGGTTCAAAGTGACAGATCACAGGGTGTAATTCTGCATGAGAACTGAAAGGGGAGAGATGGTCTCTTCCATGTTTGATACCTTTCTTGTTTTTCCCAGCCTCTGTAGTCACGATCATTAAGGTCACCAGCACAACAATGATGAGGGTGGAAAACAGGCCACGCATTCTGAAAAGACAAAAAAAAACAAACACAGATTGATCAGATGCTGCAGAGCAAATTTGTAGTTTTCAGTAACCGAACAATTTCTGTCATAAGTACTGTTATCAAAGGGCAGGACAGTGATCGAGCCATCTATGCTGAGACGTTACTTTGCCCTTTTAATATTTGAAATTCCCAATAAGAGATGAATGGGTGAAACTGATAAGGATGATCATTCAGAATGATTAATTAGAGCTGAATTCAACAGGCCGGTATTAAAATGTCACAGACTTGGCTCGTGCAAACACAAAAGGTCATAGTTCTGAAGGACTATGATTCTCTGCCATCACTGCTACCGCATTATAACGTAACAACAGCGCTCGCATTTCTCCAGGCAACCACGGAAATGGCACACTAACACATCACATAGGTGTATGATGTAAGAGCTAGTGAAATGGGAGAATACAGAAAGATTTTCCTGGAATTATGATAATGACGTTCTTGGCACCAAAAGCACCGCCGCTGTACTAGCTTGTTGCTGCGAATCATCACACATAAACGTCCAGCCCTGACTAACATCCATCCAGACTCGAGAGAAAGAGGTGACGTGTGTCTTTGAACGTGTCCTTCCGTCCAGCTGGTTTCCAGCTCCAGAAACTCACAGACCGCACATCTGTGTTTTTTCTCGGCCTGTCCTCAGCTGTGTACACACGATGTAAATTAGAAAATGTTTGTATCAAAATGGCACTCTTTTGTTGTCAACATGTCAACGTTGAGACTGGAAACCTGGAAAAACATGGACCCCACAGCACTCGCAACGGCTGCGCAAAAGTTTATTTACACGAACACAGCGAATGACAGCTTAAGAGTTGCGAGCAAGAGAGTGATTTTTTTTTTGGTTTTGTTTTTTTGCTGATTTGCGATTTATCAATCATGCATTTATTTGTCTGAAAAAAAGAAGGATTGCTCCATGTACACAGATCTGCTCATATGGGTTTAGTGACTCTGGCTGCGTGAGTGCACTCTTTAGCCTCTGCTTGTGATCTCCATGGCGATGATTCAACCGTGCGCTGTGAGATAGTAGGAGGGTATTGTCTGAAGAGAATGGAATCATCACAGCGGGACGCCATTCTTCCGGGACGCTCCTTGGATATGAAGGCAAAAGGACTGAAGCAGCAGCTCACACAGAGACACACTCTCACACATGGACCCACACAGATTATAGAACTCACATTCACACACCGGCCAGCTTCCCACAG